>OZ014411.1:23096748-23104248 GCA_963965975.1 Xestospongia bergquistia | reverse complement strand
CCATAACATGTGGGGTTTAGTGTCAGATTCAGGATGGAGTAATGGAGATGCCAAAGTTATTTGCAGTCAGTTAGGGTACAATGGAGGAAGTGAGTGCATAATAATAACACGCAGTCCATTTTTTAACTCATTTTTTCTTATAGTTGCAAGTCCTGTCCATGATTCATATTATGGCAAGCCAAACCTCATAGTCCATTTTAGAGACATAACTTGTTTTGGTCATGAAACAAGTATTATGCAATGTTCTAAAAGTATTTTCTCGTTCAGTAGTGGTATACTTGCTGCAGGCTCTACAAGTGCAGCTGGTGTAGACTGTCTTTATGATCAACCTGGTGAATGTATTCAAACACCAGCGTGGGTCAACACTCCAGGATCAGAGTGTAATATTGATGGAAAAATTAGATTGATGGGTAGTCAACAACCTGGTACTGGTCGACTAGAGTACTGTTATAATGGATATTGGTCACCATTTTGCAAGTTAGATCCTGTGGCTGCCTCTGTTGTTTGCAAACAACTAGGATACACCATTTATTCAGGTATAAAATTGTGGCTCAACATATATATTTTAATTACATTAATAATTATAGCTGCCTCCATTGTACCAACTGATTCTTTTGGAGTTGTAAGAAACTTTAGTTTATTTTTTAATATCAACTGTACTGGAACGGAAATTGCTATCTCACATTGTGCAATACACACTACTGAGTGTACACCTTGGTGTCCGCTTTCTAATATAGCAATCACTTGTTTCGGTAAGATTAAAAGTATACAAAAATGCATCTTTGTAATAAATGATTGTACTTAGATCATGGTATGTGCAATGAAGGAGACATTCGTTTAGTTGATGGTTTTATTGAAAATGAAGGCAGACTTGAAGTATGCTACAACAGTGTTTGGGGTGCTGTTTGTGACCACGGATGGGACAGCACTGATGCTCATATTGTGTGCACACAATTAGGTTATCCTAAACTAGGTAAGAACAAGAATGATAATTATATTTTAAAACATGAGGAAGATATTGAGGTCAGAGTAAAGACTAATATTGAGATGATTACGAAAATGGCAACAGCATTTGTAATTAAATATTAAAAATAAATGTCAAAAGCAAGCTAGCTAGTAGTGCCTAGTGTTTAAACTTTAAATTGGGAGCTGGCAGCTTAAGTTACCATATCATTAGTTAAATTGTCTTTTTCTTTTAACTCCTGCATAATATAAGAATAGAAAAGCAAAAGATCATGAAAATACATACAGTAGTGCCCAAAATAATTATTGAAATGTTTGGCACACTTTGCAAACCAAATAGCACAAATAAAAATATTTCTTTTAAATTTCAATTTTAGAACCAACAGTATTTATTAATTCCACTTTTGGTGCTGGTATATACCCAATTGTATATACAAACATTGCCTGTGGAGGATGGGAGACTACTTTATCTGATTGTGGCAAACACGTTTACCCTCAATCTGAGTGCTCTAGAGACAATGTTGCTGGAGTGTTGTGTGGACATGGTAATGGCATTATTTACAAGTTGTATATACTATTTGACAATCAATGTAGATTGCAACGATGGAGATCTGCATCTAGTGGGAAGTCAATGGAGTTATGAAGGCACTATAGAAGTGTGTTTTGGTACAATTTGGGGACTAATTTCTGATTCTGATTGGAGTCAACAAGATGCTGAAGTAGCATGTCGACAATTAGGCTATCAAATTCAAGGTAATATACTTTTGTTACATAAGATCAGTTATGTTCACATGATGTAGGTACAATTTCTTATGGAAATTCATATTATGGAAAGCCAAACAAAACCATTCATATGTCTAATGTTGCATGCACAGGAAACGAGGATGCACTTACTGATTGTACTCTAACCTTTTTATCTCTAAAGAAAGGAAAAAAACTATTCAACGAAACCAGTGTAGCTGGTGTCAAATGTTCAACTCCTAATCAATGTATTACACCTTCTAAGCAAGGAACTTCATGTACACATGGTCAAGTTAGGTTAACTGGTGGTAGAACAAGTACAGCTGAAGGAAATTTGGAATTTTGTTACTTTGGTTCTTGGTCCTCATTTTGCTACTTAGGACCAATAGAAGCCACTGTGGCCTGTCGACAGCTTGGTTATACAAAATATGAGAGTATGTCATTTCTATGTGTACAATATGTATGTATGCAATGTTTCTTTTCAGTTACTGCTGTGTTCAATGATGGACGATTTGGCTTATCATTATATCCTTCCCTTTTTCAAAACTTTTCTTGTATAAATAAACCAAGTGCTTTGTCACTAACTGAATGTGTTTTAACGGATAGATGTCAATCAACTTGCCTGTATCCTATAGGAGTACATTGTTATGGTAAGACATATTTACTTATGTGAGGAAATCTAATTTAAATTCATTATATATCTTTATATATCTAGAACCTGCTTGTTGCAAGGAAGGAGAAGTACGTCTTGTAAATGGGACTTCCAACGAATCAGGAAGATTAGAAGTTTGTACTAACCAAGTATGGGGCTGTGTATGCAGTACTGGTTTTGATGTTACAGATGCATATGTTGTCTGTAGAGAACTTGAACTAGGAATATCAGGTATTAAAATTTTGTGACCATAAATGTCTTAAATTTCTTTTCAATAAGAGCCTACAGTGTATGTAAACTCTAACTTTGGTGATGGCAATCAAGCAATTGTGTACTCTGATATTCAATGTGGTGGTTATGAAGGAAGTCTTAGTGATTGCGTCAAACAACATTATGGCTCTTTTCATTGTTCTCGTAATAAAATAGTTGGAATAGTCTGTAGAGATAGTAAGTTTATCTTCATAATACAAATGCCAATACCTTTTTATTATTTTTAGATTGTTCTGATTCTGATGTTCGTTTAGTAGGAGGTAACAATTCCTTTCAAGGCACTGTTGAAGTGTGTTATTATAATACTTGGGGTCTTGTATCAGATTATGGATGGGGCAACAAAGAAGCTCAAGTAGTATGCCATCAACTCAAGTATAATACTTCAGGTAACCAAATAGTTTGTTAGTAGTATAGTTTGATCTTTTATTACTTTATAGAAGCTACAGGTATAATTGGATCTTATTATGGTAAACCAAATAGGACTATTCAACTTACTAATGTAACATGTAATGGAAGTGAGATTACATTAGACATGTGTGAGAGAATGCTACTTCCTCCTGATGAAGGTATTGCAGAATTTAGTAAAACAAATGTTGCTGGAGTCCGCTGTGGATCATCCCCTTCCAGTATTGCACTAAAATCAGAGCACACTAGTCAATATAAGACATTTATTATAGTTGTTGCTTTACTGGCAAGTTTCTTGGTTTTAGCTTTTATAATAATAATAATCTGGTAAGAATTATTGCAAAAAAATGTATGAATATTTGATGTGTTTACTTATAGTTTCTGCAGAATTATAATTGCCTTTACTTGTCAGAAAAAAAACCTCAATAATGAACAAGAGCCACCAAGAAACAATGCAGATAATGTCTTGCAATTGGCAGAAGTGCAACAAGAACAAAATCAAAACTTGATTGATCATGAAGAAAATGATAATTATTATAATGATTTTAATGTTAGACCTTAAGTAAGGTCTGTCTTGCTGATTCGGAATTTTTTTGTGTTTTACTGTTTTCAGTTGCAATTTTAATATGTTACTGATAATATATAAGTGATAGACAACTACAACAAAGTTATAACAAAGGCAAGCCTATCAATTATTAAATGTAGTAGTTATTAACATGTAGAAATGTAGTTGAAGAGTCATCCGTAAATAGTCTTTGATCCAACTAGTATATGTGTGTAAATTAAAGTATGTTCAAATTTTTCTAAAGTTCCTTTTTTCCATTAACTTTGACTTCCTCTTAGTGTTTGGAGCAACAAATGAAAAGACTGAAATTACTAAATGATCTAAATAAAACAGTATACACAAGCTATCTTAGTTGTTGAAAAATACAAGTGATAATAAACAAAATAACATAATCTTGATGTTCAAAGAGCAGATTATATTTTTATTACTATCAAGGGGCATAGACACAACTGTTTTGGATAGAGAAGAGGGACTATTAATAAATAACATGAAGAGCGCTAGCGGGGAATGACTTATTCATAACTATAAGTTAAATTGATCAATGAAATATTGTTATTGATCAATTATTGGTAAAAAAGTGATAGTAATATTTTCATCTTTCTACATCGTGTTCCAATTTTGTTATGATTAGCATAGAGTAAATCTGGCCAAAACTAATTAGATAGACATTAGTCCCAGTTTTTTAACAAAATAAATGTCTAACAGCGCAATTTGATTAGAGGTTAACTATGAAAATTGCTATGTAATGCTAAATTAAAGTTAATTAAAGAAGACAATATAATATACATAATAGAACTGACATAATTTATGATTGAAATATTCTCGAAGCATTTTTTTGTTCCTCTTTTAGCCACTTTATCTTGGCTTGTATTATCCCCCTGACTTATTAGTATAGTACCTTGTTAGAGAATAGACATTATGAGGTTAATTAGACATTTTAGATTTAGACATACATTGTGGGTGTAGATATTTTAGCATTCTGAGATACACTCTACACATGAATGGTCATTATTAAATTGTCATACGATGCATCATGATAACTACAAAAATAGAAGTCTTAAAAAGATAATTTCTGCATAGAGAATCACGTTTTTACATTAAGTATCCACTTCTAGAAATGGAGCACTTCAACAATGCATGTAGTGTTTAATATTGAGCTTGGAAGCCTAACCAATTCATTGAGTTGTAATTATATTCAAGAAGAAAATGAGGCCATAGCATGACATATATTTTATTCTCCTATGAGATCTAGACCTGTTTTAAGTGGAATTGACTTATTCATGATCAACAACAATTTCATCATGTTTGTTAAGGATGTCAGATTTGTCTTGTCTTTAATCAAGCGAGAAACAGCTATACCTACAATATGTACATATATATACATTGCCAGTTCATTATATATGTATATATAATTATACATAACTCATTCTTTATGATACATGTATAATATATTATTGTTAGTCATTATAAAATTATAACAAGCCCTACTGTATATCATATCCCAAATACACTAAATCAACTTGTTAAAATAAAGAACAAACATTATGAATATACTTACCTTAATTTATCTATATGAAATAAAGATAACATAAACAAGTAAATAAAAAAAAATTCTAAAACTCTTGAAATATAGGGATATTAGTAAAGCATCTCAAACAAGCCCAAAGCGCTACATACAATGCATAGCAGATTAATAGCTATTATCATTTTATGTAGTGAGCACATTCCTTAAACAAAATTCTCACCTTCTATCTAACTGAACAGTCTATTACTTTAGACCTCTTATGGGGCTGTTTACTTCACATGAAACAAAACATTATACCCTTGATATTGTGACTACTATATAGATAGTTTATTCTTGCAGACGAAGACCTTTAACTGAAGTACAATCTAGTGTCTATATATATATATATATAGCAAGTATATTGATAAAATCAATAGCAATCTACTAGTCCTTAGTAATTTGACAATTACTGCTTACTTAAATTTGTAACTATTGACTAATGCAACCTTTATAAATATCTTCACTTTCTGCTCATTATCTAAAATCGACTAGGCATTTCTTGCTATTAGATTGTTTCTTCTAATAGTTATCTAATCAGTAAATACATTGCTAAAAAAATTTCTACCTTTAATCATCATTCTTGGATGCTATCAGCAACATGTACTTAATTTATTAATATCGCTTAGGACAAGTTCAAGGTATAAAATTTGCAAACATCAATCAAATTTTGATATACAGGTGCACTCACACTTCATTGATATACAGCTAATATTCAATAGAAATAGAAATAAGGAAATGTTGACAATAACTATTTAAACTTGCGTGCACAAAAAGAAAACTTCTAAGAAACGTTCATTACAATAAATGAAAAATGCTCTTCTTGATGGTGGTTGCTTTTTGTCTCATATCCAGCTTTGCTCAAGTTGAAAATGCTGAAGACACTCTTTGCAACTTGCAGAATGCAGTGAAGAAGCTTGAAAACTGTGGCATGGACTGTGATACTTTTGCAACAATCCAATGTCAACTCAATGAAGTATTGAACTCTCTACAAGTGCCAAGTGGTACTGGTGGTACTGGTGGCTCTTTAGCAAATTTACCATCTTCATGCAAAGAAATTCCATCAGGGAATCCATCCGGCTACTATATAATTGCTCCACAAGGGGAAGTAGTCAGGTCTGTCTACTGTTACATGGAAGAGTTATGTGGTTCGATAGGATGGACAAGGGTAGCTTATCTCAACATGTCTGATCCAGCTACTAGTTGTCCTGGTAATTATCATTTGTATGAACAAAATGGAGTCCGTGCATGTGGACGATCTCCAGGTGGTTATGGATGTAGGGCTTCAGTTGAGTTTTCATCCTTTCAACAACAATATTCTGAGGTCTGTGGTCGTTTGATTGGCTTTCAATTGGCATCTCCATCTGGTGTTACTGGACTTAGATCAGTCAGTATTGACCACGTTTATGTTGATGGTATTAGTCTAACCCACGGCTCAAGTCCTCGTAAACACATCTGGACATTTATGGCCCAAGTTCAAGAAAATACAATATATTTAAGTAACAAAGCCTTTCTTTGTCCTTGCAGTAATGTTAGTACAGAAGTTACACAGACTGCTATTGGCAATGACTACTTTTGTGAGTCTGGAAATCCTGATCCAGGATGGAATGCATGGAAGTATAGTACCATGTATACTGATGATCCTTTGTGGGATGGCAAAGATTGTGGTAGCTATGAGACTGAGTGTTGTCAAGTCTCTGGTATTCCATGGTTTCATAAAGTGTTAGATAATCCTACCAATGATAATCTCGAATTGAGGGTATGTGCTGATCAAGACACTACCGATGAAGATGTTCCTGTTCATTTCTATGAAATTTACATCAAATAATGATATTGTACATTTTTGAGTAAACTGCTATTACAAAATCATTTCTTTGAACAATTGTCTGGACAAATATTCAATGAATGTTTTTGCACTTTTTTTAGAAAAATAATGAAAAAGATGAAATAGTGTATAAATATGTATATTTTATTATATAATGTCTAATAAATAGATACATTTGTAATTCTGTTTGCAGTCATCATGTGTGTTGTAGTTGATACTAGAGTTGTGATGCACATCTACTGTAGTCTTGTTGCAAGGTTGGAAATCAACTATATATATATGTAATTTATCATAATTTCATTATTTTTCTGTGTTCCACTATATTTAATACTTTGTAGTATGTTGCTAGTAACAATCTTGACATTTGGACTCTGCTATACTTGATATCTTATTCTAATATAAGTATAAGTTGCTAACTCTATTACCACTAAACATGATCAGATAGTTTTAAAAAGCAATTTTAGTTAAATCTTTATAATATAATCTTATTATATCATAAAGTACTTTAAGATTTGGTC
>OZ014411.1:21239248-21596748 GCA_963965975.1 Xestospongia bergquistia | reverse complement strand
TATTAATAAAATGTTAGAGCCATAAATGGTGGGGAATTCCCAGGGAATTCCTCATGCATGTCGACTAGACAAAATTTCATGAAAAGGAATCACATCAATTAGGCCATTTTTAATAATTCATTATATGAATAGTTAATATGGTCAATATTCAACACATCACCAGTCAACACACATTATCCCATAGTCATATGGTTTAATCTAGTCTGCTTTCCTGCATATACTATAGTTGTCAGGATACAAAATAAATATGCTTTTCTAGGTCGCATTTTAAAATGATTATATAAAAATGAAAGAATGCTACACAACAGAGAAATTGATATCACTATCTTCACATTTTGCAAAAACTGTTGCAGCCAGGTTCATTCATGATGTGTTAATTGCTTTCACAAACACTGGCCTCAGAGTATAATAAAACAACAAAACAAAAGAGATAGAAAACAGATGGAAACAAACGAGATTTATAAAATATATACAAAATAAATCTGATCTCTTGTGAACAAAATAATGAAATTTATCTTATAAATGTTCTTCTTAGTTCTTTGCACTTCTTTTTGTTTCTGACTTTTGCTATAAAAGATTATTCAACAGTGTCTGAATTTTTTTGCTGCAATTAAAGAATGTTTGGGCAAATGCTTGCTGATTATATCATAAATTGTGTCACAGTCATGTCATAGTAGAATGCAAAGAAACCCATTCATTTTATATGGGATTTCTAGTTCATTACTTTCTAGAAAAGCAATGATCCAGTTTTCTAAAAGATTACAGACTTGCAAGGCCTATTGAATGGTGCCAGTCATTTCTCTCTAGTTTATTCCTAGCCTAAGTTATAACATTGACTTATGTGTCCCATTTAACTGAAAAGAGAGTATAATTTCTCATCAGATCCAATAAACCTAATTTTTTGAACTGATACTCCCATTCAAAATATTTCGACTATGAATCCAATATATATTGAAAATAATATTATATATATATATAGATAGATAGAACACAAGAGATTTAATTGCTAATACCTTCTTCATAAATGGTTTAAACAAATTATCATGCCAAATTAATAATATTGGTCAAAGGCAGTGTATAATCACATATAAATAGTAGTATGAACCAAAAAGACATATTGGAGTTAATAGTATGATTAATTAAAGCTTACTTAAGGATTATTGATGACTATAAATAGCTTAATACTTTGGTTATGATAAAATATGATTTTATGTTTTTATTTACTTAGAAAATTAAAATTCAATGGAGGAAACATCAGTGTTACGACAACGAAAAACTAAAGAAGATGTGTATATAACAGACAGAGGAGATATACTAAGAGGAGATGAAGCGACAGCTCATTTAATTCAAAAACATGAAGAGGAAAAAATAAACACACAAAAAACTGCAGTTAAGGGGAAAAGCAAAGCTACAGGGAGTGATGATTTCATTGGTACTGGTGTCAAAGGTGAAGAAAAAACCACTTTAGTAAATAATGAACTAATGGAGGAAGCATCAGTGTTACAACGAAAAAAAACTAAAGAAGATATGTATATAACAGACAGAGGAGATATACTAAGAGGAGAGGAAGCGACAGGTCAGTTAATTCAAAAAGATGTAAAGGAAATACTCAAAGAATCTGGCATGAGAGAAATCTTAGAAAAAAACACACAAAAAACTGCAGTTAAGGGGAAAAGCAAAGCTACAGGAAGTGATGATCTCATTGGTACTGGTGTCAAAGGCGAAAAAGAAAGCACTTTAGTAAATAATGAATCACCAGACACTAACAAGACATCTAGTGAATGCTCTATTACACAATGTCAAGCTGAAGAAAGTACTTTTTGCAAAAAAAGTGAAGTAAATGGTACAAAAGTGAATAAAAAAGTTGATTTAGAAAAAGTAAAAATGAAGAAGATTGAAAGCTCCACCTCAGCTACTGGCACAGATGTCTCTATAGCAACAGCAAAAGTTATCGGCATACATGGTCAAGCAACAGTCCCATGCTCAGTCAATGTGGAAGCAACAGGTTTAAACTTAAAAGCAGCACATGCTGATATTACTGGAGTAGAAGGATTGGCAAAATTAGAAGCATCAGCATCTGCTACTGGTACTAAAATCTCTGTGGCAACAGCAGGTATTAAAGGTGTACAAGGTGAAGCAAATGCCTCTCTTGATGCTGAAGCAACTGGATTAAATATCAGTGGAGTTAATACTGATGTTACTGGCACAAGGGGCATGGCAAAAGTAGAAGCTTCAGCATCAGCTACTGGTGGTGACATTTCTGTGGGAAAGGCAGACATTAGTGGCATTCAAGGTCAAGCAAGTGCTACTATCAATGCTGAAGCACATGGGTTCAATGTTAAAGCAGCAAATGCTGATATTAGTGGAGCCAAAGTGACAACAAAGATTGGAGCATCAGCATCAGTTACTGGTGCTGATATTACTGTGGCAAAAGCTGATATCACTGGTATGAAAGCAATAGCTCAAGCTGAAGCAAAGGCAAGTGCTACTGGATTTGAAGGAAATTTTGCAACTGCTGATATCACTGGAGTGATGGCAAAGGTTGAAAAACAAGCAGAGGCAGAAGTTGTGGGAGCAGAAATGGAAGTTGTGAAAGCTAGTATAACAGGTATCAAGAAAGGATATACTGCAACTGCTAAAGCTAAGGCTAAAGGTGCCAGTTTAACAGCTGGTAATGTTGACATCACTGGAGTTGATGCTACAGTTTCTACAGTAGCAACAGCAACAGTTGCAGCCGGTGAGGCTAATTTAGGCAATGTTCGAATGGGAGGGTATCAAGGTAGTCGAGCTGTTGCAAGTGCTGAGCTCAAAGCAGGAATTGATGCTGGTAACATTAACATAGGAACACATAGTACAGCACGAGTGGGTGTGTCAACAAAAGTTGGGATAGGAAATATTGATTTGTCAATTGGTCCACCAAGTCATGTACTCTCCCCAAGTCTTGGGTTTAGTTTGGGTGGATGTGGAGGAGGTGGTGGCAAAGAAAGTAAAACAAAAGGTTCTAGAGTGAACGGTCCAACAGGTGAAAGTAATACAGGAAATCATGAAGGATCTGTTGGAAGTCATAGTGGAGGTTATCCAAGGCATTCATCTGGTAGTACAGGAAGTCTTGGTGAAGGTACTCACGCAAATATTGGAGGTCATATTGGAAGTCACAGTAGTATTAACACAAGTTCTGGAGATAGCACAAGTTATTATACTGGTGGTCAGACAGGAAGTCCTATGAGAGACAGTACAATAAGACATTGTACTGGAACAAACACTGAAAGTCATGTTGGAGGATTTCATCCAAGTAGTAATGAAATTGGTGAAGGAAGTCATATAAATTCTAGGAGTGGTGCTGTAGGGCAGAATGGTGATAATGGTAGTCATGGAAGACATCCTATCGGAGATAATACAGAAACTGGAACAAGCACTAGAGGTCGCAATGAAGGCATTGACAAAAGAAGCAATGGAATTAGTGAAGCTGTTCACACACATTTTAGAGGTGGTGGTGGGGTTCATGTTGGAAGTAACATTGGTAGTCATATAGGAATTCCCAGGAAAGATGGTAGACATATTGGATCAAGAATCAGAGGTTGTACTGAAAGTGGCATTGGAAATAGTGATGCAAGCAGTATTGGAGATCTTGTAGGTGTTAATACACACTCACGAGGTAGAGGCAGGATTTATGTAGGACATATTGAAAGTCATATTGGTAGTAACAATAGATGTACACCAGATCATATGGTAGGAGGTAACAGTAAAAGTACCCAAAGTTATACAGGAAGTGTTAAACACCATTCTCACATTATTGGCAGTAGGGAAACCTATGCTGGAGGTGATAGTGGGCTTCATGCAGGGCATAATGGATGTGATAAAGGAAGTCACATAGGATGTGGCATGGAAAGTCGTATTAAAGAGAGTAAAGAGGTCAATGCAGGCATCTCAGGAGAAGGATTACGATATCGTCATTCAGCTAAGAATAAGCCAACACTAGACACAGCTATTGGTTATGGTTCCACAACTCGAAGGCCACTAGACACAAAACAAAGTGGTCCTACTAGTCCATATCACCAACAGTTAAAAAAAATAATACATGATGAAATTGGACAGCTTCCTGAAATACAGGGAACAGAAATGCCAAGTAAAAGTGTCAGAGTTCCTCTATCTCGAGAAGAGTCAAAGCGGCAGCTAAAAGATCAATTAAGCACTGCGAGAAAGTCTCTAGCAAAACGATACCGTGAAGAGTTGGGCAATACAAGTGATTCTAAGGACAAATCATCACAAGACAGAAAGAGTTATAATGACAACAATGATGATGATATTGAAGAGCCTCCTATAAAGAAACCATTTGGAGATCAAAAAAACATACATACCATTGATATGTTTGGCACAAAGAGTACTAAGAAAACCAAAATACTACGAGGAACTAATGTTGTCGGATTTGAAGACTAAACACTATAATACATTGTGTGTGCATAATATACTTTAATGTTGTTAGTAAGTATTGTGTATTACACTTAGACTTAATAAAACAGTTGAATACATTTGATGAAAATATATTTTTGAAACTGCTACAAAGGGCCAAAAAGGAAAAGTGCTAAAATACAGAACATTTGCAGACATAGTGTCAAACATGATACGAAGTGGAGACAGAAAGTCTTGTGCTATGAAGTAAATATTTGTAAATATTTGAAATATGTATATACTATAGGTTTTTCCTTTTAATTAGTAAAATACATCTGTATATCTTATTAAAATATAAACAAGAAGATTTTTTGGCAATACTTTGCAGTTTTAGAGTCAAAACAATTAATTAAGCTTTATGTGAAAAACATGCACTCACAAACAGAGTCCCCTAAAATGTAATTAAATAGCTAACAATTTTAAGTACATGTGACATTTATTTAGATTGAGTTCTTGCAACAAGTGTAAGTTTAAGCCAAGACAACTAGTCATGTAATTTGACCTTTCTATAATGTGTTAAATGTACCTTTAAAATCACTGCAATGAGCAAAGTGAAGGTGTCTTCATGAAGGACTTGTCCTGTTTTAGGATGTTTGATATTCACTTTACTACTAGACCAACCAGTTACTAACTCCATCATCATTATAATCATATGATGTCACCACCAATGAATAATGTTAGGACTAATAGGAGATAATAATATATCATTATAATACAATACAAGTAAATAAATTAGTTTTATAGTAATGCATGTATTTTAACGCTGTTACACAAGTACTAATTAATGATAATTTAATTTTTACAGCTAAATATTAGAGGTCATATTGAGTTTCTTAAATAGGAGAGAGTGGCCTTGTTATAATCATCTAAAGACAAAATGGCATTTGGTTATGATCCAGTCAAGAATATTCAGAAAGGATTAGAGGCAAGTCTGGAACAATATAACAAATAGGCCGCATGAAGGTCTGAAGAATCTGAAGGTCTGAAGACTCCACTTATGTTTAGTTCACTCATTAGGTCAACTCTGGTTTGCTTGTACTGCCAAATAAAATTAGTGAAAATCAACCTTTTATAATTATTTATGTTTAGAGATAATTGTGAAACATTCTAAAACTTTCAAAATTAGAGTGCAAAAGTTTATAGAATTTGAAAGAATCTAATGGTTTTGTAGATTTTATATAGTTGTGATAGTCTCTGTTGACAATTTTACACAGTATCAGCCAATTGATAAAGACATCTTGATGACAGAAATTTCAAATAGTTAATACCTCTTAGTTTTAGCCCTCACATAAGGCTATAGCACGTGTGACAGTGCCTCAAGTAATCAATTTGTAGTAACATGATAGTCTTAATTATGCCAATCTATTATTCATTTTGGTATTCAGTGATAATTACTTCAAGAAATAAGACATAAATAACATAACCACACAGGACATGGAGAATATTATTGCATCTCCTTCTGTTTTGGCAGATCCTATAGAAATTTCAGACAGCAAAGCTGAAAATCATTTAAGTGGTAAAAGTGTATTAATACAAACAATGCCTTTATACATTATATTATAGTATGATATGCCCAAAATAATGACATTTGTAACTTGAATGCTGAAAGAACTTCTATTAAGGTTTTTCCTTAAGCATTTATAACAAACTTTTAAAGAATGAAAATCTTTTCAGTTTTCATCATTATTTCTGTAAAAGAATTGTAACACTGGCGTTAATCCACAACACTACTCCTAACAAAATGGACTAAAAAGTGCAGAACCCTCACCATACTATACATCTTTTTGTCAGCCATTTTTAATGCTGTGGTAGTGACCACTGATGGCATGAAAACTTGCTGAAATAAAATAGACAATGGAGATTGTTTCAAAATACACAATATCAAATGTCTATGAAATTTGCTGGCAGCTATATATCATAGGTGTGGCTGTTGGCAATAATACAGTTTAACTATAGCATAAACAGATTTCTCTTGTTATGTAGTAATGTTTTAAGTTCCATTTGAGTGTTTTAGGCTCTCTAACAGACAATGAAGTAATACTTTCAAAAATAGCTTAACAGAAAATGGTGGCATGGAAGATGAAGGTGATGAGTGTGAGTTAGCTGATAACGAAGTAACTCAACTCACAGAAGGGAGCTGTGAAGTTACTGTGTCAAATGAATTTGGAAATGAAATGAAACAACTGGACCAAATCTTGAAGATGAACAGAGTGACCATACATGTCAAGTTAGCACAGATATTGATGACTTTGAAATGTGTGAGGGTGATAATGAACAAAGCATTTGCAGGATACCGTCTGAGCTGCTTTTCTCACACTATTCAGTTAGTTGTGACAAAATTTGATGAAATAGTTTCGTTAAAACAAGTTGTTAACAATCTACAAAACAGTGAGTTGAGGCAGTTAAATAGTATTTAATGACCTTCTCGAGCCATTTGCTCAACATATCAGTCTTGTTAGTGGTAATGACTACACAGCCATCTCTTCTGTTGTTCCTGTGATTATGGAGCTAAATCTTTGTTTGGGTGAGATGAGGAAAAAGGCAGGAATGATTGCAGCTGCTAAAGTACTTGAGCAAGAAATAAAAGGACGTTTTCAGCATTTCATAGATCCAACTGAAAAATGCTTTGAACCACTTTATTTGATGACAACAGCTCTTGATCCTTGATTTACCCTCATATTGACTAGTGAAGCAGCTGAAGCAGAACTGACTAATCAGGTAGGTATGTCAAGTGAAGATACTACAACTACTAGTCTAGAAGAAGCAGGAAGTGAGGGCATAGTCACTGAATAGGATCAACCACCACCACCGAAATGCTTTTGTTATCTTTCAGGCATAGTCAGTGATAAACATCAGGAACAGACAAGTACAAGTCAGGCTCAGCAACCAGCTATCAATGAAGTGAAGCATTATTTTCAAATTTTGCCTCAAGGAGATGACTTTGATGACCCACTTGATTTTTGGATTGAGTCAGAAAGACATTACCCCAAGTTAGCTCCAGTTGTAATGGACTTGCTATGCATTCCAGCATCAATCACTCCTGTAGTACATGTTTTCTAAAAGACTTCAGTTAGTGTAAATGTGTTCGAAAAACAATCAGTCTGGAAAAAATCAAGACAACAATTGAAACAATCATCCTATGCATGAATAACACATTCCTAAAAACAATAATAGGATTGCCAGGTACATGAATCCAATAACAATCTAGCATTAATAATAATAATCTGAATTTGATAAAAGAAAATGTAATTGAATTGATATAAGTAGATTATTGGTAGTGTTAGTTTGAAATATAAATTTAATTAGCAAAGAATCCACTATGTGCTTCAAGTTTAATATATGGTTCCCATGAAAACAGCTAGTGCCACATTGAGAAATGTGTTAACTCATTTCTAAAATACTTCAATTAGTATAAATGAATTTGAAAAAAAATCTTTCTGGATAAAATCAAGACAACAATTGAAACAATCATCCTATGCATGAATAACACATAGCTCAAAACAATTATAGGATTGCTAGGCATATGAATGCAAAAACAACAGTACTTTTGATGTGATAATTCTGGACTTTAACTATATATAAACTCATCAGTACAAATTGTGCAGCAGACCACCCATCATAAAACAGATAGATGTGTTATTTCACTGTTATTTCTCTTGTTAATGAAACAATTTCCTATCTGAAGTGTGTAGCCATGAAACATTGTTTATTGGTACAAGTTGGGGATATAGTTAAATCTCGATTATATGGATCTAGATACTAACAACAAATTATGCAGAGACAACCGTGACTTATTTATGTAGTGGCTAATGGAGAATGATTATAAATCAGTTACTGTACAACTAACCATGTCATTAGAAGTGCTAAACATTACAAAACATTCTGGATAATTGAAAGTACCTGCATTCAGTCAACCATATCACTAAACATAAGCATAGGATTTTCAATGTTCTAATTAGATTCATGATGATAAGGAGGAGTCAATTACAATAAAAATCCACATGCTTGCCTCACGAAGCAGCTGTAGCTATCTTGAGTTTCATTTGCCCATTTTTGACTCTGTCCAGGATTTGCTGTACAAGATGGCAACAAGTTCCAGTTTTCAATTTAGTTTCCCTGACAAGCCCTATAAATCAGCCAATCATTTCAGATTTCCTCAGAGGCAATTCAGCCAAAAACAAATGCTGAAAATAGTGTTTCAACATACTTGGTTTTCTATGTTTATTATTTTTAATTTTGATTTTCAGATAATTGTAATGTACTATGTACTATTTAATATTTATTGATTGTAATTCACTAACTGTATTAACTAAGCTTCAGTGATCATGTTATTGGCAAGGTTAAATTTGGCTTGAATTCATAGCAGTCTTCAAGCAAAGAAAAGAATTGGTTTTTCTTATGTTGATCAGTTAAAACAGGATAAGTAAGGACCAAAACAGAAGTTTTAGCGATAGTAGATAACAATATAGCTACAAGGGAACTGAAAAATAACATTTCTAATGAATGGTACTGGTGTGAAAAGTTTAGGAATTCCTTCTTTGTCTGACATTATATACTTTGTGGGTAGTGATATTAATGTCATAAATAGATATTTGACTTGCTAGTACAATTTTTAACAGGCAAAATCTTGATTGACTTGTTTAAATTTTCAATTGCAATGAGACCAGGTGATCAAAAGAACCTTCTTATAATATAGCAATAGAATGCAAACCAAAGTATGAAACAAAAAACATAAGAGTGTAGGGTTTTTCTAATGGCATTTTCTTTTGAAACTAGTATCAATTGTCTTCATTCAGCTTGTACAATTTTTTTAATGTTAGCAAAATCTGCCAATATAGCAGTATTATCAAAAATAATAATTAATGTTGATTATAATATAGTTGCTCATGTTGTTGCCTTTACTCAACAAAACAGTAATTTCATTTCTAATCAATATCAAGTGTAGTGTGTATAAAAGTATAGAGCCATGAAAGTGTTACGTATTTTATCATAAATAATGTCATTAATGGCACCAAGGATACTGTTTAAGACAAACTAGAACTGACCAAAAGTGAAGTAAAGCAGAAAGAACAAGAGGAGGATAAGGACAAGTGTTAAAAAACAAGCAAAGTCAGAAATAATGCCTTCATTATATAAATATACAATAATAATGGTAAATTATGCTAATAAATTAAAAATAGAAGAGCTGACAAATTATCTAAAGACAATATAAAGTAGTAAAATGTAAAAAAGCAAACTAGCAAAGTTAGTCAGTCACACACATTAATGTAGTGCTCATATTAGAAGCTAATTTTGTTACGGTGTTACTCAGCAGTTGAAGTAGCAACAACATGCTCTGCTTTAAGAGAAGGTACTCACTTATTCCTTATTTATAAGCCATTTTATTGTCCTAACTGTGAAGTAAAGGAAACTGTTATAACTGGCTTCATTTATAATGCAACATGCAACAACAATGGCGAAATGGTAAATCTGACTTCATCTGCTTAGATATTTAGTGGACAAAGACTAAGATTTTCCAGGGTATTTAAGGTACAGACATAACTATCTTCTACAAGACAGTTTGTAATGTCTAAGATTAGGGTCTAGTTTTATTTTCTTATGAAGTATGAACTTTCTGTGTTATACTAAAAGTCACTACTAAAAATATAAACACACTCAAAGGTTGAAAATAATACTTTGAAAGTTTGAAAGATCTACAGACAATTATTGCTTGTCTATTGAAGAAATTAGGAATTACTGCAATAAATTGAATACCAGTATTTATATGCACGAAACAACTTTACAATATTTCACTTTACAGTTCAATAGGTAATTTTGAAATCTATAAGAATATTTTGTTTAAAATATGCTCATACTGGCCATGGTTTTGCCTTGCAGGCAGATGCCACATTTAAATAAAAAGTACCATCTTTGAGTTATTGGCAATTAAGAGAGGACTGGAGAGTTCAGAGTGGGAACTGAACTTGTTATCATATACTACATAATTAAGTGTGGTTTCACTATTAAATATGCCTTTTTATGGTTGTTATCTTCAAGTTGATTCAGTAATTCCACTGTGATTGCTTCTTTTATGCATGTTGTAGCTGTTCTTTAAAATTACTAGACTCTGGATCAGCAACTATTAGTACAGGAATGTAAGGAGGATAAGCACTCTTTGATTGAGTAAAGTCATCAACATCTCTTCTGTTGATCTAAAAAAGACACAGTTGTATCTAATGTCCTTATTGTTTCTAAAGTAGATAGTTTAGATCGCTACATATATCATTTGTTAATCAAACAGTTGTTTATCAAGCATTACTGGTTAACTTACCAATGGGGGTATATGGACAGGTTGTAATTTCCAACCTTTGATCATGACATTGTCATCAGGGAACCCTGTAAGTTTTAGTGTAGTTTCTTTATCATCTACTCCCTCTGTTAATTGATCCTGTTCACTTAAAGACTTATTGATAAAACGAAATCTAAAGTTTGAATGTTTTATTCCAAAGTCATCATGATCATTAGATGTCAATTCTTGAACACACTAAAGGCATATCATAGATATCATGACAGTATATAAATGACTCAGATGTTTTATACCTTGGAGTACATAGAATCCTGAGTAATGACAAAATTCATAGTCCATGTTTTAGTATCAATACTTTTATAGAATACATAAGCTTGATAATAACAATTAGGAGGCTTGATATCACCTGATTATGTTAACAGAAATTTAAAAATAATCTATTTATTTCGTACCATGACCTCCTTCAAGATGATGTCCTATAGCTGCTGCAGCTAAACCAATAACACCACCAGCAACTATTCCTCCTACACCTCCTAAAGCAACACCACCAACTGCAGCAGCTACACCACTAATAACAAGTACTATAGCTAGTAAAGAGAACTCTTGGAGAGATATAGCACCATATTGAGACTCAGATGAGAATGATCCTCCTGGTAAGTATTCAAACTTAAAGGGTGGACCTGATTTAGCAACAACAAAAGACAAATATTGTGTCTGTCTCTCATCAGATATATGAGCACAATGCATTAACTCAACAGTAACTGGTTTGTTGAGTTTAGAGGAACTACATACTGATATATAACATACTCCACTGATAAGTGTGCTACCTTCAGGGAACTCAAATTTACCCAAACCCCATAAACCTTGAGCAGCAACTTCACATATAGACTCTATTGGTGTGATGACCTCTCCAGGGATGACAAGTTTTAACCCACATTCTTCCAATATTAACTCATGTTCAGTATGAGTATTGTAGAGACACAGTTTCTTTCCTACTGTCACCATTCCTTCAAATGAGTCTGTACAACATTAACAGTACCTTAGTAAAGTACTACATATGATAGGCATAGCTTACCTGATATGTTAGTGTAATTCCAATAGTCACATTGTATAGACTTATTCCTAAAGTCAGTAAAGACGTGTATCTTGTCTTGTACATCAAGTAAACCTAAACAGGAGATCGTGGGTCATATGTTATATACATAACAGTCAATTTTTATTGCCATGTCACATGCAACATGACTGGCTGTCCTATAAACAATGAAATAATCACTATGGACTATATATATATATATATATATATATATATATATATATATAGGCATGTTTGTTTTCGTTGCTTTAGTATATAGTTCTACGTGACTTCTAAGAGTAACGATGATATTAAACCACATCCTTTAAAAGCAACCACATATAACATTCAATGAATTTGATTAATCCTGACTGAGAGCGTAAGAATGATGTGTGTGACAGACAATAATGGAATATTTTCTCTAGCTTGCTTATATGCTTATACTTTAAGCAGTGGATAGCAATAGTCTTCCTCAGACATTGCTGCTAGTTTTTCAATCTTGACAGATTTGGTTAGCGTTCAGAACAATTATAGGATGGTTTCTCAATTATAATTATGTTTCCTCCAATCCATGCATCCATCCGTCACATTACTCATGCATCCATTCCTCCACTCATGTAGTATATTCAATGTAGCACTTACCAGGAATGACATGTTTCATGTCAAGATGAAGTAGAGCCTCTTCAAGTTGTGTCAATGTACCTCCTTTTAGAGACCATTCCTCTAACAAGTACTTCATCTGTTCTGTACAATCTCCTTTACTTCTGATATCAGTCAGTACAGATTGATCTATATTAAGTTGTAGACCCAGTTGTTCCCAATAATCTTGTACTGGTTGTAGAACAACAGCCAGTTTGGTAAGATAACTAACAACATCTGATGTAAAAAGAAATAATGAACTGTTAATTACAATAATAACTATATAGTACCTGTAGTCTTTTGAGAACTCATAAGACGTTGATTAGATTGTTCTAGTTCTTTTTGTAGTGCTGATATTGGCTCTATATTCTTGCGAAGTTTACCAGTGAGTTGAGCTATATGTCTGTTTTTCTCTTGTACTACACGTTGCATGTCATGATGTCCACTGGTACTTGAGACTATAGTATGTATATTAATAGATAAATAGATGAATGAGGTAATATAGAAATGGTCTAATACCAATAGATATAAGGCATATTATTTATTTATCTATTGAAACATCTATTTATAAATCTGTCTACACATCTTTCCATTCAATTTTTAGCCCATTCATTAGTCAAACTATGATTCTCTGTTTGGTCATTTATCCAAACATTTTGTTGTCAATTAGTTCATCTGTCTATTCATCCATTATCTATCCATTAATCAATCTATATATATACATAATCTATTCATTCTTTCCATTAAACATTCTATTTATCAATTCATTGATCTATTAAATTTATTAATTCATTATCTACCTTGTTGAGATTCTAGTTCTAGCAGTCTCTCTTGAAGACTCTTTATGTTTTCTTGAGCAATTAAGAAATCATACTTATAATTAGGTACAAGAGGAGTGTTCTTCTTTAATAAAGTGTCTTGACCTTGTTGTTGTTCTATCCATTCTCTCCTTCCTTCTATGAGTCGTTTTAGTACTCTTTGTTGGTAGTTATCAGTTGAACTCAGGTTATTAGAGTCTAGTACAAACCCTACTGTCCATTGATCATCATTGAGGACTATATTAAAGAACACAACAGTACTAATGTCAGTATACAATGTAGTACTACTAGTATAACATATATGATAGTAATAAGACTATACTATGTAGTACATAACAAGCTCACCTGTTATATAACAGTACATATATTATACACTACATGTAACATTACCTATACTTACATGATATACATGTAATAGTAACTAAAACATATAAACAACACAACACATGTATACATTCAAATGTTAGTAATACTATCAATTTGATATAGATTGGATTGATTATACACATGATAAAATAAATATTAATACTTAACCAATTATTATTGAATGAGCACATCTAATATCACATTACTACAGTTAACATATAAAACTTTAATCTATATTTCCCATTTCCACTAACATTTTGAAAGGAATTATAATTATTAGGAAGAGGTGTGTATTATTATAATAAGAAGTTAATATGATACCAAATGTGTGTATAATAACTTACTTACCTAGTTCTATTAACATTATTTTATTTGGGTCTTTGATAGCTGATTGATTCCATACTACATGACCTCCTAAAACAAGTAACCACACACAATATGGTCCCATGACAAAAGTTGACAGAGAGTGCATACTTCTTTCAGTGACAGAGTCAGGTAGATTCATCTATAGTATGTAGAGATATAAATATTATTACATCATTTATATACGTATATAGATTGGAGACCTATAGTATAGTAATAGTTATTGTTATGATATTATCAAAACTGTCAACTCATTGGAAATACTGTTATAAGGAGATATAAATTATTGCAAACATTAATTTACCAAAGTAATTTTATATAATATAATTCTATAATTATAAAATAATCTCATTACATTTTATATACATTATATTTATATGTACTACTATTATAACACATCTCATGTAGGACAGTATGTAATGTTTGTATTAACTGATATAGTTATGACAATGTATGAGATATAACTCTTCTACTTAACAGAAATGGTTAGACTAAGATATACTCTACACCAGATATATCCAGATAGAAAAAGTAATTATTTTATGGTCTCTAATTTAAACAGAGAGTAAGTCCATACAATAGAAATAACAACATATTATAGTATATTAGTAGTAAATGAAATGATTTATTATACTACTAAATATATGGACAACTACATGTACTAACTTAGTAACTATCGTTGTACAATAAATTAGAGATAATATGTTATATTATAAATGACATATACCTTTGTCCACGACTTCCCATTAACATCCAGTATCCAACAGTCCTTTATTGTTTTCTTGTAATTATCTGCTCCACCAATCATCACTACCATTGGTGATATTGATCCATTGATAATACTGGAAGCATGATGATATCTTTCCTTTGGCCATTGTACTACTGAGTCAGGTTTAGCTATAATCTGCCAGTGCTAGATAGACAAATGAACTCAACTAACACTCATTATATAACATGTTATCAGTCAATGTATGAATGATAATATAACTTACCACTGTACAATTGATGATATCCAAAATATAAAGAGTATTGGATGCTGTGTCTTTAACAATACCACCAAAGATGATTGCTCTTGTATTGTTTACTGCTTCCATAACAAACTGAGTATTAGGTGGCATACATTGTCCAGTGATCTCAGGTATAATCCATTGACCTGAAAGTAGAACAAATAGAACACTCATCATTGTACTTGTATCATAGTAGTAGTTAGATAATTGGTCATAATACAATGATCAGTAAAATGATACAACTATAATATTAATATCAACCTCAATTGATCATTAATAAAGTATTATTGGAATCATTATATAAGTGTTATAATTGACAAGAAACAAAGCGAACTTTTGTATACATCAATAATAATGAATAATTAATTAGTTTCTATCATCTCATGTTGAAACATGTTTTTTTGCATGTTGTATTTAACAATATCAATAGTAGACTACTTTGTATACATAGTTTTACACATACACAAGATATAGTTTTCTTGAGGTAAGTAATATCGATTGATGTACTATCATATCATAATAGAATACCTAAATACTACTTTGGACTACATGTATAAAAAAATCAGTTTTTAATTCATACACATTTCTTTTAAATATACAATAATTACATGAAGTGACAGTGATATCTGATAATATAATATGATATATTAATGTTATTACCTGTTGATATATCAAACAGATTGTGTTCATTGGTAGATACTCTAACATGAGTATATTGAAAATATTCAGCTTGTGGTACTTGTGCAGAGGGTGGGGAGCCAACACCTCCTATAATTAGTAGATGATGTTGCCCTTCATGCTCAGTTGACATTATACCACCATAGCCTCTCTTCATCACTGCTATCCTGTCATCTGTTGGTTGTAGTTGTGTCCAGGTGTAGGTAGAAGTATCAAGTTGAAAAATGGCATTATGGTAGCAGTTGTCATGGTAACACCAACCTCCAAAATAATAAATTTTGTCCTTGAATGTTGTACATACATAACCACCTATCCCAGCTGGTGGGTCACCACTGGTAGGTTTACTGTACCACTTGCCAGAGGTAATATTGAAGATTTCTACTTGTGATGTAAGCCTTCTTTTCTCATCATTATTGTGTATTTTAGGTAAATCAGGATGTGGACCCCCACCCCACAGATACAGGTTATCTCCAATCACTTGAGGGCTATGATCAATTCTTTCACCAAGTCTGTATTGTTCTGTAGAGAATAATTATGATATGTATCATACTTTGTGTCAGGTTACAGTATACTGTAATATACCTACAGTATAATATCAAATCTAGTATCTAGTATATATAAGACTTGTTTGTACAAAGGCTATGCTACTTATATACTTGATGTATACTTCCCAAACTTACCTCTCATCTTCTACTATGTACTATGGTACATGCATTCCATACATTATACTAGTCTCATACTCACTAGTCACAACCCTCAATGTAGAGAAGGAGGGTTTAGTTAGCAAGACTATAGAATACCAATGTAACTAGTGTAGACATTGTATTTATACTAAGTAAGTTAGTATATGACATCTAGTAACATTACCTGAAGTAGCCATTACCAATGTAAAAGTTAGTACAGGATAAACTTTGGAAGGAGTTAGTACAGGTTCGCCTACTTTACAAAAGTACAGTTTCGCCTACGGATACCGTAATTCTAATTAAACAAACATTGCGAGTTTACAAATTACAAGACGAGCTAAAAGGGACTGAAACAGTCAAAGTAATGACGAAGGAGTTCGATTAAAATAGTGTACAATTTAATGTTAAAGAAATTAAAGATTAAAGAATTACAAGTTAATGTGTTGAGACATGCCTGCTACATATTCTGATAAAGACTATATTACTGCTAAATCTTTCTTTGAGTTCCTTAATACGTGTTGATCTTTCTCAATAGCTTTCTTTTTCCGACGAGATGGACATGCACCTGCTGCAAGTTGCTGTATCCTTATTTGGCAATGCTGCTATCCCTTGTATCTTCTCAAGATATAAAGTCAGTATTGACCTTATAGTCTCCTTAGCAGCTTCCTTTAGTTCAATAACTATCTTTTCAATTTCCTTTAGTGATGTTAGTGACTGCACATTCTCTGTTGCTGCATCTCCAAAATATCCTTTCATCTCTTCCTCTCCTGTTGATTACATATCTTACATATCTTTATGTATTTTGCAACAAGATTTAATCAAAGTTTCTAATGTCAATTACAATGAAAAATTTTAAAATTTCCATTAATTGGAATTACGGTTTCAGTAGGCGAAACTGTACTATTGTGTTAAAATTAGAGTAGGCGAACGCGGACGTGGAAGTGACTAGCGAACCACTTACTTAACATTCATAATAATTATGAATTCAATATATAATTGCTGTTTAGTCAATCACGTGACCAGATCAATAGCTCTACTGTTATAAGTATAAAAACGTAGGTATGTAATGAAGGAATAACACTCACCTATAGCTGGCTTACGTGAATTGAGTGACTGCGGTTTTGATAGAAGAGATCTTGTCCTTTTGATTTGTTGATTTTTGTAGATGGAGCTATACAATGTTTTAGATTTGAAAAGAATAGTTTTTGTGGATATATATATATATTGGTAATTTTGTAAGGATAAGTCCAGCATTTGAGAAAACTAAACCATGTATAATCCAAGGTTCTCAATTTTTTGAGAGCAATTATATAGTTAAAAATAAAAAGGAAAAAATGAAACGTGAAAAGTGGACTGTGGCAAACTTAAACATTTATGCTATTGATAATGTAATTGTACATTAATTTTATATAATTTTAATAGTTATCACTTCCGGTGTCATAGTGCATTTGGTCCCCACCCCTAAATTTGTCCCCAAGGACATACTACACTAGTGCAAAATGTCCCAGGGGACATTCTGCACTAGTGTAGTATGTCCCAATAGGAATTCTGGCACTAGTCCAGATTGTCCCCTCTTAGTACGAAGTGTCCCCTGGGGGAGACATCCTGTACTAATATAAAGCGTTCCCGTAAATAGGTATATAGTGCTGATTATTTCTCAACAAGAATGAATGTAAAATTTCTATTAATGATTAGAAAAAGTCAATAATGTATGTTCAAAAATGACTAATAGAAGATAATAAAAAAACAATGAACAACTGTTACAAAACCATTCTAAATTTCTCTTTTCCCAAGCCTCTTTAGGAGAGTTCACACAAACATCCTGATACCATTTATTACACAAATTGCAACATATCATTCTACCACTCTCTGGTAAGCACAATAGATGTTGTAAGTTATTTGACAATTCATCCTGAGCTTTTTTCGTTTTACCACGGGAAGGAAAGTTAGTAAGATGTTTTCCTTCAATACAAGAAACTAGATGATTACAAAAAGGATATTGTATATATGTTATTTGAGATGGATTTTCACCAAAAACAAAGTGATGTGGCAAAGGCCAATGCAAAGAGACCACGGTCACTCTAACCATGTTGAATTTGAACAGCTGGAAATTTATTGTTATTTCACCTTAGGAGAAAAAAGGATGGCAGCTATCTGTTTCTTTGTGTGACTGTTCATCGAACCACTTAGCAAACTGTCATACACATTAACTTGTCCTGGCTGACTGCCAACATTGGATACTGTGATCCAATGGGAACCTGAGACATTTAGAATCTGAATGAATTTCCTTCTCTGTACCTCAAAGGCTAGCTTGTCACCTGCATAATATAGTTAGTCTAAACTATCATGATGAAAAGAAAGGTAACAAAATATTTTCTATTGGTGTGATAAAAATCAATTGATATACCCTGATGTATCAGAACCCCATAACACCATCAATAACAACACTATATTAAGAGATGCCAGAGAACAATATATTAGTATCATTTGGAAGTCAATTATTTCATCTGGTAGGTTGTTCAATTTCTTTTTAATTTCTTTTAGTGTCCCCATCCAGTCTTGACCCATTCAGTGGTATTCATAGTATACAACATTCATAATGTCTGTAGTATGAGCGCCCATTTCATAATCTTCTAACTGAAACATTCCACTTCCTTTACACACGCGGCAGTATTTATAAGAACAACTAAACCCTCTAATTTGACTAATTTTAGTTTCTAGCATGACTTATTTCTAGTTTCTTAGCAACAGAAAGCAATCTACATCAGGAAAGAAGACGAGTAAGAAACCATTCCTGGCAGGTCTTCTATGCCAGTTGGTAAACGACACTCTGTTTTATAATAAAAGGAAGCTTTGCTACCAAACTATGTTGTATTATTTCTGTCTCTTATTCCAGAACTGTTGACACTGGATTGAAAAATATTTTAATAAGGCATGAATCGATAGAGGCTGAAGCAGCAGAAGATAAATGGGAAAGTTTAGACAACACTCCTCTATTTATTGTTTATTTTGTATGGCATTTTCAGTACTTACTCTCTAGAGCAGGGTATCTATCAGAATTCACAACAAGCAATTGGTCAGAAACAGAGGGACTCTCACCAGGTGCTAATTGTTTTCAACAAGGTAGTCAATATTGAGTATGACCACTTACCACTAGTTAGATAATGGCTGTAGTCTCCAACAAGATGTTGGCCAGCTGGAGTAGTTGTATGTGCTATCATTTGACAAAAGGTTTAGTTAATATTTGCACATTTTCATTCTTACCACTAGTTAGATAATTGCTGTTGTCTCCAACAAGATGTTGGCCAGCTGGAGTAATGGTATGTGCTATCATTTGACAAAAGGTTTAGTTAATATTTGCACATTTTCATTCTTACCACTAGTTAGATAATGTGTGTCTTCTTCAAGGAGATGCTCACCAATTTGAGAGGTCACACGTCCTAACATTTGGCAGAAGTTAAAATAATATTAGACCACTTAAAGTCTTACCACTAGTGAGAGAATTGTTAGTTTCTCCAAGTTGTTGTCCAGATATAGATGTTGTATTTTCTATTGTTTTAGAAAAGGTTAGAATATTTAATTTTTTACCTGTAATGATCAAATGGGTGTTTTCTTCGACATGTTGGCCAGCTGTAGAGGTCATGTGTGCTAACAAGTGACAAAAGGTTTAGTTAACATATATCAGCACATTTTAGTCTTTACCACTAGTTAAAGAATCACTGCTTTCCTCCAGGAGATTCTCATGAGTTGGAGGGGTTGTATGTTCTAATGTTTGACCAAAGGTATAGTTAATGTTATCATACTTTTATTCTTATCCCTAGCTAGATAATGACTGTTGTCTGTCAGTTTATTATCATCAGCTGGAGAGGTCATATGTGCTAAAAGTTGACAACAAGATTTTAAAATTTAGAGCAGCTGTTAGTTAGGACATTTTCTTTCATCACTGAGAATTGTGTATTTTTAGAGACTCAATTACCTTCTGTTTGGAAGAAATCTTCAAATTCATCTGAATCATCAGAATTATCATTGTTTTTTAAAATGCAAATTGTATTCATTGTTATGTAATAAAATTCATGATATCACACTTACTTCAAGGGTCAAAATACTCGTATATCAGGTCATCGAGTGCTTTTTTATCACTCGGTGAGAGAAAATCTGCTCCAATTATGTTCAAAGCCTTTGCAACTTCCCTTGATGAAGCCATTGAATCTTTTCTAGAAATTTATTGCTGCGAACTGTTTATTGTATATCTTTGCACATGCTCGTGCCATATACTCCGTGTATTTATCATATTCATCTTATCCTGAGAACACGAATGCTTCTACGTGCAAAGCTAGAAAAAACTTTGGCTTTGTAGATGCTTCAAAATGACTGTCAGGAACTATTCTCTTCGTTTTTTGGTTTAACTCAATTTACCCAAAATATTGAAATCATCACTTTTTCTGTCCATACTGATTTTTTTTTTGACAGAAGTGGTCCCTTTTCGCAAATCCAGTCATTCAGCATATAATTATTGTATGCTGAATCAACCAATCAGTTTTTATTAATGAACTAATAGTGAACATTACTATATTCAAAGAAATAAGTATAATAATTGTGATATAAAAAAGAATCAAAGTATAAACATTACTGTTGGAGTGAGATATGAGTAGTCAAATAGATTGAGTAATTTTAGACAGTTGTTACAAATTCTTAAAATTGTTCATAATATTGATAATTATGAATAATTAATAACTAATGGTGACAAAGCATTATTGAGTCAGTTTCAAGAAAAGGAAGACAAGAAGGTAAAGTGTAAGCTTTTTATTTATTTTTGTTATTATTTGGCTTTAGTATGCTGTTGTATTCTTTATTTGGAAGGTTTTTTTAGCTTTGATCCAATTAGGTGCTTTCAACTAGTTGTCATTCTAATAATAATTTGCAATTATAGTTCCAATGGTAATTCAGTGTATATTCTTCACACAAACTGCACACAACCTTTGAGTAATAATACCATAACATGTACTAAGAAGTCCTCTCTTGTCTTAAACTTACATGAGTTTTTTGCGTTATCTATTTGTTTAGCTGCTGTCTTTGTGTTCTATTAATAGGAAATTATGCCAATTTGCTATCAAATTTTGGTACAAGACTGGTACCATACAATGTTAAGAATACTTCCAAAACTATATCTAAACTATTTATTATTATCATTTAGAATTTATCACCTGTAACCTTTATATCATAGTTATTATCTGCCTCTGAGAGTATAATATATGCTAAATTGCTGATAATAGTAATGAAGGCCAAGCAAAGATCATTATGTAAGCATGCAATACACCAATGAGGAAATTTTTAATTCAATTAAACTACACACTATTTTATTGTCCCCACCATGTCTGGCAGCCCAGGAAATTCCTCATGCATGTCAACTAGACAAATTTCATGAAAAGGAATCACATTAATTATCACATCAAATGATGTTTACGAAATTTTTAATAATCAATTATAAAAATATTTTATATGGTCAATATTCAACACACATTATCCCATAGTCATGATTTAATCTAGTCTGCTTTCCTGCATATACTATAGTTGTCAGGATACAAAAAAATATGCTTTTGAGCTTGCATTTTAAAATGATTATATAAAAATGAAAGAATGCTACACAACAGAGAAATTGATAACATTATCATGTATAAACTGTTGCAGCCAGGTTCATTCATGATGTGTTAATTGCTTTCACAAATACTGGCTTCAGTGTATAATAAAACAACAAAACAAAAGAGACAGAAAACAGTTGGAACCAAATGAGATTTATAAAATATATACAAAATAAATCTGATCTCTTGTGAACAAAATAATGAAATCTTATAATGTTTTCCTAAGTTCTTTGCACTTCTTTTTGTTTCTGACTTTTGCTATAAAAGATTATTCAACTGTGTCTGAGCTTTTGGTGCAATTAAAGAATGTTTGGGCAAATGTTTACTGAGTATATCACAAATCGTGTCACAGTCATGTCATAGTAGAATGCAAAGAAGCCCATTCACTTTAAATGCGTATTCTAGTTCATTACTTTCTAGAAAGCAATGATCCAGTATTTCTAAAAGATTACAGACTTTCAAGGCCTATTGAATGGTGCCAGCTTTTTCTCTCTAGCTTATTCCTAGCCTAAGTTATAACATTGACTTAGGTGTCCCACTTAACTAAAAAGAGAGTATAATTTCTCATCAGATCCAAATAAATTTGCCAATAAACCTACTGGGAGGGTTTTATGAACTGATACTCCCATTCAAAATGTTTGGACTATGAGCCAATACATTGAAAATAATATTATATATATATAACATCCTCCTAGCATGCTTATGTTCAAAATTATATAGAACACAAGAGAATGGCTAATATCTTCTTCATAAATGGTATAAACAAATTATCATGCCAAATATCATCAGTTCTGTCATTGTTAATGGATCCTTAAACCTTATAAACCTTGAGATTATTAAAAATATTGCTCAAAGGCAGTGTATAATCACATATAAATAGTAGTAGGAACCAAAAAGACATATTGGAGTTAATAGTATGATTAATTAAAACTTACTTAAGGGGATATTGATGACTATAAATAGTTATGACAAAAACGTCACATTATGTTTTTATTTACTTAGAAAATTAAAATTCAATGGAGGAAGCATCAGTGTTACGAGAAAGAAAAACTAAAGAAGATGTGTATATAACAGATAGTGGAGATATACTAAGAGGAGATGAAGCAACAGCTCAGTTAATTCAAAAAGATGCAGAGGAAATACTCAAAGAATCTGGTATGAGAGAAATCTTAGAAAAAATAAACACACAAAAAACTGCAGTTAAGGGGAAAAGCAATGTTACAGGTGGTGATGATCTCATTGGTACTGGTGTCAAAGATGAAGAAGAAAGCACTTTAGTAAATAACGAATCACTGGACACTAACAAGACATCTAGTGACTGCTCTGATACACAATGTAAAGCTGAAGAAAGATCTATTTTCAAAAAAAGTGAAGTAAATGGTATAAAAGTGAATAAAAAAGAAGTTGACTTCCAAAAAGTAAAAATAAAGAAGATTGAAGGTTCCACCTCAGCTACTGGTGCAGATGTCTCTACAGCAACAGCAAATATTGTGGGCATACATGGTCAAGCAACTGTCCCGTGCTCAGTCAATGTGGAAACAACAGGTTTAAACTTAAAAACAGCACATGCTGATATTATGGGAGTAAAAGGAATGGAAATAACTGAAGCATCAGCATCTGCTACTGGTGCTAACATCTCTGTGGCAACAGCAGACATTAAAGGTGTACAAGGTCAAGCAAATGCCTCTCTCAATGCTGAAGCAATTGGATTAAATATCAAAGGAGTTAATACTGATGTTACTGGCACAAAGGGCATGGCAAAATTAGAAGCATCAGCATCAGCTACTGGTGGTGATATTTCTGTGGGGAAGGGAGACATTGCTGGCATTCAAGGTCAAGCAAGTGCTACTATCAATGCTGAAGCACGTGGGTTCAATGTTAAAGCAGCACATGCTGATATTAGTGGAGCCAAAATAACAGCAGAAACTGGAGTATCAGCATCAATTACTGATGCTGATATTACTATGGCAAAAGCTGATATCACTGGTATGAAAGCAATAGCTCAAGCTGAAGCAAAGGCAAGTGCTACTGGATTTGAAGGAAATTTTGCAACTGCTGATATCACTGGAGTGATGGCAAGGTTGAAAAAAAAGCAAAGATAGAAGTTGTGGGATTCTATAAATGTGCCTCAACATTATTGATTTCTTTATTATTCGGAATTGTGTCATAGATCTTGGTATTTCATGGTACTTCTTTAGTTGTTCAGTCAAATGTCAAATATTTATCTCTAGCAACAATTGTTTTGTCACAGGAAAACTTCACCAACTAAAATTGTACATTCTTCATGTTAAATTCATTTCTAAGTTTCATTTATACTTTGGTAAAAAACGTCATCCTTCACAACCATCAAGATTAAACATTTGTGATTTGGAAGGATTGTTCTTTGAGACTTATAATGAATCCAGAGTACCACTTCTCAGTCCAACATAAAAAACATCAATTATATACATTAAAATTAACACCATACAATGTGATACAGCGTGTATTTATAACATTTAATAGTTTACAACTTATTTTTGTCTTTTAATAAAGGGTGTCTTTTATTATCAAGAAACTTAAAAACTTAATTTGTCATACATCACTGTAAATCTTTTTCAAATAAGCTGTGTGGAAGCCGTTCTAGCAATGTAAATAAAGACATATTTACAAAATAATACTAAAGAAGTAACAATTTTTAAGTTTTGCTCCTTTTCAGGATTGTGACAACCAATAATATGATAGATAATAGATACGTGTATGCTATGTCACAGTAGATATTGCACTAGTTAGATTACTGAATTCTACCTAACTCATAAGATAGCATAATAGATAAGATCTCTGTAGAATTAAATTATAAAGATTTGTAAAACCAAATGTACTCTTAAGATATGAAAATTGAAAGATAGATGTAGGACATTGAACATGAATAAGTGAGTTTGTAACTCACTAAATTGAATGTTTGTAATGTTCTGTGGACAAAACTTTAATAGTGTCATTATATAATCAACTGTAATGATATAATTCAGTTACTATTTCAATGCTGTGTTATAACATATAAGCTTTGTTATTTTATAAACAGTTGTATTGAAACTGACACTATTTTAAAATATCTCAAGCAAAAAATATTTTCAAAAACTAAACTAGTTGTTATGTGTAAACATCTTGTTGTTATACTTAATCAGACACAAAGTAGCAGTGCCTGTCTAGAGATGGTCAATATTGTCCATTCAAATATATTGGCAAAAACAGTGAATATCTCACTCAAAAACTGATCAAAACCTTTGCAATATTTCTTTTATGATAACCCCTTCATTATGGCTTTGTTACATATTAAGACAGGGTTTTTAAACATCACAGTAACAATAGGTCAAATGTTGGATTTGTTTTTCTTTCTTCTGGTTCTGCCTCCTCTGTGTTTATCACATTTAATAGTTTACAAGTTAGTTTTGTCTTTGAAATTAATATTAATGTAATATATTGTCTCTTAAAAAATCTTAATTTGTAATCTGAAACTCTTTATCAAATAAGATGAATGAGAACTGTTCAAGCAATCCAAATAGACATACTTTTAAAAGACAATACTAAAGAAGTAAAAAAATTAAAAATTTTACCTCTTTAACAAGATATTTGAGCTAACACTAAAAGTATATAACACAACATATATTATATATATCAACTATACATCTTCGCTATTATGATATTATTATATAGTTATCATGTCATGACAAGGATATATTACATGTACCTAAGTACCGGTAGCCAATAGCATGATAGATAATTAAGTATATACATGTCACAGTATATCATACACTGGTTAGATCAATGAATTGAAACTAATAAAGAAAGCAAAATCTCTATATTATATGATTATAAAGATTTTTAAAACCAAATTCATTAGTTGAATATGAAGATTGAAAGACAGATGCAAGACATTATTTGTGAGTAAGTGAGTTTGTAGCATTCTAAATGGTATGTTTATAATGTTATGTGGACAAAACTTTAATAGTGTTATTATACAATGGACTATAATGTTATATGCCAGTTACTAGTTCAATGCTGTGTGTTATTATAACATATAAGCTTTGTTATTATATAAACTGTTGTATTGAAACTGAAACTTTTTAAAAATATCTTAAACAAAAAATATTTTCAAAAACTAAACTAGTTGTTATGTGTAAACATCTTGTTGTTATACTTAATCAGACACACAGTAGCAGTGCCTGTCTAGGGATGGTCAATATTGTCCATTGAAATATATTGGCAAAAAAAGTGAATATTTCACTCAAAACTGATCAAACCTTTGCAGTATTTCTTTTATGATAACCCCTTCATTATGGCTCTGTTACATATTAAGACAGGGTTTTTAAACATCACAGTAACAATAGGTCAAATGTTGAATTTGTTTTTCTTTCTTCTGGTTCTGCCTCCTCTGTGTTTATCACATTTAATAGCTTACAAGTTAGTTTTGTCTTTGAAATTAATATTAATGTAATATATTGTCTCTTAAAAAATCTTAATTTGTAATCTGAAACTCTTTATCAAATAAGATGAATGAGAACTGTTCAAGCAATCCAAATAGACATACTTTTAAAAGACAATACTAAAGAAGTAAAAAAATTAAAAATTTTACCTCTTTAACAAGATATTTGAACTAACACTAAAAGTATATAACACAACATATATTATATATATCAACTATACATCTTCGCTATTATGATATTATTATATAGTTATCATGTCATGACAAGGATATATTACATGTACCTAAGTACCGGTAGCCAATAGAATGATAGATAATTAAGTATATACATGTCACAGTATATCATACACTGGTTAGATCAATGAATTGAAACTAATAAAGAAAGCAAAATCTCTATATTATATGATTATAAAGATTTTTAAAACAAAATCATTAGTTGGATATGAAGATTGAAATACAGATGTAAGACACTATTTGTGAGTGAGTTTCCAAATGGTATGTTATGTGGACAAAACATTAATAGTGTCATTATACAATCAACTATAATGATATAAGTTAGTTGTCAGTTCAATGCTGTGTGTTATTATAACATATAAGCTTTTTTATTATATAAACAGTTGTTTTGAAACTGAAACTATTGTAAAACTTAGTAAGCAAAAAATTATGTAACTAAAAATACATTCTTTTATTCTACTCAATAAAAGAGACTAACTTTTATGTACATTACAATATCAATGTATACTTAAAATGCTATTTGAAAATCTGATTAAATAGATAAGTTGTGACTAATTATGTAATAGTTTCAGTTTCAAAATATCAATACAAACTATAAAAAAGCCAAACATTGTAAAGACATTTAACAGACAAACTGATACTCACAGCAGTATATATATCATCTCACCTGCAAAGTGGTTATCTGAACTAATGTTGTTACAACTAGTTTTTGTCTGTTTGTTAGTCAAGACTCAAGGAGATCGTGAGATCAATATACGTCACAGCAATAAACTGGAGAGAGTCTTATGTACTACTGGTCCATTGAATAATGACACTATTATAGTGTTGTTCACTAATATTACTCATGAGATTACAAACATATCATTTTGTCTTGTGAATACTAGTCACTCACTAACTATAAAAAGTGCTACAAATTCACTTGCTCAAATAAATTGTTCTAAAGCTGTCTCTCATCCTTCATATCCCACTAGTGGATTTGTTTTTATAAATCTTTATAACCTTACTCTACAGAAATTATCATTCCAAGGATGTGGTGCTTTCTTGAGAGATCTGCATGAGAGTATCCTGTCATCGATCAACTCTACAACATCTCCAGTATATTTCACAGAGTATCATTCTTCTCTACTACTGTTCCTCCATATTAAGACATTACTGATCAAAGAGGTTGATATGTTATCAAATTATGGGTTTTCAATTCTAGCTATTAATCCATTAAATGCTACTATAGAAAATGTCAGTATCACCTCTACAAAAAGCATTGATTTTTATCAACAGACTAATATGAGTTTAGGTAATGGAATTTTGTTATTGTTCACTGATGAAAACAATGTCAAAAGTTTACAAAAGAATGTTTTAATAAATGAAGCAATATTTGCAAATAATGTTAACTATATCAACAGTATGAAGTGTCTTTCTTATCTTGATAATTTAGTACATCAAGAAACATTTACTTCAATTCCTATTGTTCATGCTGCAGGTTTGACAATACTCTATACTCAACAGAACTTTTCAGTCAATGTCGAAATATCTTCAACTATGTTCTGTCATAATATTGGCTCATTCTCAGGTGCTGTATTAGTATTACATTTCCACAGTATAACAAACTCTCAAACTATAATAAATAATAGTAGTTTTATAGAGAACTACAACATTTTGAGTTGCCATGGAGTTTCTCTCACATTCTTCATGATGTTTAACAAAAATCATGATACCCACCTATCAAATATGTACCCACTTATTGTATCTAACAGTGTTTTTTAATCTAGAAATGTAAAGGCTGCTATTATTGACAAAGCAAATGCTGGGGCAGTCTCTGTTATTATACACAATCCACCACAAAACAAAGACTTCAATGTCACTGTAACATTTAGTAATGTGAGCTTTACTAGAAATATTATTGAAACTACAGGAGCATGTCTTTATGCTAACACATATTCTAATAAAGATAGTGGATTGAAGCCTTTAATAATAGTTCTGGAAGATCTTATAGCATACAACAATACACAAGATGGTTCATCAACATCCATTTCAAAAGCTGGTATGTTTACAATGGATAATATTAAAGCTCTTTATATTAATGGATCTAACAGTCATTATTATGACAATTCAGGGTCAGTTTTTGACGTAATTGACACTACCATTATATTAGATGGTAATATGTTGTTTGAAGAAAACAGAGGAGAGAGAGGAGCTGTATTCAAGTTATATGGCACTAGTACACTTCGCTTAAACAATGGACTCAGGGCTATCTTTATCAATAACATTGCTCATACAAAGGGAGGAGCTATTTATGCACAAGATGATATTTATAAGACCATAAAACAATGCACATTTCAAATGTCTTCCCTCTTTCAAAACACTTCAGTATTTAATGTCAACATGATATTTATCAATAACACTGCTAGTCTCTCTGGTAGCTCCATATTCAGTACTAACTTATACAATTGCTATATAAATGAATTATACTACACTGGTCATCATAGTGAAAAACACTACTATGATACAATTTTTCATTTTGATTCTTTAAAACAGGATCCATTAAACATCTCCACTTTATCTAATAGTCATTGCATATGTTCCGAAGATCTAACCAAATGTGTTTATGATGGTAACAATGAAGTTGTGTTTCCCAACATCATATCAGTATATCCTGGACAAACATTACATATACCTATGGCAGCTAAAGATGTAGTAGGTAATAATGTGTACACTACAGTGTCTCTTGCATTGGCTAGGACAAGAGATAATTCTGGAACTATCTCATTATCACCATTTTCGTCATGGTATATCTCACCTCATGATGAGAATCAAGTCCTTCTGGAATCACATCAGTGTACTTTAGTTAACTTCACTCTTTATAAAAGGGAGAGTAATTCAAAGAGGATTAATGATGCTGTCCTAGTCATATCATCTCCTGATGACTCATCATTATTAAAGATAAAGCTTAACTTACTAGATTGTCCACTAGGTTTTGAACTGAATATAGACACAAGTACTTGTCAATGTTCACCAGTTATCAATAAACTTGGTGTGGCTGGAGATTATCAACCATCTTGTCTAGTTGTCTCAGACAATTCATATTTACAATATCCTCTTGCTACAATTACCAGACCACCTGGCTATGCTGCATGGGCTGGACTAATGAACATTACAAATGGTACAAATCAGATATTTGGCATGGCACAAACTTGTTATGAATTCTGTAACTTCAATCAAGATTATACCCTGTTTTTGATAAATAGCTCTGATGTTTTAATAGCTGATCCCAACAATTGCCTTGTAAACCATCTTCCACTTTGTCCACCAACTAAAACAGGACCTTTGTGTTCTACTTGTACTACTGTTAATGGTATCAAATATAGTGTGGTATTTGGTTCTTCAGAATGTAAGCAGTGTAGTAATTGGTGGTTGTTAACACTAATCCTCTATGCAGTAGCTGGTCCCCTCCTCATTTACCTGTTATTTGCTCTCAAACTCACATTAACAAATGGTACACTCAATGGAATTATATTCTATACACAGGCTCTTGGTACTATATATCTTAAAAAGTCTTCGCCACAGGATATTTTTACTTCACTGTATTCATTAACACGTGCTTTTCTGTTGATGTTAAATCTCAATCTTGGCTTCCCTCTATGTTTTTATAATGGGATGACAGAGTTATGGAAAGCTGGTCTCAGTTTACTATTTCCACTTTATTTACTAACAATAGTTGTTGTTCTCATTATTGTAAGTCGTTTTTCTCTTAGGATTTCCAACAGAATAGCTGATTCCTCAATTCAAGTACTAGTTACTGTTGTACATCTCTCTTTCACAAGTATGTTTATTGCAATATCAAATATAGTTACATCAATTAATATATATACCAATGATACTAGTAACCCAATATTTAAAGTTTGGTACATAGATGGGACAGTTGAGTATGGAAAAGGTGGTCATTTAATATTAATGATACTAATTATAGTAGTGGTTGGTCCTATCCTACTATCTTATGTGACCATCATTGTTGCTGGTCGACCACTTATGAGAGTGCGTAAATTTAGAGAGTATATTCGACCTGTTTATGAAGCTATTCATGCACCTTATGAACACAATAAAGAATTCTTTTTCACAACTCGTCTACTGCTACTTGTTTTTTTCTATATCTTATTCATTTTGTATAGAACTAAGGACATATACAAGGGATATGTGATAAGTATTCCTGTCTTTGTCATTTATGTGATAATTGAAGCATTTTGTAGGCCTTTTCGTAAGATGTGGTTGAAAATACTTGATCTTTTTGTGATGTGTAATTGTGTCATAGTTTCTGTTACATTGTGGTATCTTATTAAAGTCAATAAAGCCTCTATTGTTTTAGCAACAACAACTACTACTATGTTCATGACATTAGTTACCGTTATTATATTTCATATTCTTTGGATCACTGGAATGTTAAAGAAAATAAAACCTAAATTGTACATAATTCAAACGAAATTCACTCTCCTTTTTTGCTCCAAAGTACATCATAACTCACGACCTAGACAGTTGAAGACTCCTGACCTTGAAGGATCATTTTTTGATACTTATGATGAAACAAGAGAACCACTTCTCAGTTCAACATAAAACACGTGTGTATTTACCAAGAATTAATAAATCATAGTGTGTGTGCCAAGTTTATAATTTTATTGATTTATTATATATGTCTTTTTATTTAATGTATCTCTACTTACAACTGCTGTCTCAGTAAATACTGTATATGACATTTGTTTAATTGTACATGCTTTCTGATCATTTTGGTTTGTGTACATTTGGTTTTTTGTTTTCTTGTTGACATAGAGTGCTTCATACTTATATAGTCATATTTGTTATTTACATTCAAAATCTTTTGTAATGTCATAATATTGAAGAACTACATACAATTTTTGAAATTATATTTACTTAATGACATAATTCTTTTCAAAAATCTCTGTAAGTTGTTAGTAAAGAATTCAAAGGATAGCAGGACTCTGACCACTTTGTAGATATATGTAGTTGCTATGGATACCCAAGTTTAATTATCTGTGAAATTTTTTATTTTAAATATAACAGCTAAACTTAGTTATTCCGTAATCAGCTATTTTGAAACTGAAACTGTTATAAAATATTTTCCAAAACAAACTGAAATAGGATGTGACATAAACACAATTTGTATTATATTACACTGTCTTGTAATATACACCTTATAATCTCCAACTTATTTATTTTAACAAACATAATGTACTCAAAGGAAATATAACATACTTGTACTACAATGGACATTAATTTTTATATAGAGAAAGAACATGGACACTTTTATGTCATTAATTATTGTAGAAATGTTTATAACATATCAGTATATAATTCCAGAAACATTGTATCAAAATATAATGATCATATTTAAATATATCACCTCTTTACAAAAGCCCAATTAGACCGCTACAGCATTGGATCATGGGACTGTTCAAACCTTAAGTTGTATACTTAGCTACTTAATTTTAAGTGCAACTATAATGTGAGCTAATGTTTCTACTACTGGTCTCTGTCTCTTTATTAGTCAACACTCAATGAGTTCATGAGATCAATATATCTCATAGCAATGATCTTTTTTGGGTGATAAAACTATCATAGTATTGTTAAAAAATCAATGTTGACTAGATATATTGATCTTAATACATGTTATATACTTCACATTACCAACCACCTTTTAGTTTATTGTTATCAATACTTCTAATCTGTTCTATTAATTGATAACAGTAGGACTTTGATCACATACATAGCTATTTTGAAACTGAAGTTAACAAAAGACATCTCAAACAAACATTATGTAAACAAGTGACATGTTTTGTTAATATAGTACTTTCATAACATGATAGTTTCATAACATTAGTTGTGATATACCATATTGGAGTTATCAATATATTTCATAGAATAAGTGTCATCAAGTATACCCACACTTGTAAACCTCTCAATATATGATAAAGACTATGATATCTATAACAATTATACGATTTTGAGTGAGTCTTTCATACATAAAGTTGATCTATCAACATTTTATAAGTAATGTACATATGTCCACTATAATATACTATTATAACAGGTTTATTCTTTCTATATCATAGTATAGAATATTATTCCCTTATGTATATTAGAATACATTGAGATTATAATAATGACAATATATAGATAATGTAGTGGATCTTAATTGTGTTACTAATAATTATGTATGAATATTATTATAGTTAGAGCATGCTCAGTTGTGTTGGTTCCTCATGCATATCTAGAGGCTGTTTGTGTCTGTGTCTTTGTCTTATTATGACAATAAATCTTGGTCAATAGTAAGCACAGCCATCACAGATAACCTACTATTTAATGAAATTTCAGTTTGATTGTTGATAGATCATGATCAGTTGGGAATTGCCTCGTTTACTTTTGGTTTCAACTAACCATTTTAATTGAAAGCCTCTCTGTTGTCAAACAAACAGACATTGCAGGCAAACTGGTATTTACAATAGTGTTCTCAGCTACAAACTGTTTATATGAGGTGATGTTGTTATTACTACAACTTGTTGTTTTCTCTTTGCTAGTCTACACTCAAAGAGATATTGCTCAAGAGATCAATATAATTCACAGCAATGAACTAGAGACAGTCTTATGTCATTTTGGTCCATTGAATAATGACACTATTGTAGTGTTGTTCACAAATATTACTCATGAGATAACAAACATATCATTTTGTCTTGTGAATACTAGTCACTCACTGACTATAAAAAGTGCTACAAACTCACTTGCTCACATAAGATGTCCTACAGCTGTCTCTCAACCTTCATATCCTACTAGTGGATTTGTTTTTATAAATCTTTATAACCTTACTCTACAGAAATTATCATTCCAAGAATGTGGTGCTTTCCTGAGAGATCTGCATGAGAGTGTCCTGTCATCTATCAACTCTACAACATCTCCAGTATATTTCACAGAGTATCATTCTTCTCTACTACTGTTCCTCCATATTGAGACATTACTGATCAAAGAGGTTAATATGTTATCAAATTATGGGTTTTATGTTCTAGCTATTAATCCATTAAAATCTTTAAAATATTAAAATATTTATAAAAAGGATAGTAATTCTAATAGGATTTTAATATAATAGTACTAGGTCATCAATTTTGTAATCGATTCATCAATTAATCAATCAACTCAACAATAAATTTTGTAGTTGATGTAGCAATGGATTATCATCAGAAGAAGGGACCAGCAATAGGCATGGTAATACAATACATTTGAAGATCATTGACTTTAGACATTTCAGCTTGAAGCTGAAAGCCACACTGTGTTTGTATGTAACAATTGTATTATCATATACTGTGATTGAATTGTGTACAGTCATCATTAAATTTATTATCTAAAATTTAGTTTCACTATGGTGAGTAGGAAATTAGGTTTAAAATCATTCTAGCTGATGAAAGGTTGAAGCAGAAAGTAATGACAAAATGGAAATAGTGTTAGAAAGTAAGTGCATAAAATATAAGAATCATCTTAAGACAGTTGTAACATTATTAAGTTGATGAAAGTTAATTACTTTGTAGCTTTGATCACATTTATTAGGACATGCCCACGGATGTGTCTAAATCACACATAAAAATCTAGCACATGCTCCATATTCTACACATCAACATTTTCTTAGTTGACAGCTTGTGCTTACTAGGACTTGTTATGGTGTCTTTTGATAACTTCAGAGATTCGCCACTCTCCAGTTTATGAAGATCTTGTTCAAGATGTTTGACAAAGGACATTGATAACCTCAAGAACGTGAACATTATAGAGAAGTACATTCCGCAATATGGTGACAGGATGAGTGCATAAAGTAGAAGTATAACTTAAACTGCAGCAACAGAAACGTAAGTTGACAATCTTTGTAATGGTAGTATAATCAGTAGGAAAAGTAATTGGTATGAACTGCTTTCAATGAAAAAAATCCTTACTTGCACAAGACTCTGGAAGAAATGTTCAGACAAAGATATGGTTCACTATGAAAGTCAGTTAAACTTATCATTTAAATATAGAAGCTGTTTTTATAAGAAAAATTGGGTCAGAGAAACTCCTACTACCTTCTAAATATAGTCCCCTTTTTATAATTGTAAGCTCTCTTTAAAAGGAAATATTAGTTAATAAAATTAGACAGCTGACTCCACAATTATTCATTATTGTTCAAATGGGTAAGTGTCACCTGTGATTTATTGACAATAAATAGGAAACATGATATAAAGGATAACTATACAACATATATAAATATTTGCATGTGAGACTAACATCAGCAGAGTGGACAACAACTGTATCATTCAAGGTAATGTAACATATTGAAAAAATATTTCAAATCTTCTAACAAATTGTAGATTGCATGCTACTTCCTACATGTTTGAACAAAAAAACATAGACCTTCAAACTACTTTCCAACGCTGCCTCATATTCAAAATAACACAAATTTCCTTGAATCTGTGTCATATGGTGATGGACAATAATAGGTTTCTGCAGTTTATAATTGTGGGTAACTGGGTATGGTCTTAAAGCAAATGTCATCACTTCCACTTCTGTTTCAAACTAAAGTCTCGTTAAAAGTGGTATCATTATTTGAAGATAGATCTTTAACACCAGTAGGATGGAAATTCTTTAGCCAAAATTGTACAATAAATGTGCCATTTCATTTTGCATTATGAAAATTTAAGCATGAGAAAGAGGTCAAGTGGTTGATAAAGGACAATGCCAAGCATGGCATTTTATCTATAACATATTTGTAACAGTAAATATAGGACACAGTTCAATTTTGTCACTACTCCCAATAATCATGTTGAATAATTAACATAATCATGTGACACGTGAAAACTAATCATTCTATGCTAAGTAGAATGAATTTAAGGTCAAGGTTCATAATGATTTAATTGATTTATAAACCTTTACTACAGCGTTAATTGGTCTTTTGACTAAATGTATGACAGAAATTATATTACTGACTTACAGTCCAAAACTTGTCCTGTCCTTCATTATCAAAGCCCATTATAGAACAATTACCACCAACATAGGCTAAAGTATCTTCACTGGAAGATAAGTGATTTCCAAACAATATAACTAAATGTAAAAATAGTTTAATAAGACAATGAATATAACTTGAGACTAGATACTTCAGTGCAAGTAACTACAATAGCACAAAATGAGAAAGGACATGAAGAAAAAACAAGTGTGAACTCCTACATGATTAATCAAAATGTCAGACAAAGTTTTAGAGCTGTTTAGCTATATTTTGACTAGACCACATTAAAGTAAGCACATGACTTATTAGTTTAATAGAAATGTAAAATTGCAAACAGCAAAAAATTGTTTCTGCTATAGATTATTAGAGTATAAAATAGGTCAAGAAGTATGACAATAAGTGCAGCTGACCAAAAGATCTCTATCCACACATGAGGCTTACTCCAAACCACGTTACTGATATTTAATACATGGTAATACAACTTCCCACAGCTCCAGTTGGGATTTTCGTCAATTATTGTACAGGTGGTTTTTGCTCCTTATTCCTTCAGTTTTTCTCATCATGCACTCCAGCTGCTTAAATATGTTTATAAACATTTATTAATACTAAGGTATTAATAAATGTAGACATTCCCAAATACTAATAAGTAATTGTAATGTCTGAAATGAGATTGAAGTTCTTTGAAAGTCGTATTGACACTGTTTGTAACATTTTGAAATTGTTTCACATTGTTCCTTGGTACTTTTGTCTTTATAAGATGTTATCAACTGTTTTAAGTGTTTCTTTCCAGCTGCAGATCACACATTCAAACATCCATAATAAAAAGCAAATCAATTCTGCAGCTTTTCACTTACTTTACATGAGATTTCTGCATCACTACTTTCCTATGAAGTTATTGTCACAGTTTTTAAGTATTTTAAGTGCTTAAAATGCAACGGCTATTGAATGGTGCAAACAATCTTTCTCTGACATATTCCTATAAGAGTAAGTCATGGGTCAAACTCGTACTGAACAATGTATATTTTAAAAAGAAATGCAACAATGACAATAGATCAAGATACTTATAATAAAATGTTGATTGTATCTATACGTTTTGTCCATTTTCATTTCATTTTATTTTCAAACACTAAAGAGCCATTTTATCACCACTGTACACTTAGTGTTAAGAGGAAGTCTGCGTATAGTGCAGATAACATGTAAGCACATTATTACACCAAAGTACAATCTATATATGTACACATTACTGTTTTAATAACTGTGCATTATGTACTACTTACCAGCACATACAGCAGTTATATGTTGGCCAATAGTTAATAACTAATATCATAATCTAATGTTGTTAGATAAGTGGAAAGAGAGGAGGATCCAGTTGAAGTAGAGATGAAGTGATGATGTGGAGAATAAACATCTATTGAGTATAAAATAATAATAATATTATATATGTTATAATGTCTACATTAAGAATATACAATGCTATCTATAATACAAGTGATACACCTATAGAAAGTAGTGTCAATGTTATTAAAATATCCTGTAAATATCGACCATTTGTTAATCTAAGTGAAATTTAGTCATCTGAATCTGAAAAATAAACATTAAGAAGTCACTCCACCAGGAGTTACCAACACAAATTAAAACTGATTGTTTAATCATGATAGATTTAGTATAATGACAACATTACAGCGAACTAGAGTCTACGCACTAGCAAAGAATTGGTTCTATCCAGGTCAATCGACTAGAAAGTATAAAATCACCTTGTCATGGAGGCCTAGGGATATACTCCATCTTATTTACTGACAGTTACTAATAGAGGTAAATATCTTCATTAGCTTTTGGACGAAAGTAGTAAACAAATACTGTACCACGTGTTGACTGACCAATCATATCACATTATCCTATATATATATATATGTATATATGTATATATAGAAATACTTGTACCCTCCCCCCCTTGTCTACAAAATACAATTATTATCATTGTAATCCATACAAAAAATGCTTTCATTTTTTGTGCTACATCAGTGTTACTGTGGTTCCTATTATCTACTAAAAGAAGCTAACCATGTTCACTTCTCTTCAATATACAAATGTCATGAGTTGAACAGTGATTTGATTTTTTAATTGGTTAAATTTTATATTATGTGTCTTTATTCACAAACTTCATGCACATAATTGTTTGAAATACTTTTCAAATCATGCCATTAATACAAAACCACTGTAGTTGAATAAATCTCCTAATCAATACATTTAATAAATTCATGTTAGGGCAGATGTTTGTTGTATGAGTCTAAAAATGTATCATTAATTTTATGATTTACTGGTGAATTGCGTTGAACTTTAAAATCAACAAAGGAGCAACATCATCAATCATTGGCCATACATTTTAGTCTGACTCTGTTTTTCACATTTGAACTTTAGCATTGAATTATGACTGCATTTATTACATTATGTCTTTAACTGTAGCAACAATCATAACATTAACTAAAAATAATAATAATGCATAATTATTAAAACTTCATATTTCTTCAAATAGATATTGGTTCAATAATTACTGATGATAATATCAAATTAGAGAGATTTCACAAAATTTGTATATCATGTATTAAAACATCAAAATGAAAATTATGTTCAAATTAATCATATGATAATATTATAGTTATTATTATTGTCTACTCAAGTATAATTAATAAAAAACAGATTTACTTAGTGCCTATTAGAATAGCTTTAATTAGAGCATCATGATCCATCTCTTTAACAGCAGTACGACAACATGTAATGCATAATGTCTTGGGTTTACCAACTAAATCAAAAGGTAATAAACATGATATATAATATATTATTGGTAAATAATATATAATAATCACATAATAAACAATCAATTATTCCAATCTCAATACAACCACACCTACCTCTCAATCTACTTAAAACATCCAATTAATTCCAAGTTATTGTTCTGTCTTATTTCATAACCTCTCATAATTTCTTTGTTAAGATCATATAACTGCATGTATGCCATCTTCATATTCTTCCTAGACAAATTACACAAACCAGTAAAGGGACATCAATAAAACAACAATCCCAAATTGAGCATGATAACTAAACAAGTATATCTACTAAAGTTTAATATTAATAGTTGATATTGTAAGTACATGTACACACATATCATGTACAATAACATTATTTACATTTCATTCATTAGTCTAGCATCCTCACTTCATAAGTTATGATTTATACTAGAAGGATCAGCCATTTCTGTTGAAAGTGTTTGACAAACTTTGTTAAATTCATCAACCTGAATGAAAAAGATATTATAGTGTCATTGTATGTTATAAAAATCTGAATAATTTTTATTGTTCCAATTAAAGAATTGTATCTAGATATAAAGGAAAAAACTAGTAGTAATAGATAGTATTGCCACAATCCACTTTGGAAAATATATATTAAGATTCTAGCTTCATCATTTAGCAAATTCTCCATAAATATGTTTAGTTGTATGCATTCATGATAGAGTACAGAAGCAACAAAGACAAATGACTATAAACTTTGGAGGGGAAATTGTCATTGTTGTAGTTGAGAGCCTTATTGTCAGGTAACTGTCAACTTCAGTTATAATGTACATATTGTTAACAAAGCATGAGGTGTTTAAATACAAAGAGATGTGATGTCAGGCAAGCATCATCTTCAAATAAAATCCATTATCCATAAATATCTATGGAGTTGTCATATAATTTATTCTTTTAATTATCTATGTATTCATCTATAGATATATCCCTCTAGCCATTATTCCTTAGTCTTAGTTAGTACTTTCAATCTACTAACAATCTATATAAGTATATGTAGCTGTTGTTGTCGTTATTGAGACTCGTCCAATTGCTTTTGTTAATTAATTTATAACTTAAACTGTCATGTTAGCCAATATGAACAAATGTATGTCCATTTAGAACAATTGACAAATGGATGAATGGAATAATATATGGATATAGATGGGGATTGACCATTAAGTGGATAGGGGAAGATGTTTTTATCAACCAAAGCAACATTAATAGGAACAATTTGAATGAACAATGTATTGATGAATGTATTAGTTGTATTTGATGGACAAATGTTAAATGTTTGGATAAATAAGTGTATTAGTTATTTAAAGGATAAAGATTATAAATGAATAGAATATTAAATGAGAAACCATTATGGATTGATAGGAAGCAGCAGATAAATGAATGTTAATATAATGATAGAAAGATAGAGTGACCAATGAATAGATTAACATATAAACAGACATATTAAATACAAACGCTGATGTGCTTAGTATTAATATTAAAATGTAGGAAATCTGTCCATATAAAATAAAATATATCTATGTTTATATAGGGAATCTATTAATCTATTTATACAACACATTTCACATGTTCATTATTTAGATTGGAATATTTTGCCAGATTGTTTCTTTGTTGAGAAAAGTTGTACAGAGAATTGTTATAGTTATCAATGTGAACAGGAAATGAATGAACAGACAATGATATGAGGTGATGATTGTGTGTGGGTGGAAAGGTGTTCATTACCAAAAAACAGTCTATATAATCTTACCTTTTGAGTCCCTTCATAATTTTTGTCTGTCTTTGATATCCATGGTTATATAACAGTCAGAGTGAGTGTCTGACAGCTTGTCTTTTTTTGTTGGAATGTCCATCATTTATTTTTTTCTCTTCATATTTATGGTCAATTGATCATACTTAGCCAATTACCAACTTTCTACCCATTCATAATGACATTAATACTTGTCCTGGTTAATACATTGATACTGACAAATCATCTGATGTTACTTAATTATTTCTAGGAATGATCTTACATCTTAAAAGTTAATTTCCTGACTTAATAACCGTTTTGGTAAGAGTACCTGTAAAAGTAGTCTTGTATATACATATTATATTACATAAAATGACGTCCTTAACCAAGTATATGTAACTTTATACAGCTTCCAAATGATGCTAATTGTTATGTTATAACATTAGTACATGTGTACAACATTAAGACTTCAAATCAGCCTTATGTGTATTAGTTTTATAACCATTTTAATATACATACTAGATATATATGTTGATGATTGATCTTATGACTGTAAATAATGATGTTACTTATTATCTCATGTGATTTTTTCTAACAACTAAAAGTAGACTTAATGTTCTTATGCGTCTATAATTAGGCTTCACAAAAAAGGTGTTGTAATCTAATCTCCAGTGATGTCAGTGATATTATACCATCCATATATTGTATGCAAGACCACACTGTAATGGCTAAGAACAAGCTAAGGTCAGTCCTTTTCTATAAACAATTAATATACACCTATAATAGACAACAAGGAGGTTTGTATATTGTTTACCATATACTAAATATTATTGATGTTTACCATATATCAAAACAAATAGAACTCAAACATAAGGTACATCACTCCTCTACATTGATACTGTCCTTTAAGTAAAAGAAACATTATCTTAGACTAGCAAATGATAGAAGTAATAAACTCAAATAATAAATATAATATATACATTCTATATCATTCATTTATATTGTTGTTCACAATTATTTTTAGAAAGACAACACTCTTTGACTATCTATTGATAGAAGTAAGCTGTTGTCATCACATCAATTGTTAAGTTTCTATTATCTTTAAACAGGTCTGTTTTTAATATTACTATACATTTTTTAGTCGGACATTGTACATGTACATGTATATACTACAAAAAAATGATATATGGTTAAATACATCTCTCCTATATATCCTTTCTGTCCATGATATATGAGTAGATACGTAGATGAGATACATGTATTTATTTATTAATTCACAAATCTCTGAGCTATTGTAATTTCTTTTGTTTCCTTTACTAAGTCATCTTGCTTATATCATTTTTGTTTTCTTTCTATAGATTTATGACCTATTTCAGAAAGAATACACACTATAAAACCATAACTTGTACATGTATATGTGTTAGTATAAATTAATTATTGAACAATACATTATCAGTTATATACGTGTATCAGAACCATGTACATGCACTGTTCTGATGTCATCTTTCAGTATAATACTTTGTTTCCGTCATATCTCATCTTTTAATTTATTAAATTCCTAATTTAGTTAACAGACATGTGACTTAGTAAATTTAATTATTAATAATGTAATATAAGATTACTTTTATGTTGGTGTAGCTATAACTTAGTTACTCTAAAGAATATACTAACAACAGACCATTTTTGTTTGATTTATAATCTTTTATTCTGATACTTAGATCATTTTTGTGGAGGAAAACGTAGAGAGTAGGGTTAAGCAGTCATTTTAATCTAATAACATATTTATTATAACATGTAACTATTTTTAACACAGCAGGTTTAGACAGTCAAAGTATGTTATTAATAAAATTGATGTAATTTCTATATGGATAGGTAGTACAGGTATAATGTATTTGCATAATTTACTATCATAATGCATTAGCATAATGTATAATGTACCACCATAATATAGTAGTATAATACCAATATAATTTATTAGTATAATACATTATAATAAACTAAAAGTCTATCACTAGAATAATGTACTAGCATAATGTACTATGCACCATCATAGTGTGGCATAATTTAATGATATCATAATGTACCAATATACTTTACTACCATAATGAAAATGTATAATGTAATATCATAATGTATATCCATTGTGTACTAATATTATGTACCACCATAATGTACTAGCATGATAAACCAGTAAAATGTAAAAGCAAAATGTAATAATATAATGTACCCACATAATGTACTAACATAATATACCAGCATTATGTGCTATAATAGTATAATGAGCTAACATAATATACCAATATAGTGTAACAATAAAATATACTTATATAATGTATTAACAATATAACTTACCAACATAATGTACTAGCATAGTGTGTGATGTACAAACATAATGTACTAGTAAAATGTAACAGTATAATGTATTTGTATAATGTACTAATCTAATAAATCTGAATAGTATATCTATCTATTGATACATGATCACATTACTCTTCATTATTTATTATCTATCTATAACATTCATCTATTCCTTTCATAACAATCAATGTAAATGTTTAAAAGCTTGTTTTTGTTTAGATGTCCATTATTCAATCTGTGACCAATTGGTATCATATAGCCAATCATCAAATTTTCCATCTTTTCTCAATTATGATCATATTGCCACTTGGCTAGTTAATATATTAATTCTGCCAACCACCAGATGTTACTCATAGTCAGTTGTTCCTAGAAATAATTTTAAAAATCAATTTTCCTATTCAATAACAGTTATGGTAACATACTACCAGTAACACTAGTCTTGGATATATATGTTATGTATTATGCTAAAAATAAATTTTATTAATTGTAGTCATAATGTAAACTCTTCTTGTGATACACAAGATAAAGACAAGAAGATCACTTTAGTATGATCTTTACTGATATCACATTGACATTAATATTATTATCACTTTGACTCATTGTGTAAACTATTTTGATAATACATTCAACAGTAGTAGCTATATAATGATAATTGATTTTTAATGTAATATATATAAAATGTATATTTAAGACTACTATTGAGTTACTATGTTACCATAGCAGCAGGTACAACAATTAAGTCTTTTTGGGTTAATTAACTCTACAGAGAGAAGTGGTAACATGAATGGATATATGGGCCATGCCAGACTTATCAATCTATAAATACATAACACTAGTTATATAACAGGTCATTCACATCTACACACTCATTAATATGTTTGTGTATTATTTCTTTAGCTTAGTTTAGGAGTGTAAACATATTATTATAAATGACAAAAGACCATAACTATATTTAGTGAGAAGGGAAGTATATCCTTGTAGGATTACACTCACATCTATAAACTTTACTTTACAAGGACAATTATTGACATTATCTTTAATAAACTGAATGCAAAGAAGCTAACAATATTGATGATCAAAGCAAGCCAAGCTTTACGTTGTTATCTTTAGTTATAACTTGATAGCTGTTTCAACTGATCAAGTTATTATTCTATCATTGTTTAATAAGTAAAATATTGGTCTATGTATACATTGTAAAGTAACAGTTACTTAGCATTAAAGAAAATGAAAATATATTTGAAGTAATGAAAGCTATCCTACCAGTCAACTCTCTTAATGACATTAATGTACACAAAAAATAATGCTGTGCATATATGAATATATTTTCCATTAATAAGATTACTTTTATTGTCTGTTGTTAGTTCAGTAAAAATTTTAAAAATGAAATTTAAAAAAATTTAACTCGAATCAAATAATAGAAAAATATTTTATGTTCAAAATCAGTTCAGAACTTCAATTTTATAATAATACATTATACATTATAATTTCCTAGTTTCTATTTCATCATAATAATCCAGCACAATTATTAAATGAGGTAATTTAATAGTTTTGTTAAGTCATTTTAACTCATTCATGAAAATTATATGTTTGAATGCATCTATACAAACTACTATTAGCAAATAATTATATATTGGTTCTATGTAACATTAGCTACATAAACAGTAGTACATTAGTAATCAAAACAGTATAGCCATGTATATTAGTAATTAAACTATTAAATATGTAACATTGTATTTTCTACTACAGTGATAACTAATTCACCAATCAGATTAAACAAAAGATTAACCTATAAAAGCTTTAGAGTCACTGTAACTACAGTAAGGTATATCTATTACCTTGCCGATTTCTTTGTTGAAGACGAACACAATGTTACTGCTTACACTGTTCGTAGTTGGAAGTGTCATATTAATGGTTCCTTTTTGCAAAGCAAATGATGATTCATTTGAAAGTTTTATCAAAACTGACAACTGCAAGGTAATTTTCTTTCTAGTTTCTACTATAATATGCATTTATGCTTATATATGCTTTAAATATAGGAGAACAGCATATGTACTTATGATTATTCTGTTGAAGTCCAACTTAGTAATGGAAAAAGTGTAATCCTGTCTGCTAATGTCAAGAGAGATTGCAATTCAGGTATACATACACTCTGTAGAGATATTGATCTGTTCTTTGTATAGTTGGTTTTTTTAGACGTGACACAGTAACACTATATTGTATTATTGTATCAAATTTTAAGGCTATGATAGCTAATGTCACAGAGGAACAACCCAGTGGATCTGGATCCAAGTGACTATCAATTTGGACGTACATATAATTAAGTCTTCCACTTACTTTGTAGTGATGATGGAGGCTACCAATATAGCATTGATATGAGCAAATGGTTTTGTTTTGCACAAAGCACTACTGGTAAAATAGTAGGTGTGTTTTATCCCAAAGATGAAAAGGAAGACATTATCAATTTAAAGAAAAGTATAGCAGCCTCATTTCAAGCAAATTTTAAGGGAACTACTAAGGAAGAAGAGAGAGATTCTCAGTCTTTTCATCGCTCACATTACAAGTATGTAAATATCAATAGTGATGATATTGTTAATATCTGATCAGATATTATACAGAGAATAATCGACAGATACAGCAGAGGACAATAGATGAAGGTGATGTCATCCAGTATGCTGGGAACTCTGAACTTTCAACCAAATCACTACATTTTCATCAAGAAGAAAAAATAGAAATGGATGACAAAAAAACAATTTATTTATCTACAGGACATACAACTGTTGATGTGAGAGGAAACACTAAGGCAGATGACACTGATTCAAGAACTAAGTTTGATGATATACCTTCCTTAGGAGCTTCAACTATCTATGAACTAAATTTAATTCAATGTGAGCATTACAGTCAAAGTCGTTATGCTCGCAGTTTACATGAACTGATTAGACAAGAAGGGATTATTGACAATATCCTGGCCAAAACTGATCAAAGTAGACTTAACGTGGTTGATTTTTCTTTGTTGATCATTCTTTTTTATAGCTAAACATAATCAAATGTTAATGAAGGAACTTCATGATGACTTGCCATCACTTGAAGATACTCTCACAAGAGCAACACGTAATACAGAACTGAAAATTGCAGGTAATTTATGATGACATTTTAAATGATTTGATACATGCTGCAGAAGCATCGTTAAGACAATGGAGACAGCTACTGCAAATGGAAGCAAAGTATGGACCACTTCCTGGAACCCAACATAAACTACCTATACTCATCAGAAAGTTAAAGGAGAAGGTAAATATACTTTTTTATTACATTAAATTCAACCAATTTTTTACTAAGACTTTCAGTGCAAATCCATCTACAAGTCAAGAAAGACAAGTACTTTATGATTTGCTAAGTTCAGAAGGAAGTATTGAAGCACAGAAGGTATACAATATGATAATAATACTGCATAACTTGACATGTTTATAAATGACATAGGTATTACTTGAGATGCTTCATTTACCACTTGAAGAAAATGAACGTTTTGTCTTACTCCTACAAATTGCACTACTACCTTCTGTTCATCATTCCACTCTGGAATACCTTGAGGACTATTTAAAGCATTTAAACCATACAAATCGAGTAGTCCTCTTTTATGCCACCCTTGGTCGTCATGGTAATGTAGAAAACAGTATCATTAATGTACTTGCAAAGGAGCTTGAAAAATCCAAAGAAGTCTTTCAGTTTACAAACGATCCTACTTATATGATTCATATTATACATGCGCTAGGTAACACTGGTTCAAAGAAAATTATTCCTCTCCTTTTGCCCTTACTACACTGTAATCAATCCAGTCTTCTAATACCAACTATTGATGCATTAAGAACTGTATCTCATGATGAAAAAGTACAAAACGCTTTTATATCCTTAGTGAAAAATTCTGTATTTGTTGAGACAGTAATTGAAGTTGTTGAAAGCTTAATCTTTCCTTACAGGCAATCAATTTATTTTTCACATCATCCTGATAATGCAGGAGAAAGTTTAACTGAGAAAGAACTAATGAGTATTCTTGTTGAATCTGCTATCAAGTTTGACAACATGGATCTAAACAAACTCATGACCATTTATCTCAATTTCATAGACACACAATATGCAAAAGAACTTCTAAATAAACTTCAAACATCAATCATTAGGTCAAAAAGGACATCAAGTACTGATTGGAATGATGACTATAGTAAATATAATCTCATTGCCAGTCATTCTAGTAGAACATCAGACAAGGAAAATTACCCTTGCCATCGAGCATACCTTTGGGCTGATGAACTTGGTGTTTCAAAGCTTCATGCTAAAGTGGCTGCTGGTGGATTTGGAGGACTTAGTTCATCTGGCCATAAAGTATTTGCAAGAGCAGTTATTCAACTTTACATTTGGGGCTACACTTATACAGCTGCTGATGTTAAGTGTCTTGGTCATCACAATTATTCATCAGCCACAGTCAAAACTATTAAATATGGAAAGATATGTGGTTTAACCTACATAAATGAGGATACTTTTAATGTTTTACCATACATATATTCCAAATCTTGGAATTTGAAATGTCTGAGACTTTTTGTTTTAAGAATGAGCTTCTTCATTCATGTAGGCACACTGGATATAACTCTGAGTGGATGTCTTAGTGGCCATATGACTATTGATATGAATCTTAATTTCACACATGCAGAATGTGGCTTGACTATTGGAACAATTGTCACAATTACTGGAGATGCATCAGTCAGTTTGCTAGTAAGTCAAACAAATTTTAATACATGTTAATTATATTTATAATAACAGGGTGTATTTCGAATTGGTATGACTGTATCATGTTCTATTGGTTACTACATTAAACCTTTAGCATCAGCCACACTCTGTGATAATAATCCAGTAGGAGATGTCACTGCCTGCGTTAATGTGTATACACAAACAAGAGGATCAATAGATATTTATGCGTATCACCAAATATATAGTTGTTCATGTTCAATAAGGGGGTGGAAAATTAGGTGTAGTTGCAAGGTATATATATGTTAAATGCATTCATGTAAAGTATTAACATGATTTTTGTAGTGGGGTTCAAAGAAAAAGTGGTCCTCTCTTTCATACAGTAAAAATCTGTTTTCTTCACATTCTCCAAGACTGCTATTTGGTAGCTGCAGGGCATGTAATTGCACTGGTAGTCTGCTCGGAAATTATTGTAACAGTCAATCAGAGTACTCATCTGGTGACTTTGATTGTACATATAAAACAATTGAAAAGAAATAACTGTTACCTGTTGCTGCTAATTTTTTTAATAAAAATATTTTCTTTTTGTATGTGTGATAACTATTGTTAGAGAAGTGAGAACTTATTACCATTTTAATGGTGCTACTTTTTTGAAATAAAACTACTTTCTTTTGGCTACTTTCATATAATTTTGATTGAATTGAATATCAACAGAAATTCATGTGATGTATGAACTTGATGTAGTTAAATACATCAATCATCTCTACTCAGTTATTTTTGTGTCTATCAGCATATCTACAGAAGTCATTGCTAATTTTTTGTACACTTGTATATATTGTAATTAATTTCATAATTTATTCCCTAATCATGCATATTTGAGTACAGATGATTTAAATAACTTGTGACATAAGTTAATCAACCTTGTATTCTTAGAATTTCATTGTAATGATATTGTCGTCTAATTTAATCTCTCATGACTCATTGCACTTTTTATATTAAGTACAATATAATTCTTACCAAACAAATGCTGTTAATTGCAAATTGTGATTTCATATATTATCCATCTTATTAAAACAATTTACCACTATTGATGTTGGCTAACAAATAATGACCTCATCTATTAAAGACCAATGGATAAAGATGTTAAACATTTTAAAGATAATATATTGTCTAGATAACTAATTGATAATTCAGTGACATATTATTTATTACAGGTCACACTAATAAGTGTCTATATTCACAAGCAATCTTGAAAATTGAAACTCAATTGTTGAAAAGGGTGTGTTTGCTTTTTGACATCATAATTTCTGTTACAACTAGAGGGTTGTTTCAATTTATCAAAATTATTACTCTTATCATTGTTTAGTAAGGGAAACAATGGTCTTTTTTGACACTATAAGGTAAAATTTACTTAGCATTAAAAGAAATTATTAAAATCAACCCAAACTATCGAATCTGTCAACTCATGTACATGTAATAATGTTTAACAAATTATAAATATAATAATAATTAATTATAATTTCCAGTGTTGTTACTTTCATCATATACATACCAGTACAATGTTTTTAAAAGAGGTAAATTTGTTTTAATCCATGCATGAACATTGTTTAGTTTGCATGTATCCACAACAAAATACCAATAATAAGTCATTACCACTAGCTACATAAGCAGTAATTAAAACAGTATGATGCATTTGTTTACCTTGCCAATCTCTTTGTTGAAAATGAACATAACATTTCTGCTTACACAGTTTTGACTTGCAGGTGTTATATTAATGGTTCCTCTTTGCAAAGTAAATAATGATAGATTTGAGAGTTTGATCAAAACTAACAACTGCAAGGTAATTTTCTTTTTACTATATACATTTATGTTTATTTATGGTTTAAATATAGGAGACCATCATATGTACATATGATTTTTCTTTAAAGTCCAAGTTAGTAACGGAAAAAGTGTAATCCTGTCTGGTAACATTGAGAGAGATTGTAATTCAGAAATCGGATCTGGCTCAGAATTCCTCCCTGAATCTGGCTTATGGTCTGGAATAAATGATAAGTTATTATTTGCTGATGGTCAAAATATATATTATTAACAGATTTTACCTTACAAATTATTTTATATTTATAATTACATCCCACAAAACAATGTTATATCTAACTATGTGCATTCCCAATAACTCCAAGAACAGAATAATTATAGGCTTAAAATCCTTACTAAATTTATTAGTGTTGGGAATTCTTATTAAGTAAAATTTCAGAGTATAGTCAAGGTAAAAGTAGAGGAATGACTTTCTTTGAACAAGTTTTACCTAGTGCATGTATAATATGAATCACACAAGAAGAATAGTGCATATCAACACTATATTGATAGTCTCCATTACACTGCAAAGTAAGTGAATAAAAGATAGATTTATGCCCAAATTGTTAGACATTTGAACCCAGATCCACCATTTCTTTCCTCTGTGACATTAGCTATCATAGCCTTAAAGTTTGATACAGTAATACAATGTTTGTGAGTAATATTAAAAAAAAAACAATTGTGCAAAAAACAGGATGATATCACTACAGAGTGTATTACAATTTCTGAATAATGCTCCATAACCTCGAGAAATAGGTGTTGGTATATAAAACTATAAATCCACTTGAAAATGAAGAACTTGTTGGAAGATGCATACTACTTATCAAAGTGAATGGAGTTTTAGATTTTGTCAACATAACAATGGCAATAAAATTGATATCATGTAAGAGACAAACAAATTACAATTATCACATCACTAAACTAAATGTGTTACTACTTTACGCATGAACAGTTAGGAAGAAACTTTTATTGTTATATAATAATTTTGTGAGAATTAGCAAATAATAATTTTCAACTAAAATATGACTAACGTAAGAGATATAATTTTGAGTTGATACGCAATGCAAAACCAAATAAAATTATATTGTTCACTGTTTTAGAAGTTACTGTATTTATAGTGAAACACTGACTAGAATAACAATGAGTGCATAATTAGCAGCAGTATATGTGAGAGATTGTGACTATAAATGCTGGAATCTAATGGTTAAACACAAGCTAAGATCACTCTTTTTCTGTAAATAGTCATTACATACCTATAATAGACACACTATCTTAGACAGCAAGTGATACAAGTAATAAACTCAAATATTAATTCTAATATATATATATACACTCTATGTTATTCATTTATAGTGTTGTTCATAATTGTAACTGAAAGGTAATGTACTCTTTGTCCACCTATTGATGGAATAAGCTGTTATTGTCACATGAATTGTTAAGTTTAAACAGATATTTTTTAATATTATTGTTCTTTTTTAGTCTGACATTGTACGTGTAGATGGATATACTACAAGTAATATGATATATGGTTAAATACATCTCTCCTATATATCCACCCAAAAATCTTTCCATGATGTCTGAGTGGATATGTAGATGAGATACATGCATTTATTTATTTATTTGTATTCTCTGCTGCTATTGTAATTAGATTGTTTTGGTTTCATTTATAATTTATTTTAAAGTCTTTATGTCTGTATCATTTTGGTATTATTTATTTCATGTGTTAATAGATTATTGAACAACACATTATCACTTATATATATGTGTATCAAAACCATATCCATGTACTGTTCTAATGCCATATTTTAGTATAGTTGCTGTCAACATACTAAAAAGACACCCTTATGTGTGATTTATAATCTTTTCTCTGATACTTAGATCATTTTTGTGGAGTTTAAGCAAGAGGACAGTTAATCGACCAGGCTGGGATGTAAGCCTCACAGTAAGCTTAATTACACATTTAATATAATGTACCATGTACCATCATAGTGTTCTAGTATAATGTACTGGCATATTGTACTTATATAACTTACCAGTATAATGTACTGGCATATTGTACTTACCAGTATAATGTACTGGCATATTGTACTTATATAACTTACCAGTATAATGTACCACCGGCATAGTGTACTGGCAAAATGAACAAGCATAATATACTAGTGCAATGTACCACTAATATATTAATCTAGTACTAACATAATGTACCACCTCATGTACTAACATAACATAATAGCATAATGTATTAACATAAGATATCATAATGTACTAGCTTAATGTACTAACACTGTGAATAATTATTTATTTTCTGTGTATTTTTATAATAGAAAACTTAATGGAAACTTACCTATTACAATTCATTTTATATTTCCATATGAAAATTACAATGTTTATAATGTGTTTCTCTGAAAATGGAAACTTCACAATTCTTCATGTTTTTATGGTAAAATTATAAACATTTTTCAGATTTGAAACCTAGTAAAAACATACAGTATTGAACTTTAATAAGTAACATTATTACAATTATACATGTGGCACTGTAATGAATACAGTTTCATCATATAATTTATAGTGAGCTACAAAATGAGACATTGAGATATACTCAATAGGTATGATGGAGTTACATTTTTCAAGAACAAGAATTACACCAAACCTCAACTGGTTTTCCAATTTTCAAGTGAAGAGAATGTGTTTGTGGCAAATCCACAATAGCAAAGACATGTAATAGTCCTTGTTGTGATGGGATTGAATGACCTGCAAAGTATTGTCTATGAGCTGGGTGATATGCTAGCTCTATTATTAAAAATTGTTATTTGCTCTTCCTGATCTTTTTGGGAGGTCATTTTTGCTAACACATAATCACCCAAAAAATTGAAATAGCATTTAGAGTGACGGATGTCATCTTCTAATGAGCATGGAATGATAATGGAAGTGCTCGAGCATATAAATGTCATATAGGTTGTTTATCTCATCAATTAGATGTGAAGGAAACATACCAAGAGTCTATTTAGAGTTCATTTTATAACGAGAAGTTGTGCTATACAGCTGATCTGTATGAAAATCAGATGACTTTACTGACAAAAACATCGATGCATGCTGGTAAACAACATCTTTAAGAGTATGTGAAACAGGATTATCAGGAATGTCATGTAGTAGCTGTAAATATGAATTATCTTAAAACTGTGTTAGCAGTAACATTGTATTTATCTGTAACAAAGAAATTGGCAAGGTGATAGATATACCTTACTGTAGTCACAGCAACTCTAAAACTTATATAAATCTTCTGCTTAATCTGATTGGTCAATTAGTTATTTCTGTAGTAGGAAATTCATGTAATGTTATTTGATGCAAACTAAAAGTTAAACAAAAGCATCATAGTCTTTTAATTACTAATGTACTACTACTTATGTAACTAATGGTTAGAACCAATATATATATAATGACTTATTATTGGTATTTTGTTGTGGATACATGCAAACTAAACATTGTTCATGCATGGATTAAAACAAATTTAACTCTTTTAAAAGCATTGTACTGGTGTTACTGCATTATCAATTAGTTATCAAGACAATATATTATCTTTAAAATGTTTAACATCTTTATCCATTGGTCTTTAATAGATGAAGTCATTATTTGTTAGCCAACATTTATAGTAGTAGTTATATGTTTTAATAAGATGGATAATATATGAAATCACAATTTGCAATTCACAGCATTTGTTTGGCAAGAATTATGTTGTACTTAATGTAAAAAGCGCCATAAGTCATGATGGATTATATTGGATAACAATATCATTACAATGAAATTCTAACTAATACAAGGTTGATTAACATATGTCACAAGTGATTTAAATCATCCGTACTCAAATATTCATGATCGGGGAATAAATTATGAAAATAATATCAGAATTAGGCAGATCATAAGACAGTGTACAAACAATTAGCAACGCCTTCTATAAATATGCATTTTATACTTGATAGACCACAAAAATAACTGAGTGGAGATGACTGATGTATTTAACCACATCAAGTTCACACATCACATGAATTTCTGTTGATATTCAATTGAATCAAATTATTTGAAAGTAGCCAAAAGAAAGTAGTTTTATTTCAAAAAAGCACCAATATAATGGTAATAAGTTCTAACTTCTCTAACAATAGCTATATTACAAACAAAAACAACTAGTTTTATTTCAAAAATTAGCAGCAACAAGGTAACAGTTATTTATTTTAAACGGTTTTACATGTACAATCAGAGTCACCAGATGAGTACCCTGATTGACTGTTACAAACATTTCCAAGCAGACCATTAGTACAATCACATGCCCTGCAGCCACCCCATAACAGTCTTGGAGAATGTGAAGAAAACAGATTTTTACTGTATGAAAGAGAGGACCACTTCTTCTTTGAACCCCACTACAAAAATCATGTTAATACTTTACATAAATGCATTTAACATATATATACCTTGCAACTACACCTAATTTTTCACCTCTTTATTGAACATGAACAACCATATTTTTGGTGATAGGCATAAATGTCTATTGATCCTCCCGGTCGTGTATACACATTAAAGCAGGCAGTGACATCTCCTAATGGATCATTATCACAGAGTGTGGCTGATGCTAAAGGTTTAATGTAGTAACCAATAGAACAGGATGCTGCCATACCAATTCGAAATACACTCTGTTATTTTAAATATAATTCACATGTATTAAAATTTGTTTGACTTACTAGCAAATTGACTGATGCATCTCCAGTAATTGTGACAGTTGGTCCAATAGTCAAGCCACATTCTGCATGTGTGAAATCAAGACTCATATCAAATTTCAAATCACCACTAAGACTTCCACTGAGAGTTATATCCAGTGTGCCAACATAAATGAAGAAGCTCATTCTTAAAACAAACAGTCTCAGAGATACCAAATTCCAAGATTTGGAATATATGTATGGTAAAACATTAAAAGTATCCTCATTTATGTAGGTTAAACCACATATCTTTCCATATTTAACAGCGATGGCTTCTTTTAATGCCAAACTACTTTGACGACTAAGATATTTGACATCAACAGCAGTATAAGTGTAGCCCCAAACGTAAAGTTGAACAACTGCTCTTCCAAATACTTTATAGCCAGATAAACCAAGTCCTCCAAATCCACCAGCAGCCACTTTAGCATGAAGCTTTGAAACACCAAGCTCATCAGCCCAAAGGTATGCTCGATGGTAGGGATAATTCTCTTCGTCCAGTGTTCTGCTAGATTGACTGGCAATGAGATTGTATTTACTATAGCTATCATTCCAATCAGTACTTGATGCCCTTTTTGACCTAGTGATTGATGTTTGAAGTTTATTTAGAAGTTCTTTTGCATATTGTGTGTTTATGAAATTGAGATAAATGGTCATGAGTTTATATAGGTCCACATTGTCAAACTTGATAGCAGATTCAACAAGAATACTCATTAGTTCTTTCTCAGTTAAACTTTCTCCTGCATTATCAGGATGATAAGAAAAATAAATTGATTGCTTGAAAGGAAAAATTAAGCTTTCAACAACTTCAATTACTGTCTCAACAAATACAGAATTTTTCACTAAGGATATAAAAGCGTTTTGTACTTTTTCATCATGAGATACAGTTCTTAATGCATCAATAGTTGGTACTAGAACACTGGATTGATTACAGTGTAGTAAGGGCAAAAGGAGAGGAATAATTTTCTTTGAACCAGTGTTACCTAGCGCATGTATAATATGAATCATATAAGTAGGATCGTTTGTAAACTGAAAGACTTCTTTGGATTTTTCAAGCTCCTTTGCAAGTACATTAATGATACTGTCTTCTACATTACCATGACGACCAAGGGTGGCATAAAAGAGGACTACTTGATTTGTATGGTTTAAATGCTTTAAATAGTCCTCAAGGTATTCCAGAGTGGAATGATGAACAGAAGGTAGTAGTGCAATTTGTAGGAGTAAGACAAAGCGTTCATTTTCTTCAAGTGGTAAATGAAGCATCTCAAGTAATATCTATGTCATTTATAAACATGTTAAGTTATGCAGTATTATTATCATATTGTATACCTTCTGTGCTTCAATACTTCCTTCTGAACTCAGCAAATCATAAAGTACTTGTCTTTCTTGGCTTGCAGATGGATTTGCACTGAAAGTCTTAGTAAAGAATTGGTTAAATTTAATGTAATAAAAAAAGTATATTTACCTTCTCCTTTAACTTTCTGATGAGCATAGGTAGTTTATGTTGGGTTCCAGGAAGTGGTCCATACTTTGCTTCCATTTGCAGTAGCTGTCTCCATTGTCTTAACGATGCTTCTGCAGCATGTATCAAATCATTTAAAATGTCATTATTAAATTACCTGCACTTTTCGGTTCTGTGTTACGTGTTGCTCTTGTGAGAGTATCTTCAAGTGATGGCAAGTCATCATGAAGTTCTTTCATAAACATTTGATTACGTTTAGCTACCAAAAAGAATGATCAACAAAGAAAAATCAACCAAGTTAAGTCTACCTTCATCAGTTTTGGCCAGGATATTGTCAATAATCCCTTCTTGTCTAATCAGTTCATGTAAACTGCGAGCATAACGACTTCGACTGTAATGCTCACATTGAATTAAATTCAGTTCATACATAGTTGAAGCTCCTAAGGAAGGTATATCATCAAACTTAGTTCTTGAATCAGTGTCATCTGCCTTAGTGTTTCCTCTCACATCAACAGTTGTATGTCCTGTAGATAAATAAATTGTTTTTTTGTCATCCATTTCTATTTTGTCTTCTTGATGAAAATGTAGTGATTTGGTTGAAAGTTCAGAGTTTCCAGCATACTGGATGACATCACCTTCATCTATTGTCCTCTGCTGTATCTGTCGATTATTCTCTGTATAATATCTGATCAGATATTAACAATATCATCACTATTGATATTTAGATACCTGTAATGCGAACGATGGAAAGACTGAGAATCTCTCTCTTCTTCCTTAGTAGTTCCCTTAAAATTTGCTTGAAATGAGGCTGCTATACTTTTCTTTAAATTGATAATGTCTTCCTTTTCATCTTTGGAATAAAACACACCTACTATTTTACCAGTAGTGCTTTGTGCAAAACAAAACCACTTGCTCATATCAATGTTATATTGGTAGCCTCCATCATCACTACAAAGTAAGTGGAAGACTTAATTATATGTACATCCAAATTGATAGTCACTTGGATCCAGATCCACTGGGTTGTTCCTCTGTGACATTAGCTATCATAGCCTTAAAATTTGATACAGTAATACAATATAGTGTTACTGTGTCACGTCTAAGAAAACCAACTATACAAAGAACAGATTAATATCTCTACAGAGAGTATGCATACCTGAATTACAATCTCTCTTGACATTAGCAGACAGGATTACACTTTTTCCGTTACTAAGTTGGACTTTAACAGAATAATCATAAGTACATATGCTGTTCTCCTATATTTAAAGTATATATAAACATAAATGTATATTATAGTAGAAAGAAACTTACTTTGCATTTGTCAGTTTTGATAAAACTTTCAAATGAATCATCATTTGCTTTGCAAAGAGGAACCATTAATATGACACTTGCAGCTATGAACAGTGTAAGCAGTAACATTGTGTTCATCTTCAACAATAAAATCAGCAAGGTAATAGATATACCTTACTGTAGTTACAGTGACTCTACAGCTTTTATAGGCTAATGTTTTGTTATTCTGATTGGTGAATTAGTTATTACTGTAGTAGAAAATACAATGTAACATATGGAATACTCATATGTGGTTACACTGTTTTGATTACTAATGTACTACTCTTTATGTAGTTAATGGTTACATAGAACCAATATATAATTATTTGCTAATAGTAGTATGTATGGATGCATGCAAACAAGAAAAATTTTCATGAATGAACTTACTGAAGTTGTTAAAAATAATGTACTCATTGGTAATAATAGTCAGAAAGATTGACAGAAGAATGGATTGATTTAACTAATGTTTAACAAACAGACAAATGGGAATGTGTGTATGGACCAAAAATATGCACAGGCAAGTAAGCCAAGAATAGAAATGAGAACTATCAACTGATCATGAATTATTTCCTTATACTTGTGTCTGTCTATATCCAATCATTTGTTCTTCTATACACACATTTTACCACTATCTTGTTTACATAACCAACTGTTCATTCTCTTTTGGTTGATTGCTTCTGTTAGCAAAGACATCTGTTTGTTTTATCTATTTATTAGTCAATCAATCTATCTCTCCATCCATTCATTAATAAATCCATCATTCCATTTGTCCATTTGAGTACTGATATAAATCATATGAAGACACGATTAACTAATAAAAAAGTCATAAGCTGGTTATATAAAGAGAGACCTTTGAGAATCATCAAATAGTCAATTTTTAATAGTTTTTAGCTCTTTGTATTAGTTTTCTTAGTCTGTGGGACTAAATGTTTTGTATGAATGAGTTCTATGGAATCCTTATTCATTGTTTTAAGGTATCATTTGACCTTTTTCTAGTTCCTTTCTATTACTGTTGTCTGTACTCATAATAGTCTACATTGTTAGTTATATTATTATGTAAAATATAAAATTCATTGTTCAATGACTGATTTAACAAATGTACAAATGATAGTTTTATAGTTTTGTGTTCTTTCTTAACTTACTTATAGATTTATAGAATAAAAAAGGAAACAATATGAACATAAAAAATAAATTTTATTTAAAACAAGAGAAGTTCAAATTAAAATTGTTGCATATCTATGTTAACATCTGGTGATTAATATTTATAACATCTATGTGGACATCTGGTGATTAATATATATAACAGGTATATGTTGACATATGGCAAGTAATATTTATAACATCAAAAGTTAATATCTGTTGATTTAATATTTATAACATCTATGTGGACATCTGGTGATTAATATATATAACAGGTATATGTTGACATATGGCAACTAATATTTATAACATCAATGTTAATATCTGTTGATTAATATTTATAACATCTATGTGGACATCTGGTGATTAATATATATAACAGGTATATGTTGACATATGGCAACTAATGTTTATAACATCAAAAGTTAATATCTGTTGATTTAATATTTATAACATCTATGTGGACATCTGGTGATTAATATATATAACAGGTATATGTTGACATATGGCAACTAATATTTATAACATCAATGTTAATATCTGTTGATTTAATATTTATAACATGTATGTTGACATCTGCTTACTAATATATATATATAACGTCAATGTTAACATCTGGTGACTAATAAATATAACATCTATGTTGACATCTGGTGACTAATAAATATAACATCTATGTTGACATCTGGTGACTAATATATATATAATCTGTTAACATCTGGTGACTAATAAATATAACATCTATGTTGACGTCTGGTGACTAATAAATATAACATCTATGTGGACATCTGGTGACTAATATATATATAATCTGTTAACATCTGGTGACTAATAAATATAACATCTATGTTGACGTCTGGTGACTAATAAATATAACATCTATGTGGACATCTGGTGACTAATAAATATAACATCTATGTGGACATCTGGTGACTAATATATTTAACATCAATGTCAATATCTGGTGATTTATATTTATAACATCTATGTGGACATTTGGTAACTAACATCTGTATTGACATCTGGTGACTAATATATATAACATCAATGTTAACATCTGGTGATTAACATTTATAACATCTATATAGACATCTGGTGACTAATATATATAATGTCTACATTGACATCTGGTTATTAATATATATAGATAGTTAGATATTTTAACAAACAAATACAAACTGTCAGATATTTGTACAGCTAAATAAATGTAAATGAATTGATGAATGAACAAATGGATCGATAAAATACAATAATAAACGATGAAAACAAAAATAGATATAATATGAATTTCATGGGCTAATAGTGTGCATATGCATGTTACCATAACTAGTTCATTAAAAGAATTCTTAAATAACAGCAATACCTAACTATCTATTGAGTTACATATTGTGGGTACATAATGTACAGACAGAGAAAAGAAATTAGAAACTGACATTGAGGTCTTCAAATCTACTGTTTGTTTGTTAACTTATAAAAACTCTCCATGGCTCTGCTATTCAGTCAATGTTTATCAACTTTGGATTGATCTAATAGCTATAATCATCCTCTGTATTAATAAAGAATCTAGTTAGGTGATTAATATCTGGCCAATGAACATTTGTGCTGCACATAAACTTTCTTTAATGTAATATGTTAAATATACTTTAAATCCGAAATCAGTAGCAGAGCGATAAGGATCTCTGAAACTTCCCACTATCATAATTATAATCGTGAATATTCAAGCAGTCAAAAATTATCAAACATATCACAAAACAGGCTGTTTCAGTATCCTGTGGTTCTCCAGTTAAATAGATTGCTTTGCTAACAGGCTCACTTATGACCTATACATAACATGTACATAATGCATGATTTTTTAAACATGTTATACCTGAGCAGCTAAATCTACTCTCATCTTAGAGAAATTGTTTAAGTATACGTGTTCATATTTTAGCTTATTGACAAGCGAGTCCTGGTACATCATATTGAGCACTACTTTTTTGTAATAGATGCCTCTATTTCATTTCTTATTTACCACATTTACTAAAGACAACTAGGAAGCATTTCTTTAACAGTTTTAGCCATTTATGGGTAAGAATAATTTAGTTTGAAAATAATTACACAAAAACATTTAGTGTAAAGGAAAGAGTATCTTGTGGAGACATGTAGAGTCTCTTTATCTGTCTGAAGAATAAGGATTCTGACCTTTGTGCAAAATGTCTTTTGAGCTTAATCCATGTAATTTAATCAGTTTATGATTTATAGATCCTCCATCAAAAGTGGCTGACACAACTTTAAAATCACATCTTTCTAATCTCAATACAGCTTCCCCAAAGGGTTGAAATAGTAGATCACCTAGCAAACAACAGAATTATGTTATTCTTAGTTATAAGTTAGGTGTCTAACTCAAGTTAATCAGAGTACAGTTTGTCATGAAATCCATACAACTCTGTTACTATGCCATTTATGAATATGAAATTAATGATAAAAGTTCTCAAGTAAACATGCTAGGAGGCTTGTATGAACTGACATTCCAATTTTAAATGTTTGGCCCATGAATCACACATATTAAAAATAATATACAATATATATATATATATATGTGTATATATATATATATATATATATATATATATATATATATATACATAACAGCCTCTTAGCATCCTTATATTCAACAATATATAGAACCTGAGAGCTTAAATAGGACCAGGTTTATCTGAATTTCATAGCAAACATTATCAGTCTTGTAATTGTTGATGGATCCATAAACCTTATAAACCTGATAACTGAGATTTTTAAAATAATACTCAAAGGACACATACTATTTATAGAGCCATCATGCACTAGGTTAGCATGGATCCTATGATAGGTAAATAATGTCAGGTATGATCTATATGTGTTATAAACTTGAATGACCTAAAACAATTATAAGACTCTGCCATAAAAGGAGGTGAGGTTGAAAAAAACCTGGTCACTAAATCATTGGTGTTAAAGTGCTACAAGGAACAATGACCTAATGGTTTTAGATATTGGTATCAAAATAATTAAGTAATATTTATATATGCTAAGATTTGTTAGTTTTATAAGATAGTAAATAGTTGGAACTGTTTATATGACAACATCTATTATATAGTCACATACAAATAATATATAGCAATAACCAAAAAGACATATCGAAGTTACCAGTGTGATTAATTGCAGTTTACTTAAGGAGTTACATTGATAACTATTATTAGCTTAATATTTAGTTATGACAAAAATGTTACATAATGTTTTTGTTTATTTGGAAACTTGAATCCAATGACAAATGCATCAGGATTACGACAAAGAAGAACTAAATAAGATATTTATATAACAGATAGTGGAGATATACTAAGAGGAGATGAAGCAACAGCTCAGTTAATTCAAAAAGATGTAGCAATGTCAAGAAAGTAGTTTTGCAAAAAAGGTGAAGTAAATGGTACAAAAGTGAATAAAAAAGAAGTTGAATTAGAAAAAGTAAAAATGAACAAGACTGAAAGCTCCACCTCACCTACTGACGCAGATATCTCTATAGCAACAGCAAAAATTATCGGCATACATGGTCAAGCAACTGTCCCATGCTAAGTCAATGTGGAAGCAACAGGTTTAAACTTAAAAGCAGCACATGTTGATGTTACAGGAGTAAAAGGAATGGCAAAATTAGAAGCGTCAGCATCTGCTACTGGTACTAAAATTTCTGTAGCAACAACAGGTATTAAAGGTGTACAAGGTCAAGCAAATGCCTCTCTCAATGTTGAAGCAACTGGATTAAATATCAATGGAGTTAATGCTGATGTTACTGTCACAAAGGGCATGGCAAAAGTAGAAGCATCAGCATCAGCTACTGGTGGTGAAAATTCTGTGGGAAAAGCGGACATTACTGGTGTTCAAGGTCAAGTAAGTGCTACTATCAATACTGAAGCACATGGGTTCAATGTTAAAGCAGCAAATGCTGATATTAGTGGAGCCAAAGTGATAACAAGACTGGAGCATCAGCATCAGTTACTGGTGCTGATATTACTGTGGCAAAAGCTGATATCACTGGTATGAAAGCAATAGCTCAAGCTGAAGCAAAGGCAAGTGTTACTGTATTCAAAGGAAATTTTGCAACTGCTGATATCACTGGAGTGATGGCAAAAGTTGAAAAACAAGTGAAGGCAGAAACAGTGAGAGGAGAAATGGAAGTTGGGAATGCTGGTATAACAGGTATCAAGAAAGGATATACCGCAACTGCTAAAGCTGAGGTTATAGGTGCCAGTTTAACAGCTGGTAATGTTGACATCACTGGAGTTGATGCTACAGTTTCTATAGTAGCAACAGCAACAGTTGCAGCTGGTGAAGCTAATTTACACAATGTTCGAGTGGGAGGGTATCAAGGTAGTGGAGCTGTTTCAAGTGCCGACCTCAAAGCAGGAATTGATGCTGGTGAAATCAACATAGGAACACATAGTATAGCATGTGTATAGTATGTGGGTGTGTCAACAAAAGCTGGGATAGGAAATATTGATTTGTCAATTGGTCCACCAAGTCTTGTACTCTCTCCAAGTCTTGGGTTTAGTTTGGGTGGATGTGGAGGAGGTGGTGGTAAAGAAAGTAAAACAAAAGGTTCTAGAGTGAATGGTCCAACAGGTGAAGGTGATACAGGAAATCATGAAGGATCTGTTGGAAGTCATATTGGAGGTTATCCAAGGCATTCATCTGGTAGTACAGGAAGTCTTGGTGAAGGTACTCACGCAAATATTGGAGGTCATACTGGAAGTCACAGTAGTATTAACACAAGTTCTAGAGATAGCACAAGTTATTATACTGGTGGTCAGACAGAAAGTCCTATGAGAGACAGTACAATAAAACATTGTACTGGAACAAACACTGAAAGTCATGTTGGAGGATTTCATCCAAGTAGTAATGAAATTGGTGAAGGAGGTCATATAAATTCTAGGAGTGGTGCTAGGATTTATGTAGGACAGAATGGTGATAATGGTAGTCATGGAAGGCATCCTATTGGAGATAATACAGAAACTGGAACAAGCACTGGAGGTGGCAATGAAGGTATTATCAAAAAGTCATATTAAAGAGAGTAAAGAGGTCAATCCAGGCATCTTAGGAGAAGGATTACGATATCGTCATTCAGCTAAGAATAAGCCAACACTAGACACAGCTATTGGTTATGGTTCCACAACTCGAAGGCCACTAGACACAAAACAAAGTGGTCCTACTAGTCCATATCACCAACAGTTAAAGAAAAAAATACATGATGAAATTGGACAGCTTCCTGAAATAAAGGGAACAGAAATGCCAAGTAAAAGTGTCAGTGTTCCTCTATCTCGAGAAGAGTCAAGGCAGCAACTAAAAGACCAATTAAGCAGTGTGAGAAAGTCTCTAGCAAAACAATATTGTGAAGAGCTGAGTGATACAAGTGATTCTAAAGAAAAATCACCACAAGACAAAAAAGTTATGATGACAACAATCATGATGATATTGAAGAGCCTCCTACAAAGAAACCATTTGGAGATCAGAAAAACATACATACCATTGATATGATTGTCTCAAAGAGTACTAAGAAAACCAAAAAACTACGAGGAACTAATGTTGTCGTATTTTGAAGACTAAACACTATAATACATTGTGTGTACATAATATACTTTAATGTTGTTAATTGTGTATTACACTTAGACTTAATAAAACAGTTGAATACATTTGATGAAAATATATTTCTGAAACTGCTACAAAGGGCCAAAAAGGAAAAGTGCTAAAATACAGAACATTTGTAGACATAGTGACAAACATAATACGAAGTGGAGACAGAAAGTCTTGTGCTATGAAGTAAATATTTGTAAATATTTGAAATATGTAAATACTATAGGCTTTTTCCTTTTAATTAGTAAAGTACATCTGTATATCTTATTAAAATATAAACAAGGAGATTTTTGGCAATACTTTGCAATTTTAGAGTCAAAACAATTAATTATGCTTTATGAGAAATACATGCACTCACAAACAGAGTCCTGTAATAAAATAGCTAACAATTTTAAGTACATGTGACATTTATTTAGATTGAGTTCTTGCAACAAGTGTAAGTTTAAGCCAAGACAACTAGTCATGTAATTTGACCTTTCTATAATGTGTTAAATGTACCTTTAAAATTACTGCAATGTGCAAACTGAACGTGTCTTCATAAAGGACTTGTCCTGTTTCAGGATGTTTGATATCCACTTTACTACTAGACCAACCAGTTACTAACTCCATCATCATTATAGTCATATGATGTCATCACTAATGAATAGTGTTAGGACTACAAAAAGATAACAATACATTATTATAATACAATACAAGTAAATAAATAAATAAGAAGTATTCTTATAGTAATACATGTATTTTGATGCTGTTACATAAGTACTTATTAATGATAAATTATTTTTTACAGCTAAATATTAGAGGTCATATGAAGTTTCTTAAATAGGAGAGAATGACCTTGTTATAATCATCTAAAGACAAAATGGCATTTGGTTATGATCCAGTCAAGAATATTTTGAGAGGATTAAAGGCAATTCTGGAAAAATATAACAGGTAGGCTGCATGAAGGTCTGACGACTGTACCTATGTTTAGTTCACTTATTAGGTCAACTCTGGTTTGCTAGTACTGCCAAATAAAATTAGTGAAAGTCAACCTTTTATAATTATTTATGCTTAGAGATAATCGTGAAACATTCTAAAAACTTTCAAAATTAGAGTGCAAAATTTTATAGAATTTGAAAGAATCTAATGGTTTTGTAGATTTTATATAGTTGTGATGGTCTCTGTTGACAATTTTATACAGTATCAGACAATTGATAGACATCTTGATGGCAGAAATTTGAGATAGTTAATACCTTTTAGCTTTAGCCCTCACATAAGGCTACAGTGCCTCAATAAACAATCAATTTGTAGTAACATGAGAGTCATAGTTATGCCAATCTATTATCCATTTGAGTATTTAGTGATAATTACTTCGATAAATAAGACATAACCATAATAGCATAACCACGCAGGACCTGGAGAATAATATTGCATCTCCTTCTATTTTGGCAGATCCTATAAAAATTTCAGACAGCAAAGCTGAAGTAAAAATCATTTAAGTCCATCAACAGCCTTTATACGATTTATTATAGTATGGTACAGCCAAAATAAAAGAATTGTAACACTGGCATTAATCCACAACACTACTCCTAACAAAATGGACTAAAAAGTGCAGAACCCTCACCATACTATACATCTTTTTTCAGCTATTTTTAATGCTGTGGTAGTGACCACTGATGGCATGAAAACTTGCTGAAATAAAATAGACAATGGAAGTTGCTTCAAAAGACACACTATCAAATGTCTATGAAATTTGCTGGCAGCTACACATCATAGGTATAGCTGTTACAATCAACCACCACCACTGAAACGTTTCCGTTATCTTTCAGGCATAGTCATTGATAAATGTCAGGAACAGACAAGTACAAGTCAGGCTCACAAACCAGCTATCAATGAAGTGAAGCATTATTTTCAAAATTTGCCTCAAGGAGATGACTCTGATGACCCACTTGATTTTTGAATTAAGTCAGAAAGACATTACCCCAAGTTAGCTCCAGTTGTAATGGACTTGCTATGCATTCCAGCATCAATCGCTCCTGTAGTACATGTTTTCTAAGACTTCAGTTAGTGTAAATGTGTTCGAAAAACAATCAGTCTGGATAAAATCAAGACAACAATTGAAACAATCATCCAATGCATGAATAACACATTCCCAAAAACAATAATAGGATTGCCAGGCACATGAGTCCAATAACAATCTATCATTAATAATGTAATTGAATTGATATAAGTAGATTATTGGGAGTGTTAGTTTGAAATATAAATTTAATTAGCTAAATCTCAATTATGTGGATCTAGATGCTAACAACAAATTATGAAGTAACAAGAGTGACATATTTATGTAGTGCTCAATGGAGAATGATTATAAATCAGATACTGTACAACTAACCATGTCATTAGAAGTGCTAAACATTACAAAACATTCTGGATAATTGAAAGTACCTGCATTCAGTCAACCATATCGCTAAACATAAGCATAGGATTTTCAATGTTCTAATTAGATTCATGATGATAAGGAGGAGTCAATTACAATAAAAATCCACATGCTTGCAGCTATAGCTTGCTATCTTGAGTTTCATTTGCCCATTTTTGACTCTGTCCAGGATTTGCTTTGCAAGATGGTAACAAGTTCCAGTTTTCAATTTAGTTTCCCTGACAAGTTCAGCCAAAAACAAATGCTGAAAATAGTGTTTCAACATACTTGGTTTTCTATGTTTATTTTATTAATTTTGACTTTCAGATAATTATAATTTACTCTGTACTGTTTATTGATTGTAATTCACTAACTGTATTAATTAAGTATAAAGTTAAAGTTGGGAAGTGAAGATTTTTGATACATTCGTGCTTTTTATTGACCTTCTACTTTGCACCATATCTACCATAATAATAATACACTATATAGTGACTGTGGTATTCTCCAATTGATCAATAATCATGAATAGATAGTATTATTGGTAAAAATTGGCGCACACTTTGCATGTGTCATATTTTCTCCCATTATGGTCTGACCAACTCCAAATTGCTTCCTGTGTGCATGGCAAGTGTAAGTTGGTGGAATCATACGTCAATGCACTATTAATTGCACATAATCCAAAAGAAATAAAGGTCTATTACAGTACTTACACTTGTAACTATAATCACAGCAATTATGACACATGAACAGGAAAAGCTAGCATGCAATGCTGGCGGCAAACCTACTGATAGTAGCTCACTCCTCTGGGCTCCAATACTGATACAGAAATTGAGATTGTATCACTTTGTTAGTAGAGGTAATGGCAGCACATGTGATTCTTTGGGATAGTGTACCACTAAGGTTTTAGAAGTTGGTAATAAGCTGGTTTGTAATATTGTAAAATGGAGTTCACAGCCTGCTGAAATTTTCACACATAAATTCTCATAAGTTGTGGTAAGTAGTGAATCTATTGTTCAAGCTTCAGAACAGTATGGTATTATAAAGTCTACCTTCAGTGATCATGTTATTGGCAAGGTTTAATTTGATTCGAATTCATAGCAGTCTTCAAGCAAAGAAAAGATTCAGTTTTTCTTATGTTGATCAGTTAAAATGGGATAAATAAGGACCTAAACAAAAGTTTTAGTAATAGTAGAAGACAATATAGGTGCAAGAGAACTGAAAAATAACATTTCCAATGAAGAGTACTGATGCGAAAAGCTTAGGAATTCCTTCTTTGTCTGGCATTACAAACTGTTTTATGTTTACTTTGTAGCTAGCGAGGCTAATTTGATAAATAGATATGTGACTTGCTAGAACAATTTCTAACAGACAAAATCTTGATTTTCCTTGTTTAAATTTTCAATTGCAATGAGACCAGGTGACCAAAAGAACCTTCTTATAATATAGCAATAGAATGCAAACCAAAGTATGAAACAAAAACATAAGAGTGTAGGGTCTTTCTAATGGCACTTTCTTTTGAAACTAGTATCAATTGTATTCATTCAGCTTGTACTATTGCCTTAATGTTAGTGAAATCTGCCAATATAGCAGTACTGTATTATCAAAAATAATAATTAATGTTGATTATAATATAATTGCTCTTGTTGTTGCCTTTACTCAACAAAACAGTAATTTCATTTCTAATCAATATCAAGTGTAGTGTGTATAGAAGTATAGAGCAATGAAAGTGTTACATATTTTATCATAAATAATGCCATTAATGGCAACAAAGATACTGTTTAAGACAAACTAGAACTGATTAAAAGTGAAGTAAAGCAGAAAGAATAAGAGGAGGATGAGGACAAGTGTTAAAAAACAAGCAAAGTCAGAAATAATGTCTTCATTATATAAATATACAATAATAATGGTAAATTATGGTAATAAATTAAAAATAGAAGAGTTGACAAATTATCTGGAGACAATATAAAGTAGTAAAATGTAAAAAAGCAAACTAGTAAAGTTAGTCAGTCACACACATCAATGTAGTGCTCATATTAGAGGCTAATTTTGTTACGGTGTTACTCAGGAGTTGAAGTAGCAACATGCTCTGCTTTAAGAGAAGGTACTCACTTATTCCTTATTTATAAACCATTTTATTGTCCTAACTGTGAAGTAAAGGAAACTGTTATAACTGGCTTCATTTATAATGCAACATGCAACAACAATGGCGAAATGGTAAATCTGACTTCATCTGCTTAGATATTTAATGGACAAAGACTAAGAATTTCCAGGGTATTTAAGGTACAGACATAACTGTCTTCTACAAGACAGTTTGTAATGTCTAAGATTAGGGTATAGTTTTATTTTCTTATGAAGTATGAACTTTCTGTGCTATACTAAAAGCCACTACTAAAAATATAAACACACTCAAAGGTTGAAAATAATACTTTGAAAGTTTGAAAGATCAACAGACAATTATTGCTTGTTTGTTGAAGAAATTAGGAATTACTGCAGTAAATTGAACACCAGTATTTATATGCACAAAACAACTTTACAATATTTCACTTTACAGTTCAATAGGTAATTTTGAAATCTATAAGAATATTTTGTTTAAAATATGCTCATACTGGCCATGGTTTTGCCTTGCAGGCAGATGCCATACTTAAATAAAAAGTACCATCTTTGAGTTATTGGCAATTAAGAGAGGAACTGGAGAGTTCAGAGTGGGAACTGAACTTGTTATCATATACTATATAATTAAGTGTGGTTTCACTATTAAATATGCCTTTTTATGGTTGTTATCTTCAAGTTGATTCAGTAATTCCACTGTGATTGCTTCTTTTACGCATGGGCCAACCCAAATGTCAACAGAGACATACCCTTCACAAATACTACTTGTGAAACACATCTCGTAGCCAGAATAACAATTATAATAAGCATTATTCCTCTTTTTTTATTCTTTCAAAAGATTTGAATTACATTGCAAAACATACAAGCCACTTAAAGAAGGTAGTTTTCTAGAAACACAATCAGAGTACTACTAACATTGATCAATAATTTTATTATTAAAGGATGCTAAAGATGGAGGGTTGTACATAATTCTCTCAATCACATTTTCACAATGTGTCTGGATATCATTCATCAACACAAGATATAGGATGTTCTTTATATCACAGGGAAAATGATGCATTTACACTGCAATTCTGTCAAATAACTGTGAAAGAGGTTTATAAATCTTAAAAGAAATGTACAAGCATATAAACAATGAAAATAGTGACAGCAGAAATCCATGTGCTTTATAGTCATATTCAAAGAAATATTCATTTTCACAAAATGATTACCTAATGAGATACATGAGATTACATGGGATACCTAATGCAAATGAGAGGGATTTAATGGCTCTACCAGTTTGTCATGGGGGCCTAGGTCTCTCTAATTCCTCACTGTCCTCAGATAATATTTTGATTCGTGTGTCTGCTCAATTCATAGACTTAATTGTTGTTCGGTCAAAATCTACTTTCAGGGAAGCTTTGTCTTAACAACAACAAATTAAACTTGAAGTTCATGAAGACGCTCTAAAGGTCAAAAGTGATGCTGCATGCTGCTGCTGATTTATATATCCAATTACCAACAGCTCTACAACATCTTATGGATGCTGCCAGCGAGGAGGAATTTCAATTTGTTTAACACTTCCTCTGGCTGAACATGGGTTTGCTCTTCATAAAAGAGGATTTTGTAATGCAATCTGCTTGTGATATATTTGGAGACCACCATTGCTTCCTTCACGGTGCCTGTGTGGTGGCCTTCCCATCTATTTGAAACAATGAGATTAGAGACATATTCTCACAGATTCTCTCTGAAATATGTCCCTGTGTTGGCACTGAACCAGCTTTACAAACTCTAACTAGAGAGAAATTGCAGTACATGTCCTCTAATATAGATGACAGTGCTCATGTTGACATAATAGCCAGAGGCTTTTGGGACTGTATGTAATAGGATGCATTTTTAGATGTTAGGGTTTTCAATCCCACACTCCTTCAAATTACAAACAGTCCATAGCATCTTGCTACAGGAAACATGAGCAGGAGAGAAGAAGAGAGTATGACCAAAGAGTTAGGGAAATGAAACATGGCAGTTTCACACCACTGGTCTTCTCTGCTGCTGGAGGTTCTGGACCACTGCCACTATTGTTTTGAAAGAGATCACAAATATGTTGTCATTAAAATATAATCAGGCAATCAGTGTCATCATTAATTGGCTGAGATGCAGAATAAGCTTTTCTCTACCCATTATGCACATATGTGGATCAAGATCCTCTTATCTTAAATCTGTTTTACCACTAATATTAGAGGAATCCATTGACATTGCCACTCATGAAAGAAAAATATTAACTGCTTAACTTAATTATTAATGCATACCCTTAGTTAATATAATGAATATTATTTTATGTATTAAGAGTAAATCATTAATTATGACATTATTATTACCACTTATCAAGTACCACAGACAAATGTACAATACTACCAATGACTTATTAGCAACAAAAAACCAAAAGAAATGTACAAGAATATAAACAATGAAAATAGTGACACAAGAAATCCATGTAGTTTACAATAACATTCAAAGAAATATTAATTTTCATAAGAGGATTATGGCAGCAGTATTCAGTGATATTATTTTTATCCTTTATACTATAGTATAATTCCCTTAACCTTTTACTTCTCATTGATGAGTCCAGTCGTCATTAAAAATGTTGACATAATCACTAATGACAAGTATACTCATCACCTCCATTACATAATGTTTTGCCCTCTAGTATTGCTTTGCTTTATCAAACCAAAACATAGGTTATGGTTTTTATCATAGAATAAACTTAGTCATATGAGAATAACAATTTCTACCACTGACAAATTCAAAATACATGATGCTTCATTAGAGGGAAAATTCACAAACATACAGGGTACAAACTCACGGAGATACTTAGATCCATTAGACATCATTTTGTAAGTGAGAAAAACATCATAATCTTTCAAAGGCAAATGATTAGAGGCAGGTTAATACTTATTATAATAAGCTGTTAAGAGATCAGGTCCGTCTATCACCTACTAGATTGAAGTAGGTGTAAAAATTTGAAGCCACTCATTATATAATCCATTAACTGAAGCAAGACATGTCCTGTCAAAATCAGATCATTATCATCTCATTGTTTTTCACAACTAACTCAAAAATATTTATCCAAGATGGTTACAATTATAATATTGATCAAGATGTGCCATTAATCTAGGATCAGGTTGAAGTCTCACTTATATTATCAATGTTAATGTGACCTGATCCAACATACCTTAGACTTTATATCACTGATTCTTACAGGGCTTATAATTCGTTTCAAGGTACTGATAATAATATTGTTAATAATTATGTTGCTCAATCACATTGTGTAAATGTCAGAATATGTAAGAATATTGTTAATAGAGATGAATTGCAAACCAATCATGTCGAAGTAATAACATTGCAATATATAAAAGATAACTTACTAAATATTTAGAATAAAATTTGTAAGAGGATTGTAAAAAGTTTTTTTTTTACTTTTTGCAAATGGTGCATGTGGTAACTGGTGTTAAAACCATAGGTGTGGGAAGTGCCAGCTTAACCATAATAGGATGTGTGGTAGTGACAGTCACAGTCAAATGGCACTTTCATAAGACTGCTTCTTTGCTAACTTGCATATTTTGTAGACTTAGTGTAGCTTTTGTAACATTTACTATATTAGTAGTGTCACAACAGTAAGACATCCTTCAAAATGTTATTTACTTACTTAGGTTTTTTGAAATCTTTGATCTTTTCCTTTGGAGAGACTACCTTGTTGGATGCTGAAACTGACACAATAATATTTAAGAGAGTTGTAGAGGTCCTGTTTTTGAACTGAGAAACAGATGACATTGTAGTAGGTATGAGCAAACTATGAAAACACAAGTACAGGTCAAAGTTCATGTAAAAGACAATGCTCTGCTCAAAATTATTTTCTAAGAGTGTAGGATTTGACTACTGGTATTGCAATTTAGTGGTCGTGGTGTAAGAAGGTGTCCATGACGATGTGTGATTATTGTGTGTTACTAAATCAAGTGGGCTAAGCAGCTTCTGTGTATATTATATGCATTTAATGACATATGTATGTCATTAAGTGGATATAATGTATGGCACTTATATATAGGTCACACAGGAACAATTTTCACATATAGATAGGATTTACTTATACTAGCTGTAGAATATAAGCAATGATTGCTTTTCAGCTAAATAGTATAAAGTTACATTGTCATTATTTGTGGAGCTCACAGTGATAGACATGCCACATGTCATTCATCATTATATGGAAATGTAAGTTATGAACATAATTAAATATGTTATAAATATTAATATATTGTCATTCGCAAAGTCATGTTGCATTACCACAGTTGGATGTTCCTTTCTCTCTTAAAATTATGGGCTCCTGTTATTTGTGAAAATAAAGATGCATGTTTATTGTTATGAAAAATTATGTACATTACAGAATTTATATTAATATTTGGAAAATTGTCCAGAAGAAGAACTGTATAAAAAGATTCAATGTTTTATATGCAGCAATCATATATCTGATTATCTAGTTCTTTACTGAATGCACATTTATTTTGAAGTGAATCAACAATGAGTATACAACTGTTATAAAATAAATAATGCTATGTTAATTTTTGTGGGGAGTCTGTTGATACTTTGTTCTGAAATAGAATGAGATGAGTAAATCCGGGTGCCTTTATCGTGGTTGAAAATGAATTGTGCCCATTGAAAAGGTGACTTTTATTGTTGGCTTATAGTGCAAACTATAATCAATATGTGCGCATTTATGTATTAAGGTACCAGAAGACGGTCTTTATACATCACTAATGCCACCACATTTAACATTTAAGAGTGCAGGAAAATTTACAACAGGTACATATGAAAAAATGTATTAGTCCAGGGTGAAGTGGATTCAAAGGGTATTGTATTTCTTTTGCAAAGTCCAAGCTTATAAACACAGTGATATCCAAAGATCTAGAAGTATGAAGAAAATGGAGATCCAATAGATGATGAAGAGTAACTACCATCTACCTGATTTAACAGTCATTGGTAGGTTTTCACTTCGAAGAATTGCTGTGACATAAAGTAAGCTTTTAGACTTTATAAAAAAAAGTATAATACAAAACTGTACCAACAGTATAATGTGATTCAAAATTAAAGAACCACAAATCCTTACGTTTAACTACACAAATCACTTATACTAACAAGAAAATGACTATGAAAACTGTCAAAGCAAAAAAAATTACTAATAATCAAAAGATGAAAATTTGTTAAGATTTTATAGATGAATAACTACTGCTTTACTAATGAAGTCACAATATTCTTAAATCTTAAGAACAGACAATATTACTAAATTTGATATTATTAATTTGTACAGTCCAGGTGTTTATATAACTCATTTGTATACTTTTATCTACTGAATTAATATAGCACAGAGTAGCTTTATAGTATTTTAGTATATACTTTAATAGAAGATAATAATTTTAATCTTGAAAGTTGATATAACTAGTTTAGTATACTAAAGGCAGAAAATTCAACTTCATATAAAATGTTCTCTGAAAAACATTTCCGCAGCGTGTCAGGATCTCATTTATCAGAGCAAAACATTTTTTTCTACCATTGTCAAATTCAAAATACATAATGCTTTATTACAGGAAATTAATAAAATAGGCAGTAGAAAAACCCTAGATACTTATATCCAGTAGACATCATTTTGCAAGTGAGAAAAACTAATCTTTTATAGACAAATAATTAGAGGCAGATTAATACTTGTTAAAAAAAGCTGTTAAGAGAATGAAGCAAGTCAGTCTGTCACCTACAAGATTGAATTATGTGTAAAATTTGATTATAAAATCCCATTAACAGAAGCAAGATATGTCCTGTCAAAATTTTCAACAGTCAGATGAACACTGTTTCCAATGGAGGCTGTCCATTCTATGTTACATGCATGTATTTATAGTATTACATGGCTAGTACATTTAAAAAGTTCAGAACAAAAGTTTATTTAACTGAATTAACTCCCAACAACAATGATGAGAAAGTTGATAAAGATAGATGCATACAAGCATAAGTTATGAGTTATAGTAGAGAAACGGTCTTTATACATCACTGACGCCATCACATTCAACATTTAAGAGTGCAGGAAAATTTACCACAGGTACATATGTATGCATGTTATAACACGGCCACGAGTGCATTAGTTAATTTATAAGCAGGAGCAGAGAATAATGATGTTCCCATGTGTAAACTTTGCTTTAGTTGTGTTATGGCGAAGTGGGGAAATACAAATAACTTATTGAGCCATTTACGCAAGCACCATCTCGAAGAGTACAATAATGTCAGTGTCCAACCAAAGAAGTCCAGAAGTAAATGTAAACAAGCTAGAATCAGTGATGTGTTAGTTAACTATAACTATAACTAAATCTATTTTAGTATTAACAAATTTCATTATTAGTTAACTAAACTATAATACTTAGCTTTTATATAGAACTAACTAAAACTGTAACTAAAAATATCTACTTTTAACTATAACTAAAATAAAAAATTGAATATGTACTAGTACTTGACCACACCTTTTTAATTTTGAAACCGCGCCTTCTTCATTTGACACGCCTACTTAACACGTGGTGTTTTTGGCAAAAAGTGTAAGGTAGGTGATTATGATACAAAGGCTAAAGATCTATGAGTTTCTTTTATAATCGTTTTAGAATGGCTTCTGGAAGGCCAAGAGGAAGCTCAGTTTGGGACTATTTTGAATTTAGCGAAGCTGAGAACAAGAGTGTTTGCGTTGTGAACGCTGGTGACAGTAAACCTGACTCTGAGCCATGTGGTGCCAAAATTGCTGGTAAGTATCCCACCAATCTGAGAAAACACTTGGAAAAATTTCACAAGAAGGAGTACGACGAGATGGAGAGGAAAGAAAAAGAAAAAAGGAAGAAGAGGCCAAGAAAGTTTCTTCCTTTAAAAAATCTAAGTCTCCAACATCACCCTCAATAGAATCGTGTTTCCAGGGTCAGAAACCTTACGTGTCTACCAATCTTTGCTGTGGAAGTTTGCACTATTTGTTGCCACGAGCAGTTCTCCTACCAGTATTGTAGAAAATAAGGAATTTAGATGCTTTCTCAAGGAGTTGAATCCTAGATTTAACCCGCCATCTCGCAGTGCAATTGATAAAGAAATGTCAAAATTACTTACTGAGCTTAAAAGAAGAATCTCAGCTTCACTTGAAGAAGGAGGAAAAATAGCTCTAACAATCAATATTTGGTCCAAAAAAGGAATGTCTGAGTCATTTTTAGGTGTCACTAGCCACTGTTTTTTGAAAAGGAGCCACACCCTTTTTCGTGCTACTCTAGCGGTAAAACGGTTTCCACATCCTCATACTGCTGAGAGAATTCTTCAGTTGACAAGAGATGTACTTTGAGAGTGGGAAATTGACGTCATGAGACTAAGCAGAATTTTGACTGACAATGGCTCTAATATGGTCGCTGCGTTTAGAGAAGCTAACGAGATAATGACAAAGGAGGAGGAAGAGGAAGAGGAGGTGGCAGTGGTGTAGGAAGCCTAGAATGTGGATTAAATTGGTCTTATAGCTATTTAGTTAGGAAGATTCAATTGGTTATTAAGGTTGTTTTGTATTCTTTTTGTTTGGTTTTGATACTTGTTTATTTTAAAAGGTATTTAGTTTAATTGCAATTTTATATCATATGCAATACTGAGAGAAATTTTTCCAATATCGCTCAGCTCTACATAAACCTTTAAAATTCTAAAACATACACGATGTGTAATTAAAGTAGGACATACGACTTTATGGCATACGATTGTTGCCTATACCACTTTTAATAATAAATTTGATTTTGCTCAAGTAATTGAGTTTAATTTATTGTACATGACAATGTTTTGTCATATACAGTTTTCATATCAATGCTTGTATAAGATAATAAAATTGCAATGTTTAACATATTCTGATGCTATCTATAGGATATTTTATGAGCACTCAATATTATTTACAAGAATTTGTGGCTGTAGAAGATGCAATAAAATTTTCATACATGAGTATGTCCTCGCATAGATATGATATTTGTGATGCCGTACATGGGAGTCATTTATGTACATAATAAAGAAGATGATTGCATATGATACCTTTTACAATGTTGTTTAAATTTTAGTGGCTCAAGTTGAATTTCTGAAAAGCCATTAAAAAGAGGAGTGGACACCAAAAGATCTAAAAGCAAAGATCTACAAAGATGCATAATAAATATCGCCTACTTGTAATATTTGTTATGAGCATCATCTTGTTCAGTATTCACAAGTAATTGACAAATATCTACTCCATAAGGCATTCTCACATTAGTTATATATCTATGAACTGTTGTTGGTTATACAGATCACATTGAAGGTAGCAAAGATGAGCCTCTACTACATCAGAATCATGGCTTTTAGGTAATATAATTATGATGTTATCTTTTTGTCATATACATAAACAAGATATATTAAAGACATCTATAGACAATAGTGGACTTCCTGCACCAAGCCATGTAGTCAATCAGCAATGTAAGTAAATTTTTGTTAAATTCTATTCCATTCAATCTTTTGTTCGCTAGAACCCAAATGGCACACCATGTCATACATCTTACAAACTTTTACTGTTGCTAATAAGACAACAAGAATTGTAAGTTTATTCTGTATTATAGAATTTTATTGTTTCATTGCAGCATACTTATAGTCATTATTACTATATATGTAACAATTATAAAATCTAAAGTTGGGTAATTAAGTAATTACCAATACATTTTTATATAAACAAATATATTTCTTATAATGAAGTATATTTATGGTAATTTCAGGTTGTGCTAACACTCTGATATTGATTTTTGTGATACATGGTCTTGTTCTTGGTGTAACAACTGCAATTCTCCATTTTTACCATCACTTTCAATCTACTAGAGACTCAGCGATACTTAAAGAGAGTATATATATTGACCAATGCTAGTTACCTCAAACAGTTTTACATCAGCTACATCTATGAATTTTACAATACTAAATCCTGACTCAAAATCAGCTGCTCTTTACCAAACATCATGTAATAACTTAACTCAGATCATTACAACCTCATTGTATTTCACAACTACCTTAAAACATATTTATCCAAGATGGTTACAACTGTGATATTGATCAAGATGTGCCATTAATCTAGGATCAGGTTGAAGTCTCACTTATATTATGAATGTTAATGTGACCTGATCCAACATGCCTTAGACTTTATATCACTGATTCTTACAGGGCTTACAATTCATTTCAAGGTACTGATAATAATACTGTTAATAGTTATGTTGCTGAGTAAATTTCTGTATACGCGGGAATATTGTTGATAGGGATGAATTGGCAACCAATCATGTCATAGTGATAACATTGCAATATATAACAACTTTTGAAGCACTTAATAGTCAAGATAAGACCTAGCATTACTAGACTGAAATTTTTGTAAAGCAAGTAGAACAGCTAATCTCTGCTCAATGCAATGCAGTAGGAACATTGTCAATAGCAGTAACTTTAAGCAGTTCAAGTACATTGGTACTTGTACTTAAGTACAATAAGTACACCCTATCAGAGTACGTGTAACTAAGTCCATTTCTCTTGAACATTTAGTACTTGTACTTATACTGAATCCTTAACTTAGTACTTCAAAGTACTTATTGTACTTAAAATACTTAGAAGTACATTTAAGTACATTTTGAGTATCTATAAGTACATAATCTTTATTGTGTACTCGTTCGTATAATCAACACCTCCATGAGGTCATGTTACTCATGTATAATGCTACTGGAACTGTAAGGTCATGCATAGCAAATTTACATGTGCAGTACATCATCATCAGTCATGAATATAACTTTTGCATGTGCTCTGATTTTGGGTAGCCATTTTATTACATCTGATGGCATATAGTTCAAAATATTTAGTATTGCAGGGAAGGTCTTCACACCTGAACGATGCTGCTTAACAGATAAAAGATTTGAAGAATTAATGTTTATAAGATGTAAGAATGCAATATGCAATGAAAACTGAAAATTAGCTTTTTAGTATACATGTATCTTACTAACTGAATCTTGTGATTAAATAAAGATTTCTTTTTAATTGGTCCATGAAATTTGGTATTCGTATACTTGTACTTAAGTATCATTTGTAGAAGTACTTGTACTTAACTACCATTACACATATTTAAGAAGCACTTAAGTACTTTGAAATGTACTTGAACCTATGTCTGGCCCTTAGAGTTGGAAATGGTTACAAAAATGCAACTAATCAGCTTATTAGCTAATATTGTTGGCAAATATGCCCAAGCTGACTTAGAAGTGGGTTGATAGCTTTAAAATCTTTGATCTTTTAGTTCTTAAAAAAATTAGAGGTCACTTTGTCATATGCTAAAACAATGAGGCAATAATAGTTGGAGAGTAGCGTCACAACAGTAAGACTTCCTTCAAAATGTTATCTACTTACTTAGGTTTTTTGAAATCTTTGATCTTTCACTTCAGAGAGACTACCTTGTTGTATGCTGAAACTGACACAATAATATTTAAAAAAGTTGTAGAGGTCCTGTTTTCGAACTGAGAAATAGATGGCAGTGCAGTAGGTATGAGCTAACTATGAAAACACAAGCACAGGTCAAAGTTCATGTAAAAGACATTGCTCTGCTCAAAATTATTTTCTAAGAGAGTAGGGTTTGACTACTGGTATTGCAATTTAGTGGCCGTGGTGTAGGAAGGTGTCCATGACGATGTGTGATTATTCTGTGTTACTAAATCAAGTGGGCTAAGCAGCTTCTGTGTATATTATATGCATTTAATGACATATGTATGTCATTAAGTGAATATAATGTATGGCACTTATATATAGGTCACATAGGAGATTGCATATTTACTGTTATGTAAAATCATGTGCATTACAAAATTTATATTAATACTTGGAAAATTGTTCAGAAGAAGCACTATATATGCTGATGAAAAGATTCAATGTTTTATATAGTAGTAACAATCAATATATCTGATTATCTAGTTCTTTACATTGTTACTAAATGCACATTTATTTTGAAGTGAATCAACAATGTGTATACAACTGTTATAAAATAAATAATGCTATATTAATTTTTGCTGCATGGTCTTAGTAATGTCAGTTGGCTGGACAAAAAACATTTGATTATTGCTACTATTTAACATTTGTTATTCCTCTGTGAAGTTTTGTAGCAATAGACATTTATGCTACTGAATTAAAGTAGTTCAGAGGGTGTTGCTAGGTAACAGACAGACACACATGTAAGCCAAGTACTATAACCCTTGCCCATGCAGTGAGTAGCAAAGATTAATAACAGAAAAAGGAGTAACACCTGTAGACTCTGTAATCTGTAATGATGACTGAGCAGTTAGGAACTGTCATCATCACTAGATATACTTTGTCATTTACTTGTAAGGAAGAGTTGAAGAAATATGATTCAGATACTATTCATAGTTTCTATCCTAGTTTTAGTGGATGCAGTCTTTAAAGAAAGTGACTTCATCTCAGTCAATTGGTTGGATAAAAAATTAATATTACTTGATTATACATGCATAAATGATGATTAATATATACGTATCTATGTCAAAAGAATTTTATCAAATGCTCATAGTATATACTAATGATGACGATCATGTATAGCCAAAAGACTCTTTGCCTCAAGGTATATAACACAATATAAATAGTCAAGTTCTATTCAAGTACATTTCCTTCTCTATTGACCTCTCAACCATATTAGCAACATGTTCACATACTAGCCATGGTATAGTCCTGGAGGTGATCCTTGTACACATCATACTTATTCTGAAACAAAAAGTAGCATCTTTGAGATATTACCAATTAAGAGAGGAGTTGTGGAGCTCAGAGTGATATGACATTATTATTACCACTTATCAAGTACCATAGACAACTGTACAGTACTACCAATGACTTATTAGCAACAAAAAAACCAAAAGAAATCTACAAGAATATAAACAATGAAAATAGTGACACAAGATATCCATGTTGTTTACAATCATATTCAAAGAAATATTCATTTTCATAAGATGATTATGGCAGCAGTATTCAGTGTTATTATTTTTATCCTTTATACTATAGTATAATTCTTTTAAAAGGTAGTTGTCACAATTAGTGACAACTACCTTTTAAGTTAGTGACAATTAACAGAAATAAGAGCAACACTTGTAAACTCTGATGTAACATTTGTACTCACCAATTCACAAAGAGAGACTGACTCTTGTGCATCTAAGAAGTCTAGGAAAGAGACTACAAAATATGCCAACTGGTACTTTTGGAGAACATTCGAAATGCTTCAAACAATAAAATAAAGTAAAGATCTTCAAGGATAAGCATAGCCACACTCAACCGAACCAGTGACGAAAGGGGTGTAACATTAATTCTTACGCACATGACTGGTGTTTTGTAGTGCACGTTACTTGATTGGGCTGGTCAAATCTGTTTTGAGGAGAACTTACCACCACCAACAACACTCGAAGGAACTAAAAAAGATTAACCCCTCAACGAACTTGAGGTCAATCATTAGAAGAGAATTATTTTGCACGTGACCAGCTATAGCCATTTTTGTGGTCTCGTCTCTGTTCATGCATAATTGTGAGTTATGATAACGAAAAATCAGTTTGTTATTCTTATTAAATCCTTTAGAAAAATTTAGAAAGAAGAAAGGGTTGTAAAAATAAAAAGGTTATGCAGTTAAAGTTTTAAATCACAAGTACTATATCAATACACATAACTCTTGATGAAGCATAATGTATATAATCATGTCTTTTTCAAATCTGGAAACAAACCAGTTACTGCCCACTTTTTTAAATGCAATTCAAAGAATGTATTAAATATTGTTATCTTTGGTGCTTTCGAACCACTTAATATTACTAACAAATAATGTGTACATGCATTTAATATGGCAATTGTAGTTGTTTGAAGTAGTTTGGCACTTTCAAACCACTTGAAATGAATCTCATGTAAAGTGTACATGGTTTATTATGGTTATTGCAATTGTTCGAAGCATTTCGATGCATTGTTTATGTTGTTACATTAAATGTAGTTATTCTAATTGTTCAAAGTAGTTCAACACTTTCGAACCACTTAAGTTTTTCAAACTCATATAATCACAAGTAATGCATACATATAGTTATTGTAAATTGTAATAGTTCGACACTTTCAAACCACTTACGTAATATTAATCACAAGTAATGTGATTCTTTTTGTTTCAGAAAAAAAAGAAACTGTGGAACTCCTTGTTGATTTGAACATCGTGGCTAAAGGGGAAATTATAAGTCCCAAACCAAAACTTGTACATGGTCATGTATTATTAGAGAATGAGGAGTACATACTAATAAAAGATGTTTTTGAAGACCTCACTCATCCAACATATGGATATCCTCTCGAGATACATAGCTTCATCGCATGGCCAGTGAAAGACTTAAATTATTGTACATAAATGACATGTATATATATATTTATGAAGTACCAATGTCACTTTCAAGGATTTTTATGGTTTGAAATGAACAACTTGTAACATAGTTTTAACTTACTCGGCTTGGTTTGTTGATGCATGCATTTATTGTAAATTTTTTAAAATGAATCATATGTAATGTTTACATATGATTCATTTTAAATAATAGCTAGTAATGTGATATATTGTATTGTAATAAAGGATTTAATAAGAATAACACACTGATTGTTCATTATAATTTACAATAAATGTGTGAACATTATATGAGGTACACATTTGTGGTACACGTCAATGTGGTATACATTAACACATGTAATGTGTACATGCATTTAATATAGTTCTTTCGAACTATTTAAAATGAATCATATGTAATGTTTACATGCATTTAATATAGTTATTATAATTGTTTGAAGTAGTAAAATAACTGTTCTTCAGTTCTTTCCCTTTTCTAAAACAGTAATTGTTTGTAGTAGTTTGACACTTTCGAACTATTTAAAATGAATCAAATGTAATGTTTACATTTAATATAATTAAATCACAATTACAATAACCAATAACTATTTGATTATGTTGTTTAATGACTGTTTCAGGAGGAGGAAAAGAAAAATTCTTAAGAGGAGAATTCTCAACACAACTCAGTAAGGGTTATGCACACTGCATTGTTTATGTTGTTTAATGATTGTTTCAGGAAAAGAAAGATTCTCAGGAAAAGAAGAAAGAAGATAATCAACACAATACGACTTCATGGCACACATATGTTGCCTATACCACTTTTAATAATAAATTTTATTTTGCTTAGTAATTTCAAGTAATTGAGTTTAATTTAGTGTACATGACAATGTTTTGTCATATACAGTTTTCATATCAATGCTTGTATAAGATAATAAAATTGCAATGTATTCTGATGCTATCTACAGGATATTTTATGAGCACTCAATACTATTTACAAGAATGTGTGGTTGTAGAAGATGCAATAAAATTTTCATACATGAGTATGTCCTCGCATAGATATGATAATTGTAATGCTGTACATGGGAGTCATTTATGTACATAATAAAGAAGATGCTTGCATATGATACCTTTTACAATGTTATTTAAATTTTAGTGGCTCAAGTTAAATTTCTGAAAAGCCATTAAAAAGAGGAGTAGACACCAAAAGATCTAAAAGCAAAGATCTACAAAGATGCATAATAAATATCGCCTACTTGTAATATTTGTTATGAGCATCATCTTGTTCAGTATTCACAAGTAATTGACAAATATCTACTCCATAAGGCATTCTCACATTAGTTATGTGTGGTTACTCTTTTAAGTATATATCTATGAGCTGTTGTTGGTTATACAGATCACATTGAAGATAGCAAAGATGAGCCTCTACTACATCAGAATCATGGCTTTTAGGTAATATATGATGTTATCTTGTTGTCATATACATAAACAAGATATATTAAAGACATCTATAAACAATAGTGGACTTCCTGCACCAAACCAAGTAGCCAATCAACAATGTAAGTAAATTTTTGTTAAATTCTATTCCGTTCAATCTTTTGTTCCATAAAGTGGCTAGAACCCAAATGGTACACCTTGTCATACACACCTTACAAACTTTTACTGTTGCTAATAAGACAACAAGAATTGTAAGTTTATTCTGTATTATAGAATTTTATTGTTTCATTGCAGCATATTTATGGTCATTATTACTATATATGTAACAATTATAAATCTAAAGTTGGGGATTAAGTAATTACCAATACATTTTTATATAAACAAATATATTTCTTATAATGAAGTATATTTATGGTAATTTCAGGTTGTGCTAACACTCTGATATTGATTTTTGTGATACATGATCTTGTTCTTGGTGTAACAACTGTAATTCTCCATTTTTACTATCACTTTCAATCTACTAGAGACTCAGCGATACTTAAAGAGAGTACATATATTGACCAATGCTAGTTACTTCAAACAGTTTTACATCAACTACATCTATGAATTTTACAATACTAAATCCTGACTCAAAATCAGTTGCTCTTTACCAAACATCATGTAATAACTTAACTCTTTAACAAACAGATCATTACAACCTCATTGTATTTCACATCTACCTCAAAACGTAATTATCCAAGATGGTTACAACTATGATATTGATCTCAAGATATGCCATTAATCTAGGATCAGGTTGAAGTCTCACTTATATTATGAATGTTAATGTGACCTGATCCAACATGCCTTAGGACTTTATATCACTGATTCTTACAGGGCTTTCAATTCGTTTCAAGGAACTGATAATACTGTTAATAATTATGTTGCTGAGTAAATGTCAGTTATATGCGAGAATATTGCTGATAAAGATGAATTGCCAACCAATCATGTCATAGTGATAACATTGCAATATATAACAGCTTTTGAAACACTTAATAGTCAAGGTAAGACCTAGCATTACTAGACTGAAATTTTTGTAAAGCAGGTAGAACAGTAATCTCTGCTCAATGCAATGCAGTAGGAACATTGTCAATAGAAGTAACTTTCAGTTCAGTGAGTTAAGACTTATTAGCTCTTAAGGTAAGTTCACACTAAAAATGCGCAACACAGTTAACGTTACGTAATTTATTCACCGTGCCACAACGCAAACGGATTCGCATTCACATTGGAAAATTATCAAAAACGCTTTTTGCGCTTATACGAATGCACAAGGGGTGTGGGTAATGGGTGTGACACAGAAAACAATATGGATGATGAAGTGAGAAGGCTGGACAGACAGTTACTTTTGTTATTGCTTCTTCATAGGAGAAGGAAATGCACTCAAAAATGGCGTAGACAACTTTGGGTCAGATAGATTTTTCAGTCAAGAAAGTCAATGGGAGAATACCATGCTCTTATTCAGGAAATGAGACTGTTTGACCACTCCAGCTATTATAAATATTTTCACATGTCTCCAGTGAGGTTTGATGATTTTCTGAGTCGTGTTGGCCCCATAATAAGTAAGAAAGTAACAAGACTGAGGGAACCAATATCAGCAGGAGAAAGACTAGCAGTTACTTTGCGATTTTTGGTTACTGGGGACTCTATGCAAACTATCTCGTTTAGTTTTTGTTTGGGCCACTCAACTGTCAGTCATATTATTGAAAGTACTTGTGATGCATTATGGGAAGTACTTTCCCCTGAGTTTGTGCATGTTCCTAAAACTAGTGAGGAATGGAGGAAAGTTAGTGAGGGTTTTGAGACTGTATGGAACTTTCCACACTGGGGCCATAGATGGAAAGCATATTGTAATGCAGGCTCTTGCAAATGCAGGCTCCCAGTACTACAATTACAAGGGTACTCATAGTATTGTTTTAATGGCTGTGTGCGATTACAACTACTGTTTTACTCTACTTGATATTGGTGATTATGGGAGGCAGAGTGACGGTGGTGTTTTCAGCAACTCAATGTTTGGTAGAGCAATAAAAAGTGACTAGTTGTCATTACCTGGAGCTGAAATTATCAATGATCTTGGATTGCCAATTCCATATTTTTTTTGTTGCTGATCAGGCATTCCCACTAACAACCTATATGTTAAGGCCATATCCAGGCACTTACTTACCTTTAAACCAAAGAATATTCAACTATCGCCTGTCTAAAGCTCGAAGAGTGATTGAAAACGCCTTTGGTATATTAGCTACCAAGTTTCAAGTCTTTTGAAGGCCAATTGTTGCCAAGCCTGATAAAGTTACTAAAATAACACAGGCAGCATGTGCTCTGCACAACTATTTGAAAATATAGGAAGCACAGTGTCCACCTTCAGCTCGATATTATTGTCCACCAGGATATGCCGATCAAGAGGACAGGCAAGGTAATATAATTCTAGGTGATTGGAGAAGTCAAGATGACAATGGACTGTCATCAATTCATCAGGTTGGCAGTAATTGATATTCAAGTTCAGCTAAACAGTTGCGTGACACACTTACAAAACTACTTCAATTCTACTGCTGGTGCTTTGGCATGGCAGCAAGCCCATGTTACATCTACTTAATATAATGATTGAATGATGAAATAATGAATAGTTAATTGTTATTAATAATACAGTAATTTAGTCATCATTATCTGTGGGTGAATCACGTGCACCATTCGGACAAAAACTATAGTAGGGTGGATTGATGCCCGAATATGGTATTCCTTGATAATGTGGTAATGCATGGCTGAAAGGAGGTGTTGTGGGTGTTGTAAATTCAAGTTCATACAACAGCTGATGTATTTTTATTTTGGCTTGAGCTTTTTGGTGTGGCTGTAGCCTTTTTAGGTTCAGTGCGATGATTCTGCCAAACGGCAAATCATCATTGCTTTCAGAGTGTGGTAACTTATTGCTCTCTTTTAGCTGGTGTAGGATTTCTTCTTCAAAAGGGTTCATTTCAATTTTTTGTTTCTTCTTTGGTCTGGGTGGAGCAATGGGATGTGTCCTTGGTGATGACTTACCACTTTGTGTACTTGTCCTGTATAGGAACATACATTAAAATGCAGGTGAAAAAATGTAGTATCAATATTGCCAACTAACTTTTCTACATTGATGCTTTTTTCGAGCTCTTCAACTACTGAATCTGCCCCATCAGTCACTGGATCCTCATACGGAGTGGGTGGTCCTGAAACACTTTGTGGTGGCATGTCAGTGGTGGCACTATCGTCAGTTTTGTGGTCACTAACACACTCTATGTTGACACACAAGTTAGAAACAGTGCTATTGTAGTGAAATTTAGTTCAGCATCAGGTACATCATAACTAGAGTTTCTTACTTTCTATGTCTAACAAAATCCTTCAGGAAATCCATTAAATGGTAGAATTGCCACTCTTTTACCACCTCATCAGCCCCCGTACCTGTTGGCTGTTTAATTTTTTTGTGTTCCTTAGTGTACCTCTCTCTTAAGGCTTTCCAACGTTTAGAGGTCACATCAACTAGGACCAAAGTAATATAATTATCAATGTTGGTCAAAAGTAAGCATAATTTACTTACCAGTACTATTCAACTGTTTGGAAATTACTTTCCAAGCGTTTTCCTTTTTCCAAGTTACCTTGAAATCATTTGATTTAGTGTTATAAAGACAAGGGTATTCTTTTACTGCACAGATAAGCTGTTCGTCAAATTCTGCCATTTAAGTGTCATACACATGTGCTTTGTGAAATTTGATTGGTCAGATGTTTGCCGTTTCGTTAAGGAATAGAAAAAACTTCTATTTCAACGTTACGTTAATTTTAGGAATTACGGCACGTTAACAACGAGTGTGAATGCAATACATTGCATTACGTAGCGCTAATAATGGCAGTGTGAATCAACCTTTAGCAATTCAAGTAAATTGGTACTTGTACTTAAGTACAATAAGTACACCCTATCAGAGTACTTGTACATACTTAGAAGTACATTTAAGTACATTTTGAGTATCTATAAGTACATAATCTTTATTGTGTGCTTGTTTGTATAATCAACACCTCCATGAGGTCATGTTACTCATGTACCTGAAGTGTAAATTAGAAAAGGTCATGCATAACAAATTTACATGTGCAGTACATCAACATCAGTCATGAATAGTATTTCATAGCTTTTGCATCTGCTTTGATTTCGGGTAGCCATTTTATCATACCTGATGGCAAATAGTTTAAAATAATTAGTATTGCAGGGAAGGTCTTCACACCTGAATGATGATAAAACATTTGAAGAGTTAATGTTTATAAGATGTAACAATGCAATATTTAATGAAAACTGAAAATTAGCTTTTTAGTATACATGTATCTTGCTGACTGAACCTTGTGATTAAATAGAGATTTCTTTTTAATTTGTCCATGAAATTTGCGTATACTTGCACGTAAGTATAATTTGTAGAAGTACTTGTACTTAAGTACCATTACACGTACTTAAGAAGTACTTAAGTACCAAAGCATCACTAGTAGGAGTACTTGTACTTATGACTAACTCCAATGTACATAAATTGTACTTAAGTACTTTGAAATGTACTTGAACCTATGTCTGGCCCTTAGAGCTGGAAGTGGTTACAAAAATGCAACTAATCAACTCATTAGCTAATATTGTTGGCATTTGTTGGCAAATATGACTTAGAAGTGGTTTAATAGCTTTAAAATCTCTTTGATCTTTTAGTTCTTAAAAAAATTAGAGGTCATTTTGTTATATGCTGAAACAATGATAGTTGGAGAGTAGTGTCACAACAGTAAGACTTCCTTCAAAATGTTATCTACTTACTTAGTTTTTTTGAAATCTTTCATCTTTCCCTTCAGATAGACTACCTTGTTGTATGCTGAAACTGACACAATAATATTTAAGAGAGTTGTGGAGCTCCTGTTTTTGAACTAAGAAACAGATGACGGTGCAGTAGGTATGAGCAAACTATGAAAACACAAGTACAGGTCAAAGTTCATGTAAAAGACAATGCTCTGCTCAAAATTATTTTCTAAGAGTGTAGGATTTGACTATTGGTATTGCAATTTAGTGGCTGTGGTGTAGGAAGGTGTCCATGACGATGTGTGATTATTCTGTGCTACTAAATCAAGTGGGCTATGTGTATATTATATGCATTTAATGACATATGTATGTCATTAAGTGCATATAATGTATGGCACTTATATATAGGTCACACAGGAGATTGCATATTTACTGTTATGAAAAATCTTGTGCATTACAAAATTTATATTAATACTTGGAAAATTGTTCAGAAGAAGCACTATATATGTTGATGAAAAGATTCAATGTTTTATATAGTAGCAACAATCAATATATCTGATTATCTAGTTCATTACATTGTTACTAAATGCACATTTATTTTGAAGTGAATCAACAATGTGTATACAACTGTTATAAAATAAATAATGCTATGTTAATTTTTGCTGCATGGTCATAGAATGTCAGTTGGCTGGACAATTGATTATTGCTACTATTTAACATTTGTTATTCCTCTGTGAAATTTTGTAGCAATAGACACTTATGTTACTGAATTAAAGTAGTTCAGAGGGTGTTGCTAGGTAACAGACAGACACACATTTAAGCCAAGTACTGTAACCCTTGCCCATGTAGTGAGTAGCGAAGATTAATAACAGGAATAGGAGTGACACCTGTAGACTCCGTAATATGTAATGATGACTGAGCAGTTAGGAACTGTCATCATCACTAGATATACTTTGTCATTTACTTGTAAGGAAGAGTTGAAGAAATATGACTCAGATACTATCCATAGTTTCTATCCTAGTTTTAGTGGATGCAGTCTTTAAAGAAAGTGACTTCATCTCAATCAATTGATAGGATAAAAAATTAATATTACTTGATTATACATGCATAGATGATGATTAATATATATGTATCAATGTCAAAAGAATGTTATCAAATGCTCATAGTATATACTAATGATGAAGATCGTGTATTGCCAAAAGACTCTTTGCCTCAAGGTATATAACACAATATAAATAGTCAAGTACTATTCAGGTACATTTCCTTCTCTTTTGACCTCTCAACCATATTAGCAACATGTTCACATACTAGCCATGGTATGGTCCTGGAGGTGATCCTTGTACACATCACACTTATTCTGAAATAAAGAGTAGCATCTTTGAGATATTACCAATTAAGAGAGGAGTTGTGGAGCTCAGAGTGATAAAGGAATTCATACTTGAGCAGTGTAGAATAACCTTGCTCTTTGTAGTATGGAGTAAATCATTATTATGACATTATTATTACAACTTATCAAGTACCACAGACAAATGTACAGTACTACCAATGACTTATTAGCAACAAAAAACCAAAAGAAATGTGCAAGAATATAAACAATGAAAATAGTGACACAAGAAATTCATGTGGTTTACAGTAATATTCAAAGAAATATTCATTTTTCATAAGAGGATTATGGCAGCAGTATTCAATGATATTATTTTTATCCTTTATACTATAGTATAATTCTGTTAACGAGCAATTGTCACACAACTAGTGACATCACTCTCTCAATTGAATGAAAAAAGTCACATATTAATGACACAGGCTTCACTTCTAGAGTTTCTGCAGGTTTTGTTATGTAGATTAAACTTTTAAGCAGTTATTAGGAAACTACTTAGCAATATAATCATATAAAATCTTAAGCCACAGATGTAGCTATCATACTATTAATCTCAAGGTAAGAACATTTGGTCTTAAGGCTATTATACTACAGCCCCAATAGTTGTAGCTAAGTGTACATGTATAGGATAATTATTATAGCAATTGTCACATTTTGGGTTGTGGCTAAATTATTATTGATAGCAAAGTGAAGCAAGCAACAAAAGCAGCTATATTTATAATATGTTTCAATTTTTTTGTGACAAGGCAATCCTGTAGTTGTCAGTAAGTCATAATACAAATTAAATGATGTCAATAGTTTGATATATAGAACTAATTGAGAAGTACTGGAGACTAAACAAAACTTTTCATAATAGTTTACTATATTTGAAAAAATTCACTACATAACAGTTGAGTGAGTATAATTATATAAATACAGTAGTCCCTCTTTTGAGAGACCACTCCCATGAAAGACCACCTCTTTTAAGAGACCACAATTTCCATGTACTGATGCATTGCAATACAAAACCACCTCTAGTCAAAGACCATCTCTTTTGTGAGACCAGAGACCACTAACATTGTGCATTTTTTAAGACCATTAGAAGCATAAATTGCATGTAAAATTCATGCATGCACATAATTGCAGCTGTAGTTAACTAAAGTAGAAATACCAACCAGAGATGTCTAGGAAAAGAAAAATTTTGACTTTAGAAGAGAGGGTAGCTGTTTTGAAAAATTTGATCTTGGCAAATTTTATTGTGGTGTTGCACAAATTGATCCTACCCATTACCCCGCCCACCTCTAGTGGAAGACCACTTTTTGTTGGATATGAGGGTGGTCTCTCAAAAGAGGGACTACTGTAGTAACAATACTTATTAATCCTGTAAAATGCTTTTTAGTCTTACATGGATACCAGATGACAGTTTCTATTTCCATGAATATAGTGAGAAGCCTTCTGTAGATGTCAACAATGTAAAATTCTGGACACAACACAAGACACTACTCTCTGTTCTGGCCCTTCTAGCCAAGCATGGCATTTTATCTATAATTTATTCATACCAGTCAATACAGCACTCAGTGCAATTTTGCAATTATTCTCAATAATCATGTTGAGTAATTAACATAATCATGTGACACGTGAAAACTAATCATTCTATGCTAAGTAGAATGAATTCAAGGTCAAGGTTTATAATGATTTAATTGATTTATAAACCTTTACTACAGCATTAATCAGTCTTTTGACTAAATGTATGACAGAATTATATTAGTGACTTACAGTCCAAAACTTGTCCTGTCCTTCATGATCAAAGCCCACTATAGAACAATTACTATCAACATAGGCTAAAGTATCTTCACTGGAAGATAAGTGATTTCCAATCAATATAGCATTAGCACCATCAGATAACTAAATGTAAAAATAGTTTAATAAGACAATGAATATAATTTGAGACTAGATACTTCAATGCAAGTAACTACAATAGCACAAAATGAGAAAGGACATGAAGGAAAAACAAGTGTGAACTCCTACATGATTATCAGACAGAGTTTCAGAGCTGTTTTGTTATATTTTGACTAGACCACATTAAAGTAGGCACAAAAATGTAAAATTGCAAACAGCCAAAAATTGTTTCTGCTATAGACTATTAGAGTATAGAATAGGGTATCACAAAACAGAATAGGTCAAGAAGTATGACAATAAGTGCAGCTGATCAAAAGATTTCTAACCATACATGAGGCTTACCCCAAACCACATTACTGATATTTAATACATGGTAATACAACTTCACACAGCTCCAGCTGGCATTTTGTCAATTATTGTACAGGTGGTTTATGCTCCTTATCTTTCGTCTTTCTCATCATGCACTCCACCTGCTTAAATATGTTTATAAACATTTATTAATATTAAGGCTGTAAACATTCCCAAATACTAATAAGTACATATAATGTCTGAAACTAGATTGAAGTTCTTTGAAAGTTATATTGACACTGTTTGTAACATTTTGATAGTGATTTTGTACTTTTTAGTCTATTGATCTGGATAGAACCGGAAATCTCATGTAAAGTAGGTGATGTTGCATTCCAAGGTTGCACAGTTGATTTGCTTTTTATTATAAATGTTTTTATATGTGATCTGCAGCTGGAATAAAACAAATATCTTATAAAGACAAAATTACCAAGGAACAAAGTACCCACCTTGTCATGGAGGCCAAAGGATATACTCCATCTTATTTACTAACAGTTATTAACAGAGGTAAATATCTTCGTTAACTTTTAGACCAAATAACGAAAGTAGTAAACAAATACTGTACCACGTGTTGACTGACCAATCACATCACATTATTATATATATATATATATATATATATATATAGAAATACTTGTACCCTCCCCCCCCCGGAAAAAAGTCTTGTCTACAAAATATATTATCTGATCATGATACTTTTATTAATCCATACAAAAAATGCTCTCATTTTTTGTACTAATTAGTGTTACTGTGGTTCCCATTATCTACTAAAAGAAGCTAACCATGTTCACTTCTCTTCATGAGTACAACAGTGATTTCATTTTTTTAATTGGTTTGCTTTTACTCACAAACTTCATGCACATAATTGTTTTGAAATAATCATGCCATTAATAAAAAACCACCGCAGTTGAATAAATCACCCAATCAATACATTTAATAAACTCATATAAGCATGAAGTAGATGTTTGTTGTATGAGTTTGAAAATGTATCATTTATGATTTACTGATGAATATTGTGTTGAATATTAAAATCAACAGAGGAGCAACATCATGAATCATTGGTCATACATTTTAGCCTGTCTCTGCATTTGAACCTTAGCATTGAATTATGACTCCATTTTATTACATTATGTCTTTAACTGTAGCTACAATCATAACATTAACTAATAATGCACAATTATTAGAACTAATGAACTTCATCATATTTCTAGATATTGCACTGGTTTAATAATTATTGATGGTAATTTCAAATTAAAGAGGTTTCACAAACTTTTGTATACAATGTATTAAAACTTCAAAATGAAAATAATGTTCAAATTAATCATAATAATGTTCAAATTAATCATAATTAGGATAATATATTATAGTTATTATTATTGTCTACTCAAGTATAATTAATAAAAAACAGTTTTACTTAGTGCCTGTTAGAATAGCTTTAATTAGAGCATCATGATCCATCTCTTTAATAGCAGTACGACAACATGTAATGCATAATGTCTTTGGTTTACCAACTAAATCAAAGGTAATAAACATGATATATAATATATTATTGGTAAATAATGTATGCTTTTCTAACAGTCACATGATAAACCAATCAATTATTCCAATCTCAATACAACCACACCTACCTCTCAATCTAGCAGCTTTCTGTACAGCTTGGTTGACAATCTTAAGACAATCAATTAATTCTAAATGATTGTTCCGTCTTATTTCATAGCCTCTCATAATTTCTTTGTTAAGATCATATAACTGCATGTATGCCATCTTCATATTCTTCCTATAATCGAAGACAAATTATACAAACCAGTAATATAAAATTGTTTACATTTCATTCATTAGTCTAGCATCCTCAGCTCTCACAACTAAGTTACGAATTATACTAGAATGATCAGCCATTTCTGCTGAAAGTGTTTCACGAACTTTGTTAAATTCATCAACCTAATGAGAAATATATTATAATGTCATTGTAAATTGCAAAAAACTAATCAATTTTTATTGTTCAAATTAAAGAATTGTAGCTGGATATAAAGGACAAAACTAGTAGTAGTAGTAGATAATATTGCCACACTCCACTTTGGAAAATAGATATATAATTTAGATTTAGTAACAAACACTCCAATACATTAAACTATAATATATTATGGCTTTATCATTTAGCAAATTCTCCATAAATATGTTTAGTTGTATTGATTCATGATAGAGTACAGAAGCAATAAAGACAATGACTATAAACTTTGGAGGGGAAATTGTCATTGTTGTAGTCGAGAGCCTTATTGTCAGGCAAATGTCAACTTCAGTTATAATGTACATATTGTTGTTAACAAAGCATGAGGTGTTTAAGTACAAAGAGATGAGTAATGTCACACAAACCTCATCTTCAAATAAAATCCATTTTGCTTAAATAAATTATTGAACTAGTGTTATTATTAAAAATGTATCCGTTATACCCAGATACAATTCCTTGACATGATATTACAGAAGTTAAATGTACCACAAAGAAGGTATATTATATAACAATCAAAATATAGCATCATAGCAGCTCTTTTTTATGATACTATCATTACTATGCCAGTCATAATATTATACATAGTCTAAACCATTTCTTACTGTTATTTTCATGAATTCTTTTGATATTATTACCTTGACTAAGATCTCCTTTAAATCTGCCATATGTTTAGGAAACTCAGCAGTTGATGTCAAATCCTATTAAAATAAATAAATAAAACAAATATAATAATAATAATAATAATAATAATAATAATAACAATAATAACAATAATTTGGATAGTTGCTGTGGGGTACATCAGGGAGATCCCCTCGGCCCACTTGGTTTCGCATTAACACTCCACCCTATCATAGAGAGGATTGCTATGGAAGTCCCCATCTTTTAGCCAATGTCTGGTATATGGATGATGGCATCCTCTGCGGGTCAGGGGATGATTTGTTGAAGGCCCTGGATATTGTTGAGGAGATGGGTCCTTCTAGAGGGCTCCAACTTAATAGACACAAGTCACTGTTATACATTCCACCCACTGATAGATCCACCACCAACCCCCTTCCCTCTGACATCCCTGTTGCACATGACGGTTTTGTTCTTCTTGGCTCCCCTATAGGATCACCATCTTTCTGTGACTTGCATGTCCAGAAACAAGTTGAAAAACTCAGCCACACTCTGTCATTCCTGTCGGACCTAAGAGACTCCCAGATGGAGACCACACTCCTGTGTTCTTGTCTTGGTTTCCCTAAAATATCATTTCTGATTCGCACTTGCCCCCCGCTCTTATTAAAAATGCTGTGTCATCGTTTGACTCTCTTATCCGCCAACACTTGGATGACATTGTAGGGGGCCCCCTCAATTCTTGGTCTTACACTAAGGCCTCTCTCCCTATCTCTTTAGGTGGCTTGGGACTCTGCAGGGCATCTCTCCATGCACCAGCAGCTTACATCAGCTCGATATCTTCGACTGAATGGCTCATTTCAGATATCCTTGATGGAACCTGCTCACCTCCTCCTCTTCTTTCCTCTGCTTTTTCGGATTTTTCACTAGGCACAAACAACTCAGATTGGTCTTCAGCAGCTGGCATAGAGTTTCCATTATCTCAAAAGAATCTCTCCCGTGCATTGGATGAAGCATCCTATACCTCTCTCCTTCACGAGGCTCCTAATCAACGTTTTAAAGCTTTCACTCTCTCTACCTCAATGCCCCACGCTGGGGACTGGCTTAACGTTATACCTTCACCAGCCCTTGGCTTGTCCGTTGAGGACTTATATTTCCACCATTGCCTACAATATTGGCTAGGAACCCCTATGTTTCCCTCAGAATATCAATGCCCCTTATGTAGTGGTATGTGTGATGTCTACGGAGATCATCATGTTGAGTGTGGAGGTAATAAGGACAGAATCCATCGACACGACATGATTAGGGATGTTGTTTCCACATCACAAGGTTACACAATTGGAGTTGGAGAAGACAGGAAGCAACGGGCCCATAGTCAAAGATGCCACAAGGCTGGGATCTCCTTTGTCCCTTTCTTAACAGAGACTTTAGGAGGTTGGAGCACCACTGCTACTAAGACCATCTCCTCGATTGGTAGACTGCTTGGCCTACGTTCTGGAACTGAGCCAAGGGAAACTACTTCTCATTTGTTCCAACGGTTATCAGTTACTCTGTGGAGAGGAAATGCCATAATGTGGTCTGCCAGGACACCGGCCACCCCACCTTCCCTTGATGGTCAACTTTGACTGTCACTGTAAACTATAATATTAATTATTATTGCTGTTGTTATAATAAAATAATAATAATAATAATAACAATAATTGAGAATAATAATAATAAAATGGCGGTCAGACCATGCTGCCAGTGCAATGGTTCAAATGCTAAGTGCCTCCGCTGTTCTTGTGTCAGGTCAAAGACCCCTTGCTCTTCCTGCCATCCCAGTTGATCAGAAAGATGTCGTAACATCCCGAGTACCCATGTCCCTTCCAATCAGACTCCATCCTTAACTGTAACTCTCTCAGCCATGTGCCCTCCTGCCAGTTCTGATCCAGTTTCTCCTTCGCCAAATCAGTAACCAGGGGATGGTCCTCTCCCACCATCCTCGTTTAGCCTTCCTTCTCTCCTTTCGATCTCCCGTGCCCATGACTTCACGCTTCAGCACATACCTAAGGGCGCCCGTGACACGTGGTCAGGTCTGGTCACCACTGAATTGAATTCCATCTTGTCATCTCCCTCTGACATGAAGTCTTGACACAAGTTCATGATGCTGGCTAATTGCATTTTAATCAACCCTTCTAGTAGACATTTTTCCTGGCGACGAACAAAGCGCTGGGCAGTTATCTTCAAACATTCAAAATGAAACCACCCATAAGGGCAAGAAGAATTGTCACATCCAATAATTGCACCATTTTCTGGTCCTTGACAATAACAATAAACAACATTTTCCTCATCACTAATTGATTCAGGCATTGTCTCATCTGTTACACACACAGCTCTCAACTTAGACACGGTCACTCTTCCTGTTCTCATATTAAAACAAAGATGAGATTTCAATTGATCTCTTGTACACTCTTCCACAGCAGTACGCTGAGCAGGAGTAACAGATACATTGACGTTTCCAGCAAGAGTTAGCAATTCAGAGTAACTGGCTAACAAGAATCCACTGTTATACAATTCCAATAAAAGTGGTGGTAAAGCTAGAGCCAATGACTTTGGAACGAAAGACGAAGAATAGTCCTTCACCAGAGCAAGAATGAATGGGTTAAATTTGCATTTTGATAAATAAGCATGTAGCATATCTAATGCAATTGTGCTTGGAGGTGGACCTATCTGGCCTTGGTGATTGGGGAGACTCCATAGGAGAGGGTGAGAGTGCATCTGAATACTGAAAGTGGTAGATGACACTGCTGACAGAGATGATACAGGTGATGGAAATGAAGAAGACTGTCCACGAGATGCTTTCCAAGTCTTGAGGGCACTACTTTTATCCTGAAACTTTATTTCCTTAATAGGGACATATGGTACTTCTTTAATGGAAGTTGATAAAACCCTTCTTTTGTGTAGCAGTCATAGAGTCTCTGATCTGTACACCAGCTTTGATTGCCCAAAGAAGTGAGGCTACGTGACTACAGGTCTCTCCAAGGCCGGCAATATAGTTACAATGATCAGCAAGGATTTTGCCACTTGTCTCACAAATTGTCCAAGGAAGAAGTGGTTTCTCCCTCAACTTCTGAGAATGATTCACCTAAACAATTAAAGAGCTTTCATACTATAATTAGAGAACAGTATCTCACCTTGCTATCACAACCGTTCAGTCATCAACTGGGACCAGCATTACCAAGACATCTCTCACCCATCTGGCTACAAACCTTTGATAGCATTCCAAACTCTTGTAGTTTAAAAGATCTTCTCCCATATATGGGCTCGGAGAAAATGCCAAATACATACCAATGTGGATGTAGGTTGTACTTGGCCATTTGTCAATATCATCCACCCAAGCCTCTTTGGCATTTTATAAGGATCTTGACCTCCAATAATTTGAAGCTTTTCTTCATACCTCTGCTTCAAAGGTAAATCCGCTATAGTTGTTTTGTAGCAAGGAAAAAAGAGCACTTTCATCAGATGCCATGTTGAACTCTGTACTCCAACATGGCCGCCGCCGAAATGACCACGCCTATATGTTTATGTTTTATGTTTATAAGACATAATTGACCAGGCACCTTTAGCCTTGAAGTCAGTTGCTGAGGCAGCTCCTTCCTTAGGAAGGTTAGGATGATTCTTATTTTAGTTCGAGGGGAGACCCGATTACTACTAATTTCTAACTATAAGTAGGACTGTAGGAGTATCTAATATTTATTGTAGGCACGACATTATGGTGCTAATTAACTATTCAGAGTTGAAGAATATGACTCCGATGCTATCTATAATCTATTTTCTTGTTACATTGCATACGCTCTTTAAAGAAAGTGGCTCCATGTCTACAATAAATGAAAGTAAGCCTTAATAACTATAATTGTATTGTTTAAACACACGTACATGTATAAGACGACGCTATGATTGTATGACATACTAGTATAGACCCATTGCACGTGATGTCAGCAATGATGTAATCGTTTCCGGACAGCCATATTGGAGGACAATCAGTCTGAGATAGAGATGGTCAATTTCTGTGCTGTCGTGGGTTGTGGCATGCGTTCCGATCGAGACAAGGCAGTTAGCTTTTATAGATTACCTGCTGAAATTAGTCACCAAGGGGAGATGACGCAGGAGCTCACAAAAAAACAAAGGGCTTTGTGGCTCGCAAGAATTCACTGAGGTGACTTAAAACCAACACATCACACCTGTGTTTGCTCTAGGCACTTCATAGGAGGTAAGTACTAAAATATGTAGTTTATTAATCCACAATCCACTTTTCAGGGAAACCATCTCTCCTGTATGATGATACAAATCCTGATTGGGCACCTTCACTCAACCTTGGTGGGGCACCAGAGCAGTAACCCACAGCATCAGTAAGCAGGTATGAAAGGGTTGCTCAGAGGAGAGAGAAGAAGAGGAGACTTGATGCTTCTGAAGCTCTACTTTCTCTTGTTAATGTAGTATCACAGGTAATCATTACTTACATACTAATTACCTATTAAACATAAACCTTTTTAAAACATAGTCAGAGCCAGGGCAAGAGGAACCTGAAACAATACATGTAGCTGTATCTTGTCAGACAGAAAGTGACATGGTTTCTAAGGAGAAGTATGAGAAGATTAAGAAAGAGTTTGAGAAATTGAAAAAGAGCACCATGAATTGCTGTTGAAATATACAGAGAAAGAAGTAGAGGTGGCACAAGTGAAGGTTAACCATGTACCATATGATGAAGATGACTTCAGGGATTGTACTCTGCCACAGTAACAATTCCAGCGTTCACTAAAGGTAAAAAACAGCTGGAAGGGATTGACATTGAACAGACCAGAAATATAGCAAATGTCAGAATACATGTGGAACGGGTGATTGGCAATATCAAGAAGAAATACAAGATACTAGGAACTACACAGCCCATTGATTATTTGATTACTAAAAACAGAGGTAACGCCACTCTGTTAGACATGATAGTTACAGTGTATTGTGCACTCAACAATCTTAGTAACTCAGTTGTACCTTTTGATTAGCTCAATAATAAATGTTTTTCATATAGTAATGATAATAAAAATTGAAGTTTTGATAATACAATTATGAATCTCAATTTTTTGATGTCTTTTTAATCAGGGCAATACCATTTTGATGATTTAGGAAGACTCTTGAGCTTCAAACAACCCAAATGAAACCATTTGTAAGGACAACTGTCATTGTCACATCCTACCATATTCCCATATTCCCCTTGTCCACAGTAACACTATATCTTGTCTTTGATGCTTCACTAGTAGCCGAATATCCAGGCAAAAAACCTGCCATCGTACTTTCTACGTTTCAGCTGTCCTCTAACATGGCGGTTAGCAACTGTTGCTATATAATTTAAGAGGAAGTGGGTTGGGCTGCAATGGGTCTATACAGTGTGAGACAAGTTAAGAGTGATTGGTAGTGTGTGCAGTAACAAAACAAATCAGATATGAGATCAGATCAGTCACAAAGCAATAATGTCTGATAGGGCTATGCTAAAGGTTCGAACCTTCGATTACATTTGAAGTTTTAAAACTTTAGACGCTTAAATTAACCTTCGACCTTATCTGACCACACCCATCATAAGCACATGATTATTTTTTTTGCAAAGCAGCTGGTGTTTCTCTCTCTCTCTATCCTTGATGGACAAAGAAGCAAGCACTGTACCATCCACTATTTCTGAAAATCCTGCTCTCCATAATGAGTCTCCATCATTGTGGTGGAAAGCAAACAGTAAGTGCTACCCGAAACTTGCTAAAGTAGCCAGAGTGCAACTATGCCTTCCAGCAACATCAACGCCTTCAGAACGAGTTTTCTCAACTGCTGATGTCTGTCATTAATTAAAACAAATCACATGTAATTTTTTCTTTTGCCGTGTTACTCAAGACTAACAGTCACCAAATTAAAAAATTGTCTCAAACCAAAAAATGCACTAATTTTTTTGAACAATAATACTAATAAAATTTAGAAGTTATACTCCAAGCCCACCCACAACCTAATGTACCACCACTCATCTAATAATAATGCAATATTTAGTCAATGAAATTTCCAATTCAATTCCATTTGATCTCTCTTTTTATATTCCATCATATTACCTAGAACATTAGTTGTCAACAAAATTTATTATGTTCCATGATCACATGTGTGCAGATGAATGGTGGGTGTTGGTCTCCATCATCACGTGATTTCAATTATCAACATTTTCTTCTATGCTAACTTAAAAGTTACCGGAAGTAATATCTACCAATCACTGACTCATTCATGGAAAACAATATTCTTTGTTATCTCTATCAGGTTAGTTCATTTTGTTACAATTATCATGTCATCAGTAAATAGTTTACTAATGACTAAGAGTGTCTTACTCTCCTATTTGGAACAAAATAAAATTTTAAATATACCTGAAAGAAAGGAAGAAAATGATGTCCAATATACGAAGAAGGAATTTCTCAATATGTTAAACTTGATGAATAATATCACTGTTGAACTTTTCTTTCAGAAGTTTGACAAGGAATGCGATACGTATATAGATTTAGAGGTAATGAGATGAATGATAAAGACAAAATGAAGGCTGTAGTTACACATACTCTAGGTTTGTAATCACCAAAGGGGTAGATAGCATGGCCACCAGCATAATTTCTGTAAGGAAACTACCTTATATCATGTTCTTATAATATAAAGATTGATAGCTTCTGAAATACAGGTATAATATTGTGCATGTGAAATGAGTTAATAAATGGGCTCTTCCCGCATTTTTTTGTGTGCCATACTGAACAGCAGTAGCATACATGATTTTGTGTGGCTCGCCCACTCCAGGTTTTTACAGTGTATGTAATTATATAATTGAATGCATATATCATATTATATATTGTATAAAGGAAAGAGTTACACAAGCTTTTCAGAATACAATCTATTCCCACCTTATTATGTATTTCAATTAGTTTACTCACTACAAACAACATTACAAGGACTAGTCTTATCTTCTACTAGCTTTATTCTTTTATTACATGTAATGTATCTTATTTACTTTGTATAGTGAGTAGCTTCTTGATCAAGAGCACATTTGATTAGTTAAATTCCAAGATGAAATTGGACATTCCTGCCCGGATGTTGATGTTGAACAGACACAGGCTGAGTGGAAGATATTTTGAAGAATTATGTCTCCAAAATTCAATACTGTTTTATGTAATCTCTTGACTTGGTGACACACTCTCTGTTGGCTTTCCTAATCTCGAGAAGTTGGTTTCTATAGCACTCGTTCTTCCAGTTACAACAGCAACAGTTGATAGAACATTCAGTGATATGAATGGTTAAAAAAATTAAGAAGCAGATTAGGGGAAGACACACCGGATTATGCATTGTGGATATGCATTGAGGGTCCAGATAAAGTGGATGATGAGAAACTAGAATGCATTATCACTCATTGGAAACAGCAAAAAAAACCATCACATTGTTCTGTAATTCATAACATCTTTTTAATACTACATACATGTACTAACATGATGATGAACAGAATTGTTTTGAGATATTCTGGGGGGGGGTCAGGGATAGGGGGGAAGCCATTTGTGAGTCAAAACGTGGATGCAAATGGTTCTCTTTATTATACAAACATATTTGTCTCAATTGGAGATGAGTTGTTAATTTCAAATAGTAAAAGTAAGTATTTACAACTCTGTATCAATTGTGATAGCATTTTTCCTTTTCCACATTCTATATTGATAACGTGGACCAATATAGAGAATTGTGCATTAAGTTTGTCTCATCAATTGCTGAGTACATAGCCATAGTATTCAAAAGACTAAACACTCACTTTGTACTGCACTTTGTTGCCCACATAATAAATTATAGTCCAACAGATGTTACAATGCATTTTTTACGGTTTTAATTGACTTATATGAACACAAAATTTATTAAAAGTTATTATTTACCAAAATTGTAATGTAAATCAAAATTAGAAGACAATGAATTTCATTAATTTAACATATCATGTCTGTCATCTGATCCAACGGACCAAGATAAAAACTGCTGCCATAAATTATTGATTCAATATTACACGAGCAGTTCAGATGTATGTATGATGTCACAAATGACTCATGGTCATACTCTTGTCCGCGTATAAAGCCTAGCAAAAACACTGACCTGAAAGTCTAAGTCAGTAAGAAACTTATAAAATCCTCAAGAATTATATGATACAAAAGCTACCATATATAATATTATAGGGATGATCCTCCTTGCAAGAGATAATGAGTCACCAGAAAATACTGAACGTGAAAGAATGAGTAGAAGACACATTGTATAACATAATCAGAGTAAAGAAAATCAAAAAAGATAAGAATACTGAAAGATGAGAAGATGGTTAGATATTCAATCAGAGGAGAACCTTTTAAAAGTAGTTTTTAGCCATAAGCCAACATGTTACAGATACCAAAAAGAATTGTATTTGAGACTGTAGATAAGAAAAACTATTTGCAAGACAAAAATAACATTTCTTTTGACTGGTGATAACAAACTGATAACAACAACACAAAACAAACCTGATAATGATTAGTATGGCAATGAAACTACTTAAATTGAGATAATATGTATGCCTCTATTGATGATAAACTTTTCTGACAGTGCAAGCAATAATTGGGACAACACTGATGTGTTGAACTATCATATTAATGAAATAAGATCATAAACAAGCAAGTCACACAACAAATATGAATGTATTTTGGGAACAAGAAGTTATAAGAATTAATGCACATCTATAACTATCCTATAGAAGTCCAAGATGATGAACATTGAATGCATTTATAAATTGTTGCATTCTATAACTTTACTATCTTAAGATGTACAAGTTTGGTCAAGTCCATCTATTACCTATTAAAGCAAAGTATTGATAAATTTTAAAGACTAGATTAAAATACAAAATTAAAAAAAATGGATGCAAACACTTGTTTATAATCAGCTTAGAACATAAAAATTATATACTTTTGCTGCTCAATGGCACAAAATTATCATCAATCATTTGAATCTGAAGCGTTGAACACAAGACTTGTACTGAAGGAGCTGGATTTGTGATCAGAAATACTTTGATAAATTAACTTTTGACTTTCTTTGAATATTATTATTGTAAATGAATGATTGAGTCTGCATGAAGGCATGTTGTTGATTGAAATTAAATAATGATCTTCTGTTTTTGATCCACAAAACATCAGTATATCTTTAATTTTAGTGTAAGTTCATTTAAATTGTGTGTATTAATCATAACACACAGCCTCAATCACTATGTATAAATAAACAAATATTGCTTCACAAAGACATCTAACTGTCTCAAAATTCTTAATGTGTAAAACCATGACTAACAAGTGTGTAAATATACTTAATAAGTAACACAGCATGTTGAGTAATGGAGAAAAATCCTAACTAATTAGTCTATGTAACCCTACACAGACTAATTTTAAAGTCCTCGTATTTCACTTGTATAATTTGGCACAGGATGCTAAATAGAATTGCAGTGAATCAAAGCCTCAAATAAAGAAAACTCATTAAAATGAGAGAATATAAGCGACAAAACTAGCTTGTTGAACTCTATAATCACAACTAGCTAACAGTAACATGAACTAAAACGTATCAAGAAGTTGAAGCCACGCAAGCTACACACTGCTTTGAATACAATTTTGGGCACAAATTTGTAAGGATTAAATGATGAGCATACTATCTATAACTATCCTATACAAGTTGAAAATGATCAATATAGCAAACATTTACAATATCATTTATCTTCGAAAATTACACATGATATTTCGAAGAATTCAAAAATGAAACAGGTGCTACTGTTTTACGTAATCTCTTGACTTAGTGACACACTCTCTGTTGGCTTTCCTAATCTTGAGAAGTTGGTTTCTATAGCACTCATTCTTCCAGCTACAACAGCAACAGTTGACAGAACATTCAGTGATATGAATGGTTAAAACAAGATTAAGAAGCAGATTAGAGGAAGACACACCGGATTATGCATTGAGGGTCCAGACAGAGTGGATGATGAGAAACTAGAATGCAGTATCAGTCATTGGAAACAGCAAAAAACCATCACATTGTTCTATAATTCATAACATCTTTTTAATACTATACACATGTACTAACATGATGATGAACAGAACTGTTTTGAGATATTCTAGGGGGGGGAGTCAGGGATTTAGGGGTAAGCTTCCCCTTCCCCTCCCCCCTGTAGATGTATGTATGATGTCACAAATGACTCATGGTCAGACTCTTGTCCACGTATAAAGCCTAGCAAAAACACTGACCTGAAAGTCTAAGTCAGTAAGAAACTTATAAAATCCTCAAGAATTATATGATACAAAAGCTACCATATATAATATTATAGGGATGATCCTCCTTGCAAGAGATAATGGGTCACCAGAAAATACTGAACGTGAAAGAATGAGTAGAAGACACATTGTATAACATAATCAGAGTAAAGAAAATCAAAAAAGATAAGAATACTGAAAGATGAGAAGATGGTTAGATATTCAATCAGAGGAGAACTAGAGCTGGGCAATAGTTTTGAATATACTCACTATCGCGATAGTACTGTAGCTATCACAATATAATAGTAGTCACACAACAAACATGAATGTATTTTGGGAACAAGAAGTTATAAGGATTAATGCACATCTATAACTATCCTATAGAAGTCCAAGATGATAAACATTGAAAGCATTTATAAATTGTTTTCAAAAATTACTGCATTCTATAACTTTACTATCTTAACATGTATATAAGTTTGATCAAGTCCATCAATTACCTTTTAAAGCAAAGTATCTATAAATTGTAAAGACTAAATGAAAAATATGGATGCAAACACTTGTTTATAATCAGCTTAGAACACAAAAATTATATACTTTTATACTTTTGCTGCTCAATGGCACAAAATCATTGTCAATCATTTGAATCTGAAGCAACCCTACACACAAAGTTCTCATATTTCACATGTATTTTTTGCACAGGATGCTAAATAGAATTGTAATGAATCAAAGCCTCAAATAAAAAAAAGACGAAAATTATAAGAAAAAATTTGGAAATGTGAGAAAACTCATTAACCCTTCGTTTGCGGAAGGCTCCATACAGAGCCCCACCCAAATTCATTGCAAAACGCGGAAGGCTCTTTTAGGCACCTGGAGGTGTTATAAAAACATTCGCTTTTTTGGATCGATTTTTCTTTTGAAATGCCTCGTTTTCTAAGCTCAAATGATCTTGAGACATTGTTACAATTGATGGAAAAAATAGATAGCGATTTTAGCGATGACAATTTCGATGGTTTTATTGATGAAAATGAAAAAAAGATTACTGGTTTACAAGTCTTTAGTATAAATGGTTGATCTTCAGTACTTTCCTAAGAAGCCACACACTGGCTGATGTCAAAAGTGGCTATACGTGGAATTTGGACATCTATACAGGAAGATCTGATGAACGAGATGGAAAATTACCGTTGTCAAGTCATGTTGTTCTCTCTTTAGCAGCTGACCTTCTAGGTAAGGGGTACAACTTCTACACAAGTCCAGACCTGTGTAAAAGGCTCTATGAAAATGGCTCTGGAAGCTGTTGTACAGTCAGGTTAAACAGAAAGGGGATACCTGACTGGTTCAAGAGGAAACATGTAGAAAAAGGTGAAGTGATAACATACCGTGATGGATGTATACTCGGAATCAAATGGATGGATAAAAGAGTTGTATCTGCTCTACTATTGATGACGACTCTATGGTCTTGAGTATCAACCATGCTCTCCAAAGATACAGGAGTTACATGCACAAGAAGGACAAGGGTCCAAGCAAACATCTACAAATAGAGAAAATGCACAAAGAATCGAAACTGGAGAGAATAATAAAACTAATTAGAAAAGGAACAAGTTACATGGAAATATTGGACTCATTTCCTACTATGAGCAAACATATACTATCTCATATGCATCTGAGACCTGGAAGAAAAGAAAAGACAATAGAGATCCAAAGAAGAACTAGTGCTTGTCAAGAGGGAATAGTTCTAATGAACCAGTTAGTTATAAAGTTACCGTTTATATGTAGACAAAGGTACGAGGATCGATAGATTACAACAACTCTCTTGCTGACTCACTTCTTCCCACAGAACCCCATGGCTAACCACAAAGTTATTTTTAGACTTCTACTATAAATAGAAACCGCAAAACGCCTTGAAATGGTAAGAAAGGACAATAGTTGATTTAAGCATAGATAGTATAGACTACGTACCTGGGATTGGAAATGGATCACGTGATCCCATAGAACTGAATGAACATTAAAAAACACACTCCGTGTCCAAAAAATCAATTAATTTTTATTACCTTACATTATGACCTAGACACACTTATGCTGTTATTATATATTCCTATAAAGACATTAATGTTATTTTTATTTATCAACACATTGACTATATATTCTTCTTTATATTCTATTATTAAAAATAGTCAATAATAATGACATTCACTTTTAAATTAGTTATTTTTCAATGAAAATTTGTCACTCTTTCTTCTTACAGCAATATTACTACTAAAAGGTTTAGGATGAATTATTTAGAACCAATAAGAACACATCGGTTTAGACTGTTTTTATGTTAGTAAAGTCGCGCTATTCTTATGGAAAACGCTAAAACAACGTAAGGTATAGGTGCACTTTTGGGACTCTAGCCATTGTTTTAAGTTATGTAGACATAAATTACAGCTTGTCATCTAAAGACAAAAGATTTCTGTGTTGGTTTAGCTTGTTATTATTTACTTTGGCAATCTCCTGTCATAGTTATGTAAGATACAAAATACATGTAGATATTCAGTACTAAATAATTATTAATAATTAATTTCCTTTCAGATGGTAAGAGACTGTACTATAGAAAGCACAGATCAATTCCCAGGTCTTTAATTGTATCTCTTCTAATGCAAAGTTAATTTATTATATTCATGCTCCTTTCCATTTCTTGGGATTATTGTCTAAATAATCAGATGACAGGTCATTTATTAGATTGGTTGAAAAAGTCGATACAATCTCCCTGGTTTAGGCCTAGAGCACCATTTAAACAGGAGGTCTGCACTATCTAACACTTGTGCAGCAACTGGTGTACCAAATTTTAAATCCTACATCTGAAAGAGTTCCTTGTAGTATAATATATATTATACTAGCAAAAAGACTTCTGTGTCTTACTGTGACTGTGACCTAACATTATCAGTAAAATTGTCAGATAAATATAAATAATTACTTGAAATAAGTATTTGCTATAAAGTAACAATTAAAGTAAAAATTCCAAAATACTACATGCTTGTTTCAGAAGAAACAGGAGCACTGCAAGCTATGCTTGTCAGGTTGAGATGGACAAGGTGTACCGGAAGTGCGTGGGCGTTTCCAAACCCGGTTACGTAGTCTATACTATCTATGATTCAAGTAATTTTTATCCCGCACCACGCCCCTAACGAGCAATAATTGAATAACACAGTTGAAGGGTTAATTCCACAGTATATATGAATATAAAAATTTGGCTTATGTTGGCATAAAAAAGAAAATTTGAGAACATAAGAAAATGTTGAAGTAAGTTGAATTAGTTCTTTTTATTAACAAATATACAGCATTATTTTATGTTTTGTTGAAGAATGGAGTTCACAAGAGATGATGTAAGTTTTTGAATGAAATACTTCAATTTAAGTTATACTGATGAATATATTACATTCAATATATTATATCCAAGGGTTCTGAATATTTTGAATATTTTCAAGTCTAATGGACAATATTATTGTATTTCACTGACTTAAAAATAATACATTTAAGCAATATCATTTATATTTTAATTAAATAAATATTTTGATAAATTCAAATGTAAACAATTGTATCTGTTTGAAAAGATACTATCCTTTGTTCCCTTATCAAATACTCAACTGCATTCCTAGTTAACTTGCTAACACATCTGGTACCACTGGCTAGGCTGCAGCTCAGTATTACAAGCCAGACGTCATGCAAAAACTAACCATACATGAAGTCATGATAAAATTTTTAAGAAGCATCCTCTGTGTGTGTGTGAGAGAAAGAGAATGCCATTGATTTGTACCATGATTTATCTTGTTTTCAAATAAATATCATTATGGTGTTAACATGTGCACTCAATTTAAATCTGTCACAATCATATTACCTTTAAGTTTCACACAACATGTTAACACAGGATTTCCCAAACTATATAACTTATACGCTTTGTCTTTGAACTCAGTAGGGAATAAAACTGAAAGGTATAAGCTACTATATACTAGATTAATATATGTCTATTATGGTCATTTAGAGAGAGAGAATTTATGGCTATCCCAGCAAAAGGTATGTTCAACTACTAAGTAAATAATATGAGTATTACAATGTATGTTTTGAAATATAGATAACATCCAAGTGATAAAGGTAGAACAATTTAAGTAATTTATTACACTTCAAAAGCCAACAAGAGAGTTAACATGTGCTTAAAGGAAACTTATAAGGACAATGCAAGTGCAAATGGAGTAGCCAGCAGTCGCAGAGGTCAGTACATAACTAGTTATCTCGTAAGTATCCATCGATCTACTTTCACGAGAGCTCATGTGGTGTTATATAGTACACGCAGTACCACCCACCTTTAATTACAACGATTATTTTAATAAATCGCCAAATTTTAATTTTGCTCATTTTGATGGCAAACTGTCAAATATTTCAGCCGCCAATAATAACTGCTATATGGTAGGTTAGTTTTAACTTCTAGTTATAGATAGTATATAAGATAAATGAAACTATGATTCATAAAAGTTAGTTCCTGAAAAGAATGTTAAATGTTTGGCATGATTACTGATTCAATCAAAGTTGTACCAACAAATTGTCTACTGAATGCCTGTTTGCCATTGGATCATTTTGTAATTTGTTGTGTTCTTTTTTTCCCAAGCAAATAATAGATCAGCGTATGCATTTTCTGCAGATGTGACAGGATTGCTTGTTCTTACATATTCAAATATTATGTCTTGAAGCAAGTTCTCATCAAAATTACTTAGCCTTACAAAATAACACCAATATCTTGAACAAATTTTACAGAGCAGGTCTTAAAGTGTAATGATCAAGGTTCAAAGTGTGATCAATATTGTCCATTATTACGATATTTGCACTAGAATTAAATTCATTTATGTGTGTGCTGCCAATAAAAGATAGTGGATAATATCCCGTTCACATTAGCATGTAGAACAGTGCCAGCTTAGTTTAGAATGTTAATGAGAAGTGTGAACAAAACTAAACTGTGCTAGAACAGAACTGAACTGTGCTAAATTGGTACACCTTTAGTAGGTCTACCAAAATGGGTCGGTTCAGTTCTGGAGTGCAGTGAACTGAAATTGCAGGGGTGTGGCTTGGTCTAGAATAAAAAAATGGCTACCTGGACAGTAGCTGAAACATACAAACTTATTGAGATATGGGGAGATGAAAGTCAGCTGGAGGGTTGTAAGTGAAACAAGACAGTGTATGCTGAGAGAATTGCACGTTCATTGAGTGAGGCTGGATTTGAAAGTCTGCTGAGCAACGTCTACTTCCATGCAATCATTTTTTCTCGTATCCAAACTACAGTTTACCTCCTACCACAAATACAACCAATCTTCCATATTAACCAGCAGTGCTGGCAAAGAAAATGTAAGTCTCCCGATGACCTACACTACCACTAAACCATTATCTCAACCCCCGTTTCCCATTGAGGTGTTCCACTAATCTTGCTTCAATCAACACCGCTCATCCAATGATGACTCAATACACAAGACAACATACATCAATATATTCTCAGAGATCCTCTATCCTCCACATTAAAAAGCTTACAAGTGAATATAGAAAAGTGAAAATAAGCATAGAGTAATGGGTGAAGGTAGAAAAAAGTGGAATTTTTAGAAGCAATGGACAATGTGTTAGCTGACAAGCCTTCAACTCACCCTACAACACTCATTGATACATCATCAGATGATCCAGTTAATGAAACTAGTACGACAGCTTCTGAAGAGCAGAGTGTTGACGAAAATGATGTAACCCTAAATGATGACAACAGAGCCTCATCTACAGATAATGATAGTTTAATGAGCCAACATGACAACACAGACTCCAGTCTATTTTCTTGGTTCCTTTTTTGCTTGTCTTCTTCCCTAGAGGTTGAGCAGATTGGCTTGCACTGGCAGAAAGGAATGATGGAAGGGTTTGTCAAAGCTCAGGAATCAAGTGATGAAATTTTGATCAAATTAGAAGAAAAGAGAATGAAGCTTGAGGAACGTCTGTTAGAACAAGAAAAAAGACAGCATAAAGAAGAGAGAGAGTTCCAAATGAGAATGGGGGCAATGATGCTGCAAGAACAACCTTCTAATCCATCAATGTACTATCAACCAACTATTCCTAATTATCATTCACCTTACGATAAATTTGATCAATATGGACAATAAGAGAACAATTAATGAAAATGTGTATGTACATGGAATTTTTCTGAGTGCTAATTATTCCAATTATAGTGGATGATCTTTGAAATAATTAATCCTTCCCTTATAGCTGTACAGTTTATTTCAGATTCATTATCATGGAGTGAATCCATTGCTGATTTTTCATTGCATATACCACTATTATTGACCTCATCCAATCAATCACTGTTAAAGTAATCACCATGTATTTCACATACATTATATGCAGTATGCAACAAATTGCTATAACATTTGGAATGTTTTCAATAGACATATCATAATGTTGCCACCTTGCCTTCAAACGACTAAAAGCGTTTTCCAACACTATTCTGGCTCTTGATATCCTCTAATTATAGTTCTTAATGTCTTGAGAAAGTGTTATATTATAGTCTAAAGGCTTCATCAAGAACGTTGAAAGAGGATATGTAGAGTCCCTTGCAAGATGCACTGGCACATCAACTCCGTTAATCCTCCAATAATCCTCATATTGTTACCTTTCAAGACCTTTCCATCAATTGCTTTCCAATACAAACTGGAGTTAGCATAAACCCTTGCGTCATGAACACTGCTTGCAATGTTCATATGCTCCTGCTACAGGTAGTCATCACAGATAGTCAAAACATTGCAGTAAAAGAATTTTTTACATCATAGTTGATGGAGGATTCCTAGAGTACACTAATTTCCACAACATATTTATGGAAATTACACTCATGCATAAGTAGTTACCATCTAATACCAGGTGGTTCTTTCTTTCACTGAATGCCTGGGTATGACGCTACCAGCCATCTTAATAATTGTTTCGAATGGGAATACCTTCTAATTTTAATTTTAAAACAACACCATAATTGAAAATATCATCTTATAACTGTTTCCGAAGATACTGCCTTCACAGTGGGATATTAACTAGAGCTACAAAGATCATATAACGAGCAACTGTGTCAGTGGAAGACTAACAGCTATAGAATGCTAGAAATATAGAATAACAAGTTAATACGAAGCTTCAAGCATTGTCAGTCACATATCATCATACCACTCATGGTTAGGATTAATGAAATTCATTGGTTAAACAATGCAGTTTAATTTCAAAAGTTGCAGACAAAAAAATTGATTATACTCACACAAATAAAGTGACACCAAACAAGCTACACATCAAATGCCCATGATGAACTAATTAGTTAAAGCAAATAAACTAGCTTGCAAGAATCCGTCTGCCAGTGCAGAGTGCTGTAACTGGTCTTAATAATGTTTTGGATAATGTGCTATATATATAACAGATTATTTTTATTTTCATTGTTTGCATAGGGTCTTGATTTAATCAAGTACTATATTAGATAGTAACATTATTAATACCTCAATGCCCAGATCATCAGCCATACATTGTATGATATCACCAGCTAAATCCATATCATCAGTAGTAAGAGTGATCTATTATATGAGAAGTACATCACTAAGGTTATTTAAGTAACTTTAAATATAAAATTTAAAATTTAATGGCTAATAACAGTAGTAAGCAAAGACTATGAGAATATCAGGAATGCAGAGTGTGTAGTATGATACTCCTTCCCTATTACTTCTGGTAATAATTATACTACATTGCATTTATAGTATCTATGGGCACATGGTCTTGCATGACAAAATTATTACCTCATTCTCACAATATATATAGCATACTATTGACCTTATTAGTTTTGTCCTGTTCCATTTTGATAAAGAAAGGAGTATTAGTTCTGAGTGACATATATGCCACATCTAAATAAGGTGATTGGGTTGCCATCTCTTGTCCAATGCCATATAAGAAACTGTTCTCCAGCCATGACTTGATCTAAAATAAATATTTATTATATTACAATTAAAAAAGTTAAAAAAACACTGAGTACATTAACTGTACATACAATTCATTTACTAGTTACTACAATAACAATTTTATATTCTTGCTTCTCTACCTATAGCTCTAACATTCTAAAGCTATTAGTCTTCCACTGACGTTGCTGCTAATTATGTAATATTTATAGCTCTAGTCATTGTTTCATTGTGAAGTCAGTATCTTTTGAGAACAATTATACAATGACTTTCCCAGTTCTATCATACTCTTATTATTTCACTTACTCTTTCTGGTCTCTCATTTACATAGAAAACTACACTGCCATGTGGGCGTGGTTCTGTATCCAGAGGACAAGGTACATAAAGGGAGAACCTAAATGTATTAAAATAAAAAAATTAAGAATTCATAACTTTTATTGATAAACATGTGAACTGTGTCAGGCAGTTTTATAATTGTTTTGAGCCACATAGTCTACACACATGTGTGTATATGGAGAGGGACCAAATTTAAGAAAACTGGTCACTTTGCACTGACAGTTGCTTTAAATTGCTGTGTTTTGGGGATAAACGAGTCAGGATAGTAATGGTCCTCAGAAACAACTACCAATTCCTACAACATTGCAACATCTGTAAGAACAAAACCTAAATTCTCATCATGTTGTAGACATGGAAACAATGATCTTTCAAGTACATGTCATTTTAAACAGGCCAAATGTTGTACTTGTGGCAAAGAAGGTCATACTGACAAAGTCTGCTGTAGTAAACCCAATAGAGTATCAAGGAAAACTTCAAAAGGTCAGGGCATTCATTCTGTACTGCAAGACTCATCCTCTTTTAATTAAATTCTATCATTTCTACCAACGTACACACTAAATAAAGCTACCACATACATGTACAAACATTAATGTATTTTATAAACTAACCTGACTAGTGTCCTAGTAGTCTCAAAAACATGAAATTGAGTGCTACACAATAAATAAATAAATAAATAGAATAGATTCATATAACCACTAGTAAATTATTAATAATCCATTAATTATGAATCTTGACAAATTTTCAAGATCAAAGACTAAGTAATAATATCACTGCGATTATTAACAATATACCTTCCTGCTTGTCCTACATAAGTTTTAATGTCAAGATCATATATTATGTCTTTGTCTGGAAAGAGAGGTATCTCTACTTTGTGAGTAACTTTATCACTAGGAGGATGACTAGAGAAGGTAGATATCTAAGAATAATTATTATAATAAAGACTTGTTACTTACACTATGTAGCTTTCTCCATCGAACAGTCCATCACAAAATACAACTACAGTACGTATAGGTGTCTCTGAAAAAAAAAAAACAATGCAAAATGAAGTATAACAAAAAGTACTAAAGTAAAAATAATATTATACAAATAAATTACAAAAGATGACAATATACTGTTAATTATTAATAATAATTTCTTTTGCTCGAAAATGACAGACATAGTGACCCACTTTATTATATTACTGTATAATAAATAATGAAGAGAGAGAGAAAGGATAACAGCAATTGGAAATGACAATTTTGAGTCAGTATCAGTATCAATATAGAAAATCACTATCATTGCATTGGTATATATTGGTATATTGTATTGGTAGAATTATATATAATTATTCAATTGACTTCATGTACCAACAATTTGTAACATTAAATAGTCCAACTATATAGTATATTAATTCTATATTTATAATGTGTTATGTGTTCATGGTTTAGTCTTGTGAGGTCATTGTTGTCACACTAACTCTAAATAAAGATTATCATCAATGAGATGGTTTATAGCCATTTCATCTAATCCCATTTTGTCTAACAAAATGTACAATTGTCCCATTTCGTCTAAAAACTAAATTGAATTAAATAACAGTAATTACAAAGATACCCAATGGCTATACACCCTAAGAAGTTCTTGTAATGTATATCAAACATCTACAGCAATATTCACTGTAAATATGTCCAAGATGCAGGCAAGTTGTGGCCAATTTCTTTCAGCTACAGTGGAGCATCGACATATTATCTCATGAAGAAGATATATCTCTAAATAAATATACAAATGTCACTTTCAAAGTTATGCGACAAAGGTAAGGTGCATTATCATCCTACTCTGCCCAAAACAGTAAAAAGTATATGCTCAAATCCAGAACTCATAAATTGAGCAAATCAATTTCTGTAAATCTCATTGACCTGAAGAAGCTAGCCGAATACTACAGATTTAAAGAAACCTTTGAATCTATGCTTCAAGATCTTCTTGTATCTAGAACAAGCAACAATCATTGGCAGGATCATTTATTTGTGGAGGAAGACCTCACTTACAAGAATGCAATGAAAAGTCCAAGCATTAGAGTTGGCAGACTGACAAGTGAAAGATCTGCAGGTATTACATAAGTAAACCAAATTAACAGGACTCAGCAGTCACCAAGACTGAAACTCCTCAACACAGCTAGTGGTGGAAACCATGCCTTAAAAAGATGCAGAATGTCATCTTTGCCACAAAAAGGAGAAATTACAAAGTCTTCTATTGTGTCTTATCAAGCCCTTTCTGAAATCTAAGGATTCAACTTCTCCCATACTTCAATGCCAGAATGCTAATAGTAGACTGCCTAAAATTGAAAAAGTGCTGAACACATGTGCTGCATATGGTGTGATAAACTATCAAACAATAGAGAAATAACTGTGATCTTATTCTGTTGAATAAGTCAAGGCAAATGGAACATCCAACATTTAGACTTGCCTCTCAGACAACTTTTTAGAGCATGTGGTGACAATATCTTCCACATATCATGACAGATCCATGTTGGCAATGTTAAAAAATAGATCAGAATTGCAAGGAGCATGAATATACCACTACCAAATCACTAAGAAGTAAGGAATAATATTACAAAACAGTTAACTTCCATGCTTCCTTAAGGTTTTAGAAAAAGGCTAGATTACTTGCAAGAAAAGAGAGACATTATTATCAAAGATCTGTTTGTTAATTTACTCTACCACTTTCAAGACCTATAATGAAGCTAAATGTAAATACACACTACAGTTTTGACTATGTTCAACAAATACAAACATAATTATGGCTGTTAATCAACAAACATTATTGCTTGTAGGTTCATTACCCTAGCAACCCTTACAAACAGGGCTGACTTATTTTCTGATGACATGAAAGTGTGTAATATTTGGCATGTGTTGACTTGTTGAGGACACAACAGAAGAATTAATAATTGACAGGCCTGGGTGAAAATATTGGTACTGTCACTATTGCGATTACAATAACGATTAATCTTACTTTCACGATTATAACATGTGGTTTTGCACATGTGCAAATGTGTTAAGTGCTTGCAGCTGTAATGGGTTTTAAGTTGTTTGTACAGTGACTAACTGTCATAACCTTGTGATTACATGATGACAACAGCAGCCATTCCCCTTTGAAGGTTCAACTAGAGCTGTATGGAAACACTTTGGTTTCCCATCAAAGGATGGAAAAATTATAGTTGAGAAGGGTCCCATACCTCAAGTTTACCTCACGCTCCAAAACAGAGTGCACGAGTCACACCCAACCCACACAACACGTGCATCCATTCCTGGTATGTCGATATGAACTACATCAACTCACAGGATGCCTACCAACAACAAAAAAGACGCTAACCTTTGAACCTAGTTTAGAGTATAAATAGGACTGTTTTTCATTCATGCATTCATTATTATGTAGCCACTGATGATGACAGTTGAACTAACTGTTGAAACGTTGGCAAAGAAAATTTGTTTTGTTTGGTGAAAGATCAAAAAATGAACATTAGTATAGAAACGTGAAAATATGAACCAACTATCATGAAATTTGCACTATCGTGAAAGTCAGAATGGAAAATATTGTGAATGTGATTTTTTTTCATTTTCGCCCACAGGCTTAATAATTGAATTTGCTGAAGATACAGAATGTCATCTTTGCCACAAAAAGGAGATATTACGAAGTCTTTTATTGTCTCATCAAGCTCTTTCTAAAATTTAAGGATTCAACTTATCCCATACTTCACGGCCAGAATGCTGAGATAATGAATAGTACACTATCTACTATTGAACAAGTGTTGAACACATGTGCTGCATATGGTGTGATAAAATATAGAGGAATAACTGTGATCTTATTACTTTTATCACTTTCAAAACTGACTCTCTTGAGTTAGAATCACTCTTTTGAGTTTGAACAAGAGTTGAACACATGTGCTGCATATGGTGTGATAAATTATAGAGGAATAACTGTGATCTTATTACTTTTATCACTTTCAAAACCGACTCTCTGAGTTAGAATCACTCTTTTGAGTTTGAACAAGAGTTGAACACATGTGCTGCATATGGTGTGATAAAACATAAAACAGTAGAGGAATAACTGAAAAATTATTACTTTCATTACTTTCAAAACTGACTCATTTTTGAGTTTGAACAGAACATCTTTGCAGAAACTCAAATTATTTGCTATAGCAAATAAGTTTTTTATTATATTTATTGCAAACAAGTTTCATCTTTGTTTTAGACAATAAAGAGAATGCGCCACATAAAGACAAGCTTAACAAAAAGGAGAGTAAATCATCAGACATCAAGATCCTAGAGATGCTAAAGTCAGCCCCAAATAAATCTAGAATCTAACAAACTAATACTACAAAGTATATGCTCTTAGCCACCATTCTAACTCTGTGGAGGATCAACCAGTCCAACCTCATCATCATCGTTTTCCTTACACTACATACTCAATAAAAGTCGATCTTTTAATCCTTCGTGGTTCAATAAGTACACCTGGCTAGAGTATTCCATTGCCAAGGATGCTGCTTTCTGCTATGCTTGCCGGTTTTTTAACTGGAGTACATAAAAGTGAGGAATGTTTCATTACAACAGGTTATAGGAACTGGAAGCATGCGACAGGGAAGAGTGGTAGATTGGAGAAGCATACCGTGTCACAGAGGCAAAACATGCCATGGCTGCATGGACTGACTTTAAGCATAGTCAGAAGTCTAACACCTGATTTAGTTAGTAATCATGACTCAGTCATGAAGACTAAACTGCATAATGGGCCAAAGAATGCTGTCTACACCTCCCATGGTATTCAAGATGAGCTATTACACATTTTAGCTAAAAGTGTAAGGCACATCATCTATCAACGTGTAAAAGAGGCTGGTTTTTATGGCATTATAGTAGATGAATCCAGGGATTCATCTAAACAAGAGCAAATGTCATTTGCTGTGCACTACATGGATGAGGCAGATGGTGTGTTCATGAGCATTTTTTAACTTTTTATCATGTTGAAGGTCTTGATGCAGCTAGTTTAGCTTCATATATAAAGCAACTTGTCTCTAGCTATGACTTTGATGTGAATAAGATGGTTAGTCAAGGATATGATGGGCTAGTGTAATGAGCAGTTGTTGTGCAGGTGTACAAACGAGAGTGAGAGAGTTTGCTCCTTATGCAGTATACATTCTTTCACATTCTTAATCTTGTATTGGTAGACTCAATCAAGTCTGTACCTGCTCATTTGAATTCTTTGCCTTACTTGAGCATTGTATGTGTTTGTGTCTTCTTCTAAAGTTCATGTTTTGTTCTTGGAGAAACAATGACAAATTCATCCTCATAAATAGCCCTTAGAATTACATAAGCTTTCTGATACTCGCTGGATGTGTCATCATGCTGCTGTTAATGCTGTTTATTGTACATATGACTCTCTTATACTTACAGTAGAAGTAGCTGAATTTCCACTTACACCCAAGAATTACAAGCAAGAGGTTTAGATCATCAGTTGAAGTCTTTCTCCTTCATTGTTGCATTAATTACATTCAACTGCATTCTGACTTGTACCAAACAGCCTTCTGATCAACTCCAAAGTTCTTCTATTAATCTTTCTCGAGCCTCTGAGCTTGTTTTTGCTACTAAATCATTACTGACAGATCATTGCACAGTTGACTACTGGCAGAAAGTTTATGATTATGCCACAAAAGTTGCTAATTTATATGGTGGTACAATTCAGGTAACATCAAGAAAAAGAAAGAGACCTAGTCATCTTGCTGAGAGCATAACTTTACGAAACTGTCAGATCTAGAGAGAGTCTATCAACAAGTGAAGAATTCAGAGTTCAGTTTTATTTACCTGTCCTTGATAACCTTCTTATGAGCTTAATGCAATATTTCAAGATACTGTAAAACCAGAATAAATAACAAACCATTAATCTTAACGAGTTTAACGTTTGCCATCAATTCGTTAAAGTTTTAAGTCATTATTGTTTTTTACAACGTGCACGTGCATGCGCAGTTGGTTACTAGTATTTTTCGATCACGCCCAAAAATGTCTCTTCATCGTTGGTTGAGGAGAAGAGACAGCCAAAGCAGCTCTTACTTGCCTGATGCAGAGAGTGGAAGTGCCATCGAAGCAGCAAACAAGTAAGTTCAACAAGAACTAGACAACCCTGACAACAAACGAAAACGGAAACTTGGTGACTACCACCATTACTCATCTGAGGTTCGTGCCAAGGTTGCCAAATATTCCTGTAATTATAGAAACAAATCGGCTGTCAAGAAGTTTTCTAAGGAACTTGGACATGATCTATCTGAAGGCACAGTGAGAAACTTCAAGCGCAAATATCTAGATAAAGTAAAGTGTCAGTGACCCGGATAGTGTTACTAGCTTACCAAGTGCGCCAAGCGGAAGACCTCTCCTTCTGGGGAAATATGATGATAAAGTAGCTGAGTATGTCCGCAAGTTACGGTTGTCTGGTGGGATATTGAAAAGCAGCAGCCAAAGCCATCATTGCTCATAGAAATCCTGGACTATTGAAGGACTATGGTGGAAGCCTTGAGCTAGGGAAAAAAATGGGCGGAGTCGTTTTTAATCAGAAGAGGGTACGTCAAGAGAAAGGCTACTAAAGCTGCGAGAAAACTTCCCCAAATTTCCCTGAGAAGGATTCAGGAAGAAGTAAAATCTCATTCTATACCTTTGGAACTGCTGTTCAACTGGGATCAGACAGGTGTGAAACTGGTACCTGTTAGTTCTTGGACCATGGCAGAGAGCGGCTCAAAGCAGATTCCTGTTGTTGGACTAGAAAATAAGAGAGAGATTACTGTTGTACTTGCTGCTACAGCCACTGGTACATTACTACCCCCACAAGTAATTTTACCAAGGTAAAACCTCTGGTTGCCATGCTAAAGTAACTTTTCCTGAAAAATGGCACATAACTCACAGCGAAAGCCATTGGAGTACTGAAAAAACAATGTTGGAGTATGTAGAAAGTATCATAATTCCATATGTAATTAGCACACGACTAGCCTTTGACTTACCTGAGGATCAGCCAGCACTAGCTGTTTTTGACGTTTTTGCAGCACACCGATGTGCCAGTGTCCTGGAAATGCTCAAGTCTAACCACATCCATCAGGTTTTTGTCCCAGCCAGCTGTACTGGAGAGTTACAACCTCTAGATTTTGGCATCAATGACCAATTTAAGGCTCTCTTGAAGCAGGAATTCTCACAGTGGTATGCCAGTGAGGTCCAGCAGGCACTAAGGCAAGGGGTTGCCATCAGTGAGATCAAGGTTGATCTCAGGGCATCTTTAATTAACCCTTACATGCCAACTGGCTGATGAATACAGTTTCAACTCTTTCTGATAAATGTGATACCATTAAGAAACCATTTGAAACAGTTGGAATCATTGATATTGTATAAACATGATTTGTTTTTCATTGTGTTTCAATAAAAGTTATTTCTATTAAAAAATCGTTAATTTAAATGGACGTTAAATTGGCTACGTAAATAAAATCGTTAAATATAATGGACGTTATTTTTTCTAGGTTTACAGTAATTAAATTAAATTTTAAGTTATCATGTGTTAATTTCATAATAATAAGGAATTTATCTTATAAGGTCAACAACAGCAAGGAAAGGTAATGTACAATATTATTTATATCATGACACTATATGTGAAAGGCACCAGCTATGATATAACTATACATATCAGTGCTACAGTTGGTATAATATTGATATTTTACAGGACAAGCATTGCTAAGTCCATAGAATAAACTTAAGTCAAGCGACTCTTTCCATCGTCTGAAATTACTACTGGCCATTGGCCATTTTCTGAATGAATAATTAGAATGGCCAGTTCAAACAGCCTATATTCGGTCAAGGGGCCGATGCCTTTTTAAATTTGTTTATTTACATTTTTGAGCACTTTGGCACGTATGTTCTTTGCAATGAAAAGACATGAAGACTCGACAAGCTCATCAACAGCAGACTCTATGAGTAAGAGATGAAAAATATCCTATGACACTTTCAGAAATTGGCAGTGCAATCTTGATAAAGATTGCCAGATGCTGACATGGGTAGACTGTGACTCTTCTACTGAAAGAGGCAAGAAAGTTGTTGACTGGGTTAAATGCAAGGGGTGTGTGAAATTCAAAGCCAGATTGGGTAGCAATAAATACTTCAGTTGATAAGTTGATTGTTGGTGCTAAATTTGAACATACAAGCAACATGTGTGACCACGTCCATAGTGACCAACATGTGCAGGCTATGAGTCTGTTGAGCACAGAACGTGCAAAAGCTGATGGACAAGGTTCATCTTGATATGCACCCATTGCACAAGCATTACATACCTTGCCTGAAGACAAGAAAAAAAAGTTTCAATAAAAACTTAACATTGCTAGAAATAGAAAAATTGTCATTCTTAAAGTATAAGGAGAGGGTAGGAGTGGGAAAGTGAGACCACCAAAATTCTCGAGAAGAAAATAAAATTTAGATACATTATTAAAATCCTGATATTTGTGAGCTAGAGAAACACCATGGTGTTGATGTTGGGACAAGCTTAAAACTCAAGAAGGATTGTGTTGACTTCGTATCTAAAGTTGTTGATAATTTGAAATCTTGTTTTCTTCGTTCTAATCAAGTAGTAGTTGAAGCTGCACGAATATTTGATCCTAGAAATTTACCAGCAGATGACACTCTCTCTGAATATGGTGAAGCTGAGATTGATCTACTAGCTTATCATTACTCTGAGTTTATTGATAGAAACCAGTGCCAGTTAGAGTGGGAAATGCTGAAATGTTGCATGAGTTCTAATTTTCGTACAATGAAGCTTCAGGAGTTTTCCTTAAAGCTGGCCATAGGGATTAGCTGGCAACAAATAGCAACTTCAAGTGATTCTTGTCCTCCTGTAAAAAATACAGACCATAGCGAAACTGTTTATACTACGTCTGATGTTCATAAACGTTTGTTTGATACCTCGAATGATGAAAGTCAATTTCTAACTGATGACTCTTCAAACAGTGATTCATATTCAGAAGTGATGCTGAGGCAGAACAATTAGATGCAGAGGTGACACATGAGGATGATGGCAATGATACATCATGTGATGAAGGCAGTGAGCGTAGTGAACTGGAGGAAAAAAGTGAAGATGAGCACAGCAGACACTCTGCCAGCTTATCAATGACATGGAAGTCACAGGAGTCATGGTCGTGGAAGGGGTGGAGGTTGTGGCAGGGGTACACCCTCAAATGCAAAGGCCCAATCATCGACAAAAAAAAAAACACAAAAGACATTTCAAGTACATGACTTGTCTTAGATTGATCGTAATGTTCCTAAAACTCATGATTTCAATCCTTTGAGAGCTTTGCCATTGGGTTTTAGTGAACTATCGCCAGCGGATCTTTTTAAACTTTATTTTGATATGGACTTAGTTCAGAATATTTGTGATGCTACCAATGAGTATGAGCTCCAGAAAAAGAACCATCCAACAATGTATCAATATTTCAAACACATGGTCCCAGATGATTTTTGTGTGCTTGTGGGAATATTTGTTCATTTAGGATATCATAGGATACCTCATTACAGACTCATGTCGATATCATAGGATACCTCACTACAGATTCTGTCCTATTATTAAAAAACTGTAACGTGAATAAGGTTTATATTATAACATGTGGATGCCTACAAGTTTGCTGTTGAACATACACTAGTGAGAATGCATAAAGGCAAGGACTGTGTGTATTGTAAACTCACTTGTGGTGTAAGGAAGCGAACACCATGTCAGTGAAGCCCCATTATACTTTTTGCTCGAAAATGTTTTCATAAATTTCATCAAGAGAGTTTCATGGAAGACAGAAGAAGGTGGCTTACCAGTAAATCTATTCCTAAGCCTACTCGCAGACCTACAGGAAAACCTAAAGGAACCACAATGCAAAAAGGACATGGAAAGAGAAAAGGAAAGAACTGGTGAATCTGCATGTTTTAGTCAATTATATTCACCTTCATTTCTCATGAATACATTACTCAAATATCTGATGAAGAAGTTCCTCCTAAATCTAAGGTATTTATATCATATAATTATGATAAGCTCACGTGTAATGTTTGAACTTTGTAGATAAGTCATGAAGGCCCCAGTACACAATGAGGAATTAGCTGGCAACAAATAGTAACTTCAAGTGATTCTTGTCCTCCTGTGAAAAATACAGACCATAGCGAAACTGTTTATACTACGTCTGATGTTCATGAACTTTTGTTTGATACCTCGAATGATGAAAGTCAGTTTCCAACTAATGATTCTTCAAACAGTGATTCATATTCAGAAGTGATGCTGAGGCAGAACAATTAGATGCAGAGGTGACACATGAGGATGATGGCAATGATACATCATGTGACGAAGACAGTGAGCGTAGTGAACTGGAGGAAAAAAGTGAAGATGAGCATTGCAGACACTCTGTCAGCTTATCAATGACATGGAAGTCACAGGAGTCATGGTCGTGGAAGGGGTGGAGGTGTACACCCTCAAATGCAAAGGCCCAATCATCAACAAAAAAAGACATTTCAAGTTAAATGACTTCCTCTCCAACTATAAGTCTCGCCTCATTTCTCTTCACATACTGCCTTTCATGCTCTCCATGGAACTAAATGACATAATCTTTATGGTTAGATGTCTTCAGTCTTCTCATTGCTGTATTGATATTAATAGTCTGATTTCTTTTAGCTCTTCTGACACTAGATCTGCTAGTTCCCATAAAATGATTCATTCCATTTCCTCTACTAATCACTCTCACCATTTCTTCTTTAATCGAAATCCAAGACTGTGGAATGCCCTTCTCCCCCAATTGATCTAGATTTGTCTATTAACACTATCAAGAAACAGCTAACAAAATTCTTTTGGTTCTATTTTACCAACAAGTTTGACCCCTCCAACCCCTGCTCATTCCATTTTGTTTGCCCATGCAGCAAATGTTCTCTTTGTTCCCTTCCCTCACAATTCACTAAATCACTTTAATCAACTTCATCATTTAGGTTATTAGTAGGACTTACTAATAGGTGCTCAGTTCAATACCCCTCTTATCACTTACCATTCATCTCGTTTTTATAATTCTATTATTGTTCTGTAAATGATAACAATAAAAGTACATGACTTGTCTGAGATTGATCGTAATGTTCCTAAAACTCATGAGAGCCATTGGAGCACATTTGCCATTGGGTTTTAGTGAAATATCTCCAGCAGATCTTTTTAAACTTTATTTTGATATGGACTTAGTTCAGAATATTTGTGATGCTACCAATGAGTATGAGCTCCAGAAAAAGAACCATCCAACAATGTATCAATATTTCAAACATGTGGTCCCAGATGATTTTTGTGTGCTTGTGGGAATATTTGTTCATTTAGGATATCATAGGATACCTCATTACAGACTCATGTCGATATCATAGGATACCTCACTACAGATTCTGTCCTATTATTAAAAAACTGTAACGTGAATAAGGTTTATATTATAACATGTGGATGCCTACAAGTTTGCTGTTGAACATACACTAGTGAGAATGCATAAAGGCAAGGACTGTGTGTATTGTAAACTCACTTGTGGTGTAAGGAAGCGAACACCATGTCAGTGAAGCCCCATTAATGCTTTTTTGCTTGAAAATGTTTTCATAAATTTCATCAAGAGAGCTTCATGGAAGACAGAAGAAGGTGGCTTACCAGTAAATCTATTCCTAAGCCAACTGGCAGACCTACAGGAAAACCTAAAGGAACTACAATGCAAAAAGGACGTGGAAAGAGAAAAAGAAAGAACTGATGAATCCAGCATGTTTTGGTCAATTATATTCACCTTCATTTCTCATGAATACATTACTCAAGTGTCTGAAACTATATTTCTAGCTCTTGTTATTTAATTAAGTAACAAGACTTTGATGCACAAAAACCTCTATTCAGGTATATGTTTGCTTCAAAAAAAAGTGATTATGTATTCACCTAATTAAACATAAGATAAAACAATTTTTTTTCTTCTTAAGAATATATGGTAAATGATGTAATATTTACAGCATCATGACGTAACACTGTGTAATGTGTGGAAAAATGGAGATTTATCATGAACTATGATCAAGTTATTAGTGCTGGAGTAGAGATAGTTTGGGAGGTAAAAATTTAATTGGGAAACTAAGAGTTAAAATGAAGGTTAAGTTATATACAACCATGACCACCCAAATAATAGAGCACAATAAAGAGAGCAAGAGTTGAGCATGAAATGTCAATAAAGAGATCAGAGATAAGTGAAAAAAAAGAACTAACGTTGTACAGTTTCAATACCGACTTCAAGTCTTGACGTGTTTGCATTGTAACATGTCTAATGTTTCTACTACCAATTGAGAATGAAAATTGTTCAATAATTGAATTTAATTTTAAGTTATCACGTGTTAATTTCATAATACCGTAAATGCTGGTTGTTAGGCGCATATGGTTATTAAGCGCATACTGTTTGTTAAGCGCATACATTTATCTTGGTCAGAACTCTTTTTTATTAAGCGCTGATGAATTATTAATAAATTATTAATGAATTATTAATAAGCAATGTTACGTTAATGCCACGTGGAAACACGAGTGTGAAAAAACGAGTGCCATAGAAGTGTCTGTGAAATTTAGTATGTCTGAGGCATCAGCGATCCTTTCAAAAGAAACAAGATCTCTAAAACGGTCAAGAAGGAGCTACACAAGAGAAGAAAAGATTCGAGTTGTTAGTTGGTACAAAGAAAATGATTCCAATCTATACAAAACATGTAAAAAGTTTACATTAAATACAAAAACAGTGATGAGGTGGATAAAAGATGAGGAAAAAATCAAGAAAAGCAAAAAAGGTACCAAAAGAGTGATGTTTATAAGAAGTGCTCAGTTTCCTTTAATGGAAGAGCAGCTCCATGCAGAGTTTCGACAGCTACGTATCAAAATTAAAGGCTGGTGGTTCAAGAACAGGGCCAAACAGATTTTTAACGAACAATATCCTGGTCAAAATTTTTCTTTTTTAGATGGCTGGTTTGCTGGTTTTAAAAAGCGTTATAAAATTAGCTTGAGACGTGCCACCAATTCATGTCAAAAACCACCAGAAAGCAAGAAAGAAGCTATTCGTCATTTCCATCATTTAATTAGAGAGATTTCTCTAGAAGGAGAACAAGTTGATGAAAAGTTGGGCAGATTTCATTTAAGTTGAATCGCCAATGTTGATCAAACACCACTTCCTTTTTCTTTCACTGATGGTCCTACATACGACGATGTAGGGTCGAAGAGTGTATGGGTTCATGCTGCATCTTCAGGGTTGGATAAAAGACAATGCACTGTTCAACTTACCTTGTTTGCAGATGGTGTTTCTCGAGTTAAGCCATTGGCTATATTTAAAGGTAAAGGTAAAAGAATTCCTTTAGCTGAGTTGGTTCGGTATGATCGAAGAGTAAACGTCCATTTTCAAGAAAATGCATGGTGTGATGAAAGTGTTATGACTTACTGGGCTCGTCATTGCTGGAAACCACACATTGAAGCTCCTACTCTCCTTATTCTTGATGAGCACAAGGCTCAAAAAACTGATGCACTGATGGACATTTATAGACTTGAGTGTCGTACTACTCCTGTCTTAGTCCCTGCTGGATGTACGAGCCTAGTCCAACCACTTGACGTCATGTTCAATGCTCCATTTAAAAGTAAAATCAATGCTTTTGCAACTCAACATTTACAAGAGCATTTAAATGAATACCTCCATGGTAAATTTACAGCTGGAGAACGAAGAGTACTTTTTACAAAATGGATTGGGGAGGCGTGGACAGAAATGTCATCAAAACAAGAAATGATTCAACGAGCGTTTAGAAAATGTGGAATCTCTGTAGCTGTTGATGGATCGGAAGATGATGAAATACATATTGAGGGTCTAGAAGATTATACAGTAGATACTGATGATGAACACACCGACACTGGAGATGACCCTTTCTCTGATGGTGATGAGGATCCTTTTGCTGACATTTATGAGACACAAAGTGATCATTCTGTCAATGAAGACTAATAGCACTAATATATATTGTACAAGTAGTCTTAAAAGAATAATCATATCCATACATTTTTTAAAAAATAAAGTAGTTCTGGTATATATAATAATTATTATTACTGTACATTATTATTGTTATTTAATATGGAGAAGAGAGAGAGACCTTTTCTCTCTTAAGGACCAATTCCTTTAATTTCTTCACCAACTTCTTTTCTCCAGTAAAGACATAACAACAAGGAACTTCCAAACCATTCCCAAGTCTTCTGTGTCCTGTTATCCTAGCAGTGATTTCTCCTTCGTGGTTTAAAAAGTGTGTAAACAGTTTTGACAGCTCCCTAGGTGCATGACCGACGATTAATCCGTCCTTCATCACAGATACAGCAAAACGATCATGTTTATTTCCTTCCTCTTTCACTAATAGAAGAACTTCTCCAACTGAAGGCATCCATACTTTTTTGTAAATGTGATGACCTCGAATCACGCTGTCAAACGAGAAGTCAGTAGAAACACCAACCATATTCTCCACGTGCTCGAGTGAGAACCACACCCAGAAAAGTGACATCATCCGCAAAGGCTATTTGTTAAGCGCATATGGTTATTAAGCGCATATTTTCTTCATGTGGAGATACAAGCGCATGCGCTTAATAACCAGCATTTACAGTAATAAGGACCTTACTGACGCTATACGTGAAAGGCATGACGCTATATGTGAAAAGCACCAACTATGATATAACTATACATATCAGTGCTACAGTTGGTATAACATTGATATTTTACAAGAAGTAGCAAAACAGCATAGAAAATCCAGGAAACCAACAACAAACAACACAAAAAGGCATAATTATAAAGTCTCTTTTTGTTACTACAATTGACATGGCTGAGATAAGACTTGTTAATCAATGCTCAGAACTGATTTATTCTCCATATGAAAGATTAACACTTCTTGACTTTGTTAACCAATCAAGTCAGCTTAAGGCCAGAGATGCAATCCCCTATTGTCTTAAGTGGGCGTCATCATTGTAATTGCAAAAACCTTTTTCATCATTTATATCATCGACAGCTGTTGAATTCCTCCTTCTAAAGGTGACTGTTATCATTTAATAAGCTAAACAAATCATGAAAGCAACTGTTAGAGACAGAAAGCTTGAATTCAAACTACTAAATTAAAAATGTAAAAAACATATTACTAATGAACTCTTCATTTGACCAATCAAATTGCTCTTCGTAGTACATTTCATGAATGGCTTCAATGATACAAACCTCTTGTAGCATGGATGGGCACAGTTTATTGTAAATATACTTATACATAATTCATATATTTACAATAAAATGTGTCTATCCATGGTATAACTAAATATTACATTATATAAGTGGAACTCACTGTTTGTAGTCTCCACTATTAGTGCAATATGAGGCTACAAAGAAATATACGACATTTATTGAAATAATTTATCAATGTAACAGTAATTGTAATAATATTAGAGGTTATTTCACTCAATACTAACTATTATACAAATAAATGAAATAATTTTTTAAATTAATACCACCAAAGTACAAATATATGTACACATACTATAGATAGTAAGTTTAAGCCAACAACATAAAATTTGGCTCTTTTAAAAACATATATTCTTTACAGTAATATCATACATACAATAACTGCTGTACCTGTAACTTGTCATCTCCTGTTTGAGCTTTAAGTTCAGTTTTAATTTGTGTAGTAGCTGGTATAACACCTACAGTCTCTTCTATTCTACTGACCTCTACCTGAGGGTCTTGTGATTGACCAACACGCTGAGTAATTTCAAAGTTTTTGAGCTCCGTCATTAAGTTCTGAGAGAGAGAGAGAGAGAATCCAGTATGCATTAAACATTACACTCTATAAATTACTTACAGCTTTCTTTTGACTGAGTTCTTGAAGTAAATCACTACTTAAAGGGTGTGATTGCTGAGTGGAAGAAGGTGGGAGATAGCCACGAACTTCACCATCTACAGAGCAACAGATCAGCTCTTCTTTACCATCAAGACGATAGTCAGCCTATGATGAGAACAAAAAGTTCATGTATAACATTACTCACACATATATACATAATATATTAAAAATATCAGTTATAAACTACTCATCATTCAGTATTATATATTGTTATAAAATGTAAGATATACAAAAAATACACCAATGAAACAACAGTGTAATCTGATTACTTAGAACCTTTGTATTTTTGAAATAGATGAATATATTTTACAAATACTAGCATTATGTACCAATAAGCTTATAGTTTTTAACCTATCAGTAGTTAAAACACTGTTTAATAGTATATAGTTGTATTTTCTAGTGTTGCACTGATAGTCGGATCAGCTACTGTATTGACCTTGATTTGTAGGCTGTATTGGTATTTGTATTAACTTGACTACCGATACGAATTTTATGCGCATGCATAATATGTAACATACATTGTCAAGATGAGAGCTGGAAGAACAACTTTTGCTCTTTGGTCATTCTTCTCTGTGGGAGGAGACACTCACTTTGCGATTTGTAATCAATGTGAGATATTTGTTTCCCATGATGGGAGCAATACGAAGTAATCTTTTGTTTCATCTACAGATGAAGCACAGTGAAGAATTTCAAAACCAAAAAAGCGCTTCTAAAAGTCGGGAGTCAAGCCAGCTAAAAGATTCCACCAGTAGTAGATTTCGTACGCATGCATAATACATAACATACCTTGTCAGGATGACAGCTGGAAGAACAACTTTTGCTCTTTGGTCATTCTTCTCTGTGGGAGAAGACATTCACTTTGCGATTTGTAATCAATGTCAGATATCTGTTTCCCATAATGGGAGCAATACGAAGAGTTTAAGACAAGTAATCTTTTGTTTCATCTACAGATGAAGCACAGTGAAGAATTTAAGAGTTCGAAACCGAAAAGAGTGCTTCTAAAAGTTGGGAGTCAAGCCAGCCAAAAGATTCCACCAGTAGTAATCAGTTGTCACTTGAATCTAGTCTTGAATTTACCATTGTTTGGGATATCAATGATCCTCGTGCACAAAACCTTCCATGGCAAGTAGTCCTGCGCCTATTATGCCAGCATAATTTGGGGAATAATAGGAGCCTCCTTTTTTTAGGGCATGAAATGGGAATAATTGGTTAAAAACGGGAATAAAAATGGATGCCACTGACTGTAGTGAGTGTAGTCACTGTACTGAGACTCAAAGCACTTCAGAAGATGAATCTAGAAAAGAATCTAGTTCTAGTAGTTCTGTCAGAAATGTTTCAAGCCAGTTAAAGAGCCCAACTTTATCAGAACTAGCAAAAAAAGAAAAGTAGACAGAAACCCACCACGAGGAACTCGTGCTCGTGAAACAAATGATCCAAAAACTATTAGTCCTCGACAGCGAGTACAAGAATTTTGTAATGAACCATTAACTGTCTCCAACAAAAAATTATTTTGCTTAGCTTGCAGAGAGGAACTCTCAGTGAAGAGCAGTGTATTACATATGCATGTGCAGTCGTGTAAACCATAAATCGAGCAAGAAACTATTATCTTTGAAGCAAAACACTGAGAAAGATATTGCTGATGCCCTAGAGAGAAGTAATGAGATTGTTAGAACTAAAGGAGAGACATTACCTGAAAATCAACATATTTATAGAGTGAAAGTTGTAAAAGCATTCTTGAGAAGTGGTGTACCCTTGAATAAGATAAGTAGTTTCCAAGAATTATTAGAGGAGAATGCTTTGCGTCTGACAGATAGACAACACATGGCAGACCTCATTCCCTTCATTTTGGAGCAATTGGTTTGATGGTACTACACAATTAGGTGAGGGTCAGTGCAAGGTAAATCGGTTTGTTAATGATTGGTTAATTGAGGAGTGTTTGATTCGTTTTGAGCTGTTAGCAAAAAGCCTTTCTGGGGAGGAAATTGCTTGTCAATTGATAAGTGTATTATCCGTAAAATTAAGTATTTCATCAGAGTTAGTAGTAGCAGCCATGCATGACTGTGCATCAGCAAACAGTGTTGCAATGCCTACTGTTAAAGTGGTGTGTACACTTCTATTTTTGATATTGGATGCTCATACATTGGATCGAGTTGGAGAGAGGTTTAAAGTTCCTTTTGTTAACGACTTTACAACATATTGGATTAGTCTATTTACTCATAGTTTTAAGCCACGCCTTTTGTGGAAGGAAAGAACTGGAAGATCTGTGTGTGGGTACTCTCCAACTAGATGGTGGAGCAGATGGGAAGTTATGAACCAACTATTGGAGCTCTTTGGAGATTGAGCCTTTTCTCAGAAGTTCCACTTGGACTAAACTTCTTGGAATTCTTACTAACCCACAAACATCTACTATTCTAAAAGTGGAACTAGCCACAATTATTGATGCAGGAAAACCTTTTGTACAAGGTACATATAAATTAGAGGGAAGTGGTCTATTAGCTCTAGAGTGTTATGACATTATCAGTTCTGTTACTACTGCAGTAGAGATGAAACACTACTCAAATGTACAAGCAGTAACATCTTCGGTATCTGACAGTTTAGTTCAAGAGCAGTTAAGGAATTATGCTTCTTCATGTATGAAACCAGCATTACACTACTACAAGGCGCATCTTCATGAGTGTTCCCTTAAATGCATTCAAAGGTGCAAGACTATTTTCGCCTAGTAAATTGCAAGAAATGAACCCAGATATTGAGACTGTAAAACAAAGTCTATCTTCTATACCCTTCATCACAGCGTCAGATATTCTGGCTTTAAAGGATGGATATCCTCAATATGTAGCAGCATCAAAAGATGTTAGCATTCACTATAATCCATTGCAGTTTTGGAAGAATCATACCTCTACATTACAGCAAAAGTCCTGTTATTGCTTCCAACAGAGCGAGTTTTCTCCCTTCTTAAGAATACTTTTGGAGATAGACAATAAGTTCTTTGGAGGATTATGTAGAAGCATTATTGATGTTACAATTTCATTGCCGTTAACTATGTATAATAGTGTATGATAATTTGATAAAATATTATAGGAATATTAGGGTGGTTTTGTAAGAATAATTGGGTGAAGTTATAGGAATTTCTAGCAGGAACTTTTGGTAAAATATGAAGCATAATAGGCTCAGGACGAATGGCAAGACAGTCTTTTAACAATGGAAGATGTTTTTAATTTTACAAGGTTAACAAGTGAAATGAAGCAATAAAACACATTTCAGATGATAAACAGAAGCTAGATTAAAGTATACAAGCAGTAAGTTCATGATAGAGTTGGGCAATATTACAGTATTTAGTTGCGATACGATATATTTTTCTCATTGTTATAGTCAGTATAGTGACAAAAAATATCGCGATATTTTGCGCATACGTGTTTGTGTTAACATGTGTCTTGTCGGTGATATTTAGTAATATGGCAGCAGTTGCTGAGCAACTAACTAAAAAAAACGGTACAAAATCACCTGTTTGGAACTATTTCGGTTTAATGACTGTTGAAAACGGAAGAGATGTAGAACCAGACAGCCCATCTGTAAAATTTGTCATACACGAGTGCAAGCTAAAAGTGGTAACACCTCCAACTTACTGTCACATTTAAAGAACAAGCACACGCATGTCTACAAAGAGTTGAAGGCTAAAATGGAAGACAAAGAAAGAGTGCTTCGAAGAGCCAGGTTAAGAATCAGCCAACGTTGAGCAATGTGATCAGCAGAAACCAACTATATGAAAGAAATGGTAAACGATGGAGTCAACTGACAGACTCTATTACTCGTTGGATTGCTGAACACAGGTTACCATTGTATACGGTTGAAAAAAAGTGGTTTTAAGAAAATCTTGGCTGTATTTGATGCAAGGTACACCATCCCCAGTCGTAATTATTTTTCTAGGACAGCTATACCTAGTCTTTATGCATCTACTCATAAGATTGTATGCCAGGAAATATGGGCTGCTGAATATTTCTCAGCAATCACGGACATGTGGTCCAGTGTGGGGATGAAGATATACCTTTCATACACTATGCATTTTGTTGATTCTGACTGGAAACTCTAGAGTAGATGTCTCCAGACTGAATTCATGCCCAAAGATCATACTGCCGATAACTTACCTGTAGCAATGACTGATATTCTTGCTGCTTGGAAGCTAAATCCCATCCAACAGGTATTTAGCTGTATGTGCAACCAGCTCACACCATCTGAACAAATATTTAGTTCTAGTGGTCATATTGTCAACTCTTTAAGAGCAAATCTTAATCCAGAAAAAGTGGAGATGCTTGTTTCTTTCAATAACAATTTGTGACTAACATGATTATTATGTTTAATTGTTCTTTTTAATTACTGATGTTGATTGATTAAAAGTGATCAGTATAGATAGTAATTAGTTACTTATATCACAATATTATTACAATATTGTATCATGATAAGGAAAACTCATTATCGCCAATCCCTACTTGTAACTGCACATTTTAAAACCTTGCAAGATAGTCTTTCAACAATGGAAGATGTTTTTAATTTTACAAGGTTAACAAGTGAAATGAAGCAATAAAACACATTTCAGATGATAAACAGAATGAAAGAATTATGAAAGATCACCCTTCTAAGAATATGTCAGGATAGTTTCATAGTAAAACAGTGATTTAGATGATCTATTATCAATAACAGACTTGGAAGATTTTTAAGGCTCCTATCAAACAAGAAAGCTAAAGTGACTACTTCCATGAAAGATTAGAACTAGTATATATTACACAGCAACAATATATTATCTTTGCCATGTTTGTCATGGTTCCATTATTTTCTCTGTGCATGCTTCCAAACAACTAATAGGAACACTACTAGGCTAACATATCTCCTTGATATTGAAGTAATATTGCTACAGATTGGAGATGAGATTATCCAAGAGAATGAAAGAGGTATGTAGACATCTCATCATTGTCAAAAAATGTAGAAAGATAAATATTACTGTGATCATATAAGAAAAGATGCAAAGATGTCAGACTCCAAATAAACTGTGATGTCACTTTAACTGTAGACACCACAACTATAATTAACCTTCAGCATCAGCTCAAACATTTCATTGTAGAAATACAAGGTAAAGATGGTAGTGAGTTTCTTTCAAACACACTACATCACATCTTTAATGTGTTACTAAAGACCAGATTTACATCAGTATTGGAAGGATATAAAAGGTTTTTGTTAAAAAAAAAAAGGTTTTAGCTAGCACAAGTAGCATTACCAAACAAGTAAAATCAATAAAAAAAATATTAGTTAGATTTGATGTTAGAGACACCAAACCTAACTGAATTTGCTTTTACAATTGGGCTGCATTAATGACACATAAATGTCCTACCAAAATATTAAGAGCGCTCTTATCTAGGAGACTCCAGTAGAGATAAAACCCTCAAAGGGTTTGCTGGGGTTTTTTGCAAACATGGTCTGTCTTCAATTGATACAAATTAACTTATCAGATGCAAGTAGTAAAATGTGTATCTACACTTGCTTATCAACATTACTTTTGTTTTCAGAGAAACAGTTGACAAGCAATAAAGCTTTCATTTAGGTATCATAAGAGAACAGCCATTGAAGTCACCAATCAATTGATTAGTCATGAATGTAGGAACTTCCTGACTATCCAGTCAAACAATACATTATAGTTTTTCACAGCCCAGATAACATACCAGGGTTTCATTTAGGGGGGGCATTTGCCTCCCTCCCCTTGGAAATTAGGTTAGCCATTTTTTCAAGGGGTAATTGGATGTAATGAATAAAGAACTGAAACTCAACACAAGGAATATACAGCATAAGATAACCATAGGCTAAACACAAGGAGTATGTACAGTTTTTAACCTAAACTCCAATAGTCTATGGGTGTTATTAAATTACTCCTAAATGTATTAACACCTATAGACCATTGGTCTATAGGTGTTAATTGTCTTATCATCACCAGAAATATGGTCATCTCATCATGTCATTTGGAAACCACAAATGGTCTGAAAATGTGCCAGAAGCGATCTCAGAGGGTCTATAATTCAGAAATTTTCTGGGGACATGCCTCCAGACCACCCTAGAGGACGTGCTGTTGCGCACAGTCCCTTCGCCTCCCTAAATTTTCTCAAAGTATTATTTCTAAACCCCTTGTCTATTTTTCTAAATGAAACCCTGCATACATAAACAGACAATTTACTTTCTTTCCTAGCTATATACAAACAATGAGATTTAACAAGAAGCAAGCCTTCTAAATACTAAAGTTATAAGCTTCCTATATAAAACTGCTTCATAGCTGGAAATATTAAATAAATGAAACACTTCTTTAGAATAACAGAAAAAGTATGAGAATAGCTTTAGTTTATCTAAATTTAAGATAACCTATGCAGTTCAACTCTCTATGTATTAAGCATACCTTAACAATTCCAGCCACATGTGAAGAGAAGGTGTCTCTATAAAGGACTTGTCCTGTTTCAGGATGTTTAATATCCACTTTACCACTAGACCAACCAGTTACTAACTCATTTACTCCATCATCGTTATAATCATATGATGTCACCACTAATGGATAGTGTTTGGACTAATAGGAGATAATAATATATCCTTATAACACTCTATTAACTAAACAAATAGTTTAGTAGATAATACAATGCTTAATTACAATTGATATTATGACATAATTACAGTGACACAAAAAGTGTACTATGTATATTAACTGGTATGCACATTCATTAAGAGTACACGTTTATTAATACACATAAAATATACTAACAATAGTGTACTGTACTAGTAGATAGACATGTTACCTTGCTCCTCCATACTCTCTGATCTCCTGAGTACACACCTACAATTCCATTAGCTAAAGCAAATCCAAATCTGTTGCGTCCTGTAATAATAAAACAATAAATATTAACAGTGTTTGAGCTAGAATGTGTTTTATGCGTCAAATGACACATAAAAATGTTTAAAGATGCACAAATAAAATGTCAATACGACCATCTTTTAATAATAATAATAATAATTTTTATTGATAACTAATTATTATTGTGGGTGGAGCCTCGAACACATGTACAAAATGTCGATTGAACAGTGGCTGAGGAAACGTTCAAGAAGCGAAGAAATGGAAGAATCACTATCATCATCGACAGATGAAGACACAGAGATGCCAGAGTCAGAAATGCAAGTAGTTACCAACAAACAAGCTCTGTATTTATAGCAACAATGAATAATTAACACTTAAATCTATCACAACATAGCAAATAGACCACAATTAGAGACTGGCCTCTACTTGTTAGCTTTATCCTTTCTGTTTGATTATTGGTGTTTTATAAGTGTTACTTAGTTAATCATAACTAAACTAAAATCCATTATAGTAAGCAATACTTACTAAATTATGGCAACTAATGCTTATAATGGAGAAAGAAATGAGAAGCAAAAGCTGAAAGTAGTTTAAAGAAAAAAGATAGGGTGCTTAGAGAAGATAAACCTGCAAATCATAAGAACCACAGCATAAACAAAGGTAGCTGTATTCAAAGGTTCATTTTGAGTATGTACTTTTGAAGGTACAAAATAGCTTTGCAAACATTCACAATTAAACAATTATTACATCATAGTCAACTATTGCATCATAGATTATTATTACATCATTGCCATGTCGTTCATGGCAGATTTAGAATCTAGCCAAGAATCTAGCTCAAGTCGTCCAACAAACTCAGAGGATTCAGACGATCCTTGCCTTCCATTAAAGAAACCTCGAGTTACTAGGTCAGTAACACAAAGGCAAAGTGTTTACTATGTGACCCAGAAAAAGAGCTTTCTTACCACAATGGCACTACTAACCTCACGGAACATCTTTCAACTCAACACCCTTCGGAATATAAGTTCCAAGACAAGAAGCAAACAACTCTACATGACTATAACAAGCGTTCTCACTGTTCCATTGCAAGATCCAAGGAAATAACTGACCGTATCACAGAAATGGTGGCAATAGATCTTCGTCCACTGCGCATTGTTGAAGGTGAAGGCTTCCTGAGCTTACTAAGATACCTAGAACCTGGTTACAAGGTTACAAGTGTTATGCATAAAGCTTCACAAAACTGGACAGGTATTTTTAATTTAATGGATTTTTGTTGTTTGATAACTTTGATTGTTATTGTAGTTTACAACTTACACCCACAAGAAGAGGTACTTTATTGCAATAACAAAGGTTGAGTCTTCGTTTTATTAACCTTTGAAGGTGTTAATTCTACATTCGTTTATGCCCTGATTAGAACATTCTAACATTCTCCTGCTTAATGAGTGCTATACACATGAAATACGTACATAACCTTTCAATCCACGTTATTATTTAACTCTTACAAATGGACAGTCTGCTAAAATCAACAACCTACATATTAGCCCAATTTACGAAGCAAATTTCTAACATTACATGATATTCAACGCTGGTATACTTAAGCAACTTTGTAGCATAAATATGCATATGTACTTGTGTATCAAAAAGAGTGTAAACCAGACAGAGAGAGAGAACAGAATAGCAAACTATTACAAACTTACCTAATGAACACAGTGATATAATAGCATCAGCTTCAGACAACTCAGTTAATAATTCATCATCCTGAAACACTCTTATATCATAATCTTCAGATCCCACTATTAGTTCAGGTCTACCATCAAGATTGAAATCAGTAAATGTCATAGCATGTACATTATCACCAGTTACCTAATATATAGAGAAAGAAAATTATAATATATTATTATTCACATTAAAGGGTGTCAAATTAATCTGGCAACTGTTTTGAGTAAACAAAACATATTCAAATCTCTACATCCAAAAGCAATTGCTCAACTATTAACCCTTCTTTAACAATATAATTGTGTGGGTGGGATCATGCGATAACAAAATTAAACTTTGCCTCAAGGAATAAGCACAATGTCAGTTGAAAAAGATGCCTTGGAAATGTTTTAACATGTTCAAATAAAGCTACAACTAGTTTCCAACTTTCCTTTTAAATTGTAAGGATGTCAGTACAATGAAGTAACAAAAAGGACTGTTCTTGTACTATACATAGCTATACTTATATTTGTCTATTTCTTTATATTGTGTTGACTAACTTGACTTCATCCCTGAGTAATAATTAGTAAAATGTACAATATATAATGTAGCATGAAATGATTATATGTAATTCATTTGGTTATTGAACTGTTGAAGAGTGTAGTAAGTATCTAAAGATATCTGGTTTGATACAAGAAAGAAACAGTCATCACTCTTTCCAGTGTGACAGAAGTGTATACTGCAATCTTGAAAATATCAGAGTATCTTTTCTCGTCTTCTTAAAGGGTAACAGAAATGGTTTTCATATTCTGATTAAAATGAAAGATCTTGTGGTAACATACAAATATATAAAAAAATTGGTGCAATACTAGTCATGCTATTGCAGAAATCTATTATCAAAACAAAATGTATTGGTGAAATAATTATATTGCCCAGTCTCGTGGGCGTTACTTCCGTGACGTCAGAGTAGTAACACATTTCTGCACATGGGACTAAGAAATGCCTAACAGATGTGTTGCAGCTGGTTGTTCTAGCATTCCCAGTGATGAGGTTACCCTATATAAGTTTCCTAAAGATCCAGTACTGAGAAAGAAATGGATAGAGCAAGTTAAACGCACTAGAGATCGTTGGAGTGGTCCATCAGAAAATAGTAGTCTTTGTAGCAATCACTTCACAGATGACTGCTACGAACAAAGCTCAGTAATTCAAAATTCATTTGGTATAAAAGTGAGAATGAAGTTGAAATCTAAAGCTGTTCCAACTATCTTTAAGAGAAGATTAGATGCTGACTCTTCTGGACCAAAAGCTAAAAAGTTAAGGACTGCATATGAGAAAAGGGAAAGGCGTCGTGTAAGTTACATTCATAGGCTAATAACAGTAACCTACATTGCCCTTAAAATTTAACATTGTGTAGATGCTAGAGAACATGACTGAAGCAATTGTTGATAATGACATAAACATGGATTGTGTGAGTGGAAGTCAGTTAGAAGAACCAAGACAAGTAAGATCCAAGAGACTTTTGATACATACTCATAATGTTTTAGAAGTCTGTGGAAACTCAAGTAAAATGTGATGTTCAGGATGCAGGAATTTAAGTGTGTTCATCTGTTTGCAATGTAAGAATACAAGTAACGCCTTCAAAGTCCTCAAAAGGTATCTTTCATATAAAAACTTTAGTTTATACTCACTTGTTAATACATAGGAGTACAACTGTCAAAACCTTCCATGTCTGATATTGGAATTCAATGTGATTTGATTACATTTGATCACAGTGATCTCAAATCTAAGGAGCTGCCATCACTTCTAAATGATGGCTCGGATTCATGGCACACAGATACAAATCATGACAACCAATTGGATATTTCTTATGATCCACTAATGAGTGAAGACATTTCTGAATTCACTGATGAGTATGTATGTATTAAGATTAAAATTATTATTTTCTTTGCCTTTATAGAGAGTTAGACTCACAAATGACCAATATAGTGGAACAGCCAAAGTACATTGTTTATGAAGATTCACTATTGCTTTTGTTCAAGAAATGTCCTGTCTGCAATTCAGAGACAACCATACTGAAACATGTCATCGGAACATTTTTACAAATAAAGCAAACCTGTGATTTATGTGGCTTTGTTTATAGCTGGAATATCCAACCATTTGTGAACAATATTCCTTCTGGTAATCTTCTTCTGTCAGCCTCCTTTCTTACTTCTGGATGCCTGCCTGAACAAACTCTAAGACTTTTGGAAAGTATGAACTGCAAATCAATCACAAGCAGGACTTTTACTAACCATCAGCAATGGTTTTTACACCCAGCCATTGAAAATGCATGGAGCCAAAAGAGGATTCAAATTTTAGAAGAAAAAAAGAAGAGTAATTTGTCTCTGGTTATTGGAGGTGATGGAAGAGCAGATAGTCCAGGTCATTTGGCAAAATATGGCAGCTACACTGTTCTTGATTTGGAGAAATCCAATGTTTTGGATGTACAGCTTGTACAGGTATATGCTAAGATATATATGATATTAAAGCAACTTAACTGCATACTTGCAAATTTCATTTTAGAGTAATGAAGTTGAAAGTAGCTATCATATGGAAAAGGAGGGACTAGTGAGAGCTGTTAATAAACTTCAACAAGAAGGTTTTAAGGTTGGCACTCTAGTAACTGACAGACGTAGCCAAATCAGCAAATGGGTAAGGGAAAACTTACCTGAAACCAATCATCGCTATGATATCTGGCATATTGCTAAAGGTAAAACTAAATTATCACTGCATGACAAACTTTGGTATAGGACTTCGAAAGAAACTTGATGCTTTAGCTAAAGAAAAAGATTGTGACATTATTGGAAGCTGGACAAAGAGTATTATCAACCACTTATACTGGTCAGCTGTTTCAACTCGTAATGGAGATGGAGATCTCGTCGAGGCAAAGTGGCTGTCTATTTTTAATCACATTCACAACAAGCATAAGAAACATGGGCCATTATTTAGCAATTGCTTACATGGACGTCTATCTGGTCGAAAAAATAAGAAATGGTTGAAATTCCGTAAGTGATGCAAAGTCTCTACATTATGTATTTTTATTGATTTAGACTCCAAGGCTAGTGAAAAAGTCGAACCTCTGATAAGGAACACTCGGTTTTTGAAAGATGTAAAGAAACTCTCTCCTCTCTACCAGACTTCTTCTTTAGAAGGTTTTCATAGTGTCATGATCCATTTCCTGCCAAAATCAACTGCTTTTTCATTTAAGGGAATGCAATAAATGAATGAATGGGTTGGGAGTAGTAAAATTTTGATTTATTATTTTAAATCATTATTTATAGAACACTACTTGCAGCTATGCATTTTAATGAAAATTCTAAGAGAAAACTTGCTAAGACTAAATTGGGCACGGAACGGTTTGCTATATCCTTTCCAAAGTACAAGAAAGGAGGATATGTAATAAAAAAAATACTAGAAGCACCAACTTTCAGTGAGTTTATTTGTATTATGTAATTTGTCATTTGTTATTTATTTGATTTGGTTCTGCAAGAAGTACAACTTGGAAGTAGAATTTCTGGAAAAGTACGGCGAATTTAATTAAAAAGCATTTTGCTTTCTTCATTTGGGAAACAAAACAATTTAATTAGATAACAAAAACAGTATGACAAAAATTCATTTCTGTTACCCTTTAACCCAATTCTCCATAAATTTAACACCCCAAAATGAAATGTTTTCTACCTGATTTAACCTGAAATATGCCCGAAATAATTGGGGGCGCAGTGCACAGGATGTGGCTTCATATGGCGAGCATGTGATGTCGAAGAAGGGAAGAAAGAGGAAGACACCACAAAATTGGGCTTCTGAAGTTGAGGATTTTGAAGCTAAAAAGAAGTGTACCAGTGATGGTAAAGAGGCCAAAATGCTGACTTGCAAGTACTGCTCAATAAAATTTAATGTTCTTGGTACAGGCAATAAAACATGAGATGCCGTACACGAACACCTTTCCTCTAAACGCCATACAAAACTAAAGCAAAACTACCTCAAAAGAGTGGCAGAAGGAAAGCAATTGACACTCTATGACAGTGATGTTAGAGCTAAAACAAGAGAAAAAGTAATTGAGAGAGCAATTCGTAATTTTGTTCATTCTTTGTCTTTCACAGCCATCCCATTTACTCAAGCAGACCCTTATTAGGACAATTTCTAAAGAAATATAGTCCAGCTTTAAGAAGGATCCCCAAGTATCAGCAACTTGCAAACAAGTATCTAGTTGAAGTCACATGTTGTTGTAATAACTTTTTATGATCATGTTAAATGTGCCAAGGTAGTATGGTTGGTTTACAATTGTATACTGAAGGCATGCATCAGTACGACTGTTGCTTTTGTGTTGTCGTGTGTTCACTCAGACCTTGCTATGGAGTGCATTGATGTCATTGGAATATCTTCAGACTCAGCTCAGTATATAAGAAAGCTTTGTGATGACCTGAAGTCAGCACATAATCAAAAGCTTCTATAGTTCAGTGACATAAGCTATTTAATTCACATTGCTATTGATGTACCTTTGCACTGTGCTGAATTTGACCTCTTGAGAGGAGTTATTATCAAGTTTGGAGCAATTTTTAAGCACGCAAACAAGCTTGATCAACACTTCAAAGAAATCTGCTTAGAAAATAGCCTACGTGAGTCTAATTTCTGTAAACCCTCAGCAGTTGTAATGGTAAGGTGGTATTCCTTTATGAGTCAGCATTGAGTACATTAAAATTGTGGCAGTACCTTCTCATATTCCTCGATCATCCTGAAACAAAAGGAGAGAAAGTAAAGAGTTACTCAAGCTTCGTGGTGACAATAAGAACTGTCAGAATATGTGTGTCAAGTTAGTTTTTCTTGTAGGGGCATTACAACCAATCCACAGTCCACAAAAATTGCTAGAATCAGGAGGGTCTCTTATTCACAGGATGAGTCACATTGTTACCACGAATCTACAGACAGAGATGACCAGGTTTTTGGAAGACTTCACTCTTGGTGACGAGGTTACTTCAGTCCTTAACATGCTTCCTGCTGTTGAAGCCCAAGCTGTGAGGGCTGATTTTCATGTATTTGGACAGTGTCTTTCATAGAAGTGGCAAGCTACTTGTCACCGCAATCTTCACCTGCTGTTAGTGGTCCCAATGGGTTGTGGAAGCAGGTCTTGATATTGGATCCATTTCTCAAGATTTGTCAGGTGCAGAAGAGTCTTGACAATTACTCTCAACTATTTGAGCTTGTAACTGAAATACCTACTAATGAAGAGGAGTTTGATAACTACCTAGCAGAACCAGTACCTGAAAATCCTGAATTGAAAGTGTTGGAGTACTGGCACAGTGTTGAACAGTGTTATCCTAACCTTGCCCAAGCAGCTTGACAGTTACTATGCATCACTGCATAAACGAAGGTAGTTTTTTCATAGGTTTGTTTTGAGTATGTACTTTCAAAGGTACAAATAGCTTTGCTAACATTCGTAATTAATACAATTATTGCATCATAGTCAATTATTACACCATTGTACATTGTTCATGGCGAACTTAGAATCTTGCGGAAAATCTTTGCAGCTTAGTATTATAACTTTAGTGATTATTAATTATTATGCAGACAACAATAATCTGAGTAAAGGGAAGAACTGAATTACACTCACAGTCTCACCTGTTTATCTTTTAGCCTTACAACAATGCATGGTTGGGAGTGGGCATCAATTAGAAGTATTTCGTATATTGAGTGAATACTTTTTGTTTTAATTTTATAGTGTATTTACAAATTTCACATTCTTGCTGTGGGCTGTTCTATACAAGCATGTTTGCTAATAGCAATGATTAAAAGAAAAGTAAAGTAATCTAAAATTTTGTCTTCTAAATAATCAGAAAGTAGTTGCTATAATTTTTCTAATTCTTTAGGAAATCAGGTTTCTCTGCATTATAAAACCTTTATATATTGTCACGTGAGAGTGCTAAAATGCAGCTAACAAAGGTATGATTAATTAATTATTGTACTTATTAAAACATAACTCCAAATTCACAACAATTGACATAGAAAGTAGTTTCATTTATTATAATTAAAGCACAGAGTAGCTACATCTCTGCACAAATGTTTCATTGGCTTTAGTCAAAGCACAGTAGATACACATCTACATAAGTAGTTAAGTGAGCTTCCTGAAAAGCACTTACAATTATATATATAACAATTACTACAAAGGACCTAGCACACACCTAGTCAGGAATTAACAACCCTTCACTAAGAGAGAAGGGTTTGAGGAGAAGACATGTACAGAAATGACACATACTTATGAGCTCCTCCTTTTCACTTAACACCTATTCCACCAAGGAAGCGCAAAAGTAGCAGGAATTATAGGATACTGTAATTAGCTTTTTTTCGTTGTGAAATATTTTCGTTTCACTCTTGATAAACAAAATTTTTGCAAATCGAAAATTTCTATTTAATGAAGTTTTCTATGTAACAAAAAATTGGAATGACGAATATTTAAAATAACTAAATACATAAATACCACATGTTTGTCTGTTGAAGAGATTGAGATGTCACAGTCGAGTATTTGAAATTATTTCAAGAGCTGTTACGACCTCCTTGATCCAAGGAGAACGCTATCGGATACACTTCACAGGCACTTCTTTCTCCATTACTCGAGCCATTACAACACGTGGTCTCACTTTTGTGTAAAAATTTCACTTTAGCAAAATTTTCATTTAATTAGAGTCAGCCGAAAATTTAGCAACACAAAATTTTTTGAAACGAATATTTTGAGAACGAAATAAAAGCTAATTACAGTAATCCTATAAGTCAATGATGACTAGTAAAGTTGTTGAAGTTGCTCAGAGCTATGCTCTTAAAGCAGTACATGATGCAAGGCAGAGCTAGTTAGGAAAAGATGGTTTGTGCTTCTAATTGAAAGATGATCATCACTCGAACACATATCACAATAGTCATTTCACTCTTTCAACAGACGTTAAGGTCTATTTATGCTCTATGTCCACATTCCTATGGTATTAGTTCTATATGCACTTGTCCCTTTTAGTGAGGGGTCAGCAATCCCAGACTAGTATGTGCCTGTTTTGGCCTTGATGTAGTCAACTCAATACATGTAAGCATTATGACAATTTTCTTGTTGTGACTGGGAAAGGTTTATGAATTGCAACAAGTCTACAAGTGATACATAGACTTTTACAACTGTATTGGTCTTTTGACTAAATGTATTAAAGAAATTATATTAGTGACTTACAGTCCAAAACTTGTCCTGTCCTTCATGATCAAAGCCCATTATAGAACAATTACCACCAACGTAGGCTAAAGTATCTTCACTGGAAGATAAGTGATTTCCCATCAATATAGCATTAGCACCATCAGATAACTAAATACAATAAATTTATATTATATATATAATACAAAACACATACACACATATGTATAATGTAAAAGAAAGTCAGAACTACACAGGTGCAAACATACTTAAGCATAATGACAAATAATGAGGCTATAGACCATAGGTAACTAATAATAGGGGTGACACTTACTTCATTATAGAATAGTTCAGCATTCTTCTCAACATCATATACTAATATATGTGTTTGTGAGCCAACTACAAGTACATCACCAGAACTGGACGGATCCAGGTTACCTGTATAGAGTACACAAGTTACATATTATGTAACATGGTATGTAATAGCTTTGAGCGAAAGGTACACGTTCATCAGTATGTACACAAGTCACATAATATGTAACATGGTATGTAATAGCTTTGAGTGAAAGGTACATGTTCATCAGTGTGTACACAAGTCACATAATACGTAACATGGTATGTAATAGCTTTGAGTGAAAAGTACATGTTCATCAGTCCACTGCCACTAAGGAGTCATTTGGTCTACTTATATAAAACTAAGAAGGTTCTATGATGCAGCAGGTACAATAAACAGTATGATAACAGTTGGGATAAATGTGCCTAGAGACATAATACCATTTTACTGCTTCTGGGATGAAAAATTATGATGCCTAGTGGTATACAAATATAGACCAATATCTAGTGTTACTACTTACCAGCACAGACAGCAGTTATATGTTGTCCGATAGTTAACAAATTAATATCAGAATCTAATGACGTCAGGCGAGTGGAAAGAGAGGAGGATCCAGTTGAAGTAGAGATGGAGTGATGATGTGGAGAATGAATAAATACCTATAATTACAAAATAATACATTAAAACATACAGTTCCTACTATTATACTGAATAGTACAATGTAACTATAGTATAAGTGATGCCTATAATTACAAAAGCTACTTATGTGTAAAATATATAGCAAAATACTGATAATTTCATACCTGTGGTTACACTACAAAAATAAACAATGACTTGGAAATCAGTACTATAATATAAATGAGTACGCTACTAATTGTCCGTTAATCTACTACCGTTTTGCCTACTGTATGTTCAAAAGTAGTGTTTCGCCTACTAACAGAACATTAATACTATATAGTACGCTAATGACCACAGTTAAACTTTTTTGATGAGAATATGCTCTATGGAGTAATCCAACAATGTCCCTGACTGTATTACACTGTAACTAAACTCTTTATAATCACTAGTTAGGCTAATAGACCAATGAAACCAATACACCATGTATTAAGACAACTCGACTCGCCCACCTTGTTTCCATTCGTTGCAGCTGTCAAACAGGGATGTATTCCGTCATATTTACCGACAGTGACTAACCGAGGTAGTATCTTTTGATTTAGCTTTAAAGTAAAGACTGGTATCATGATATAAGCACAGTGAAAAAGTTGCCAGCTTACAACAGGCTAGTAAGGACTCCACGTGCTAACAACCAATCAGATTTCGTTGCTACGTAAACCCGGAAACGCGTTGCCACGAACATTAACCAATCAAAATAGACCTGTCATAGCTTATTTCTTGCTACGAAGAGAAAGATGGTTTACACTGAAAGTGAATATTCTACTCTCGTATACTGCTCAAATGCATACCAAGAGCATGAACTGAATGTTATTTTGTTCTCATTAACTCTGCTTTTAATAACAAGCTCCATTCGGCAAATAAAATCTATATTTGCAAAGAATCAATCTGACAATCATGTCTTCTCCTTCACTGCAAAGGTATTCAACTATCTGTAATTGTCAATATTCATAACATGATTATATATTCATTTTAGCACCTTGGATCAACTTGTAATGTGCCTTTTGGACAAATTAGTGCTGTAGCTGTTGAAGCAGTCAAAATGACGACTCTGTCTTCATGGAATTTCAAAGCATATTTCTTTAGCTCTCTCTACATCAAGATGGATCAGAATACCTTACAAATTTTTGATTCTAGAACTAAGGTACTATTACAGTTTATAGTTTAATAAGTAATGATTAAGTATGTTCATTTGCTACTAGAAATTGATGAAGAAAGTTAAGTTCACTTCAATTCTGGATATTCAAGTTGGAGTGTCGGACACAACATTTATAATGATATTGAAAAACTCTACTGATCAAACAATCCACATGGAAGCCTATAAAACTAACAAAAATAAGGTAAAAGTTTAACTACATTTACAGTTAACATGTACACTGTTTGTGCACATGCATATATACAAACAACATTACAATCTCTTCAATACTTAAGGTGAAACAGTTGTGTGCTCTCTTTAAACTCCACAATTGCAATGTGAAACCTAAACCACCATGTACACCAGTATCACCAGAAAAGTCTAGGCTTTTCAATCCTTGGAAAGTGCAAGAAGTAATTCAAAGCAACCTGGACGTGATGAGCCTTAAACCACTTAAGGAAGATGAAATCAATGCTAGCAAGGCTTTTATTGACCATGCTCCTTCTCTATGCAGAAATCAACTCTTAGAGAAAGTAGATGAAGAGGACTTTTGGTCAAACATTTGCGGAGAAGTAAGTGCTTAAGGAAGTATACTAATCCTAGTTTATATTAAATTTTTAGATTGAAACAATGAGATCAGAGGAGATGTTTGTTTTAACGCACAATATACCTACTGTTCAACAATGCATTGTATCAGATGAACCTTCTAATGTTCCATCATCACCAATATTAGAAAGTATTTCATACCAGCTACTAAGAGAAGAAGCAATAGCTTCTAACAATACTTGTCCAATTATGCCTAACACATTAACCACACAAATGGAATCTGGTCAACATATGCATCAAAGAATGCAGTGTTTCTCTACCAATTCAGATATTGCAACTGAGTTGCCCTTCAATCAGATTATGGCCTATTCTTTGTCTCCTCTTCCAATAAGCTCAATAGCAACCATCAACGAGGCTATTCCAGTCAACAATATTCATGAAATGCCTAGCAATTTATATTCACAATTGCCTCAGGTTCAATCATATGAGCCTTCGTTCATGAACACACAGCTGGAGTCTTTAATTCCTCCTCAACATCAGTCAAGGTCTCAAGTATATAACAATCCAACTCAGCTATATTGGAATGAAACCTTGAATTCACATGTTATACAAGAACCACAGCAAGGACCTCATGTTTATATCAATCACCAGCGTACGCCAGTGACTACTGTCAACTCAGAAACCAATCATTCACAATTAGGTCTATTTTTTCTGGAGAATACAGTCGTTCATGAAAATGAAGAGGTAGTTGTCATAGAGGGCATTACAATTCTACCTCCCTGAAAATGATGCTACCAATGCATCACTACAAGATATGGACTTGCATACTAATATTATATGATCTGTTGACCCAGACAGACTTCCTTTTAATTTTAAGATGATAATAATAACGATTTTAATTCGATTTCAAAAATAATTAAATTTTATTTTAATAAAATCATATATAGCAGACAGAGAGAATAAAATCAACACACAAAAACATTATACAGAAAATTGCCGAGTCTGGCTACGATAAAAAACGCGCAACGCGTTGTTATGACTCGTATCCACGCACAAAAAGTATAATGGCAATGACAGCTCCAGGTCGTGCACCCCTTATTCCAAGACTATGTAACAGTAGAACTATTACTTACAACGTCCCTTTGTTGCCAAAGTTACACGGCAAAACAACCCTAGTTACTACAAAGCTTTGTGAGCAGGTAAGAGCCCAAACTAATAACGTTATGTAATGTACTATTGTTTTCTCGCAGATTTACAAATCTACCACAGGCCATGTCTTTGACTTAACAGCTCCTAAAGAGCACATGACATCAATACTTATGGACTACAATAGCCTTCATGATCCTTACCTTAAGTCTTATTTTTATCGTCACGAAAAGAAAACAAAATTAATTAAAAATGGCTTCATAACAAAAGATCTTGGTGTAATTTGTTCACTGAAAGAATACAATGCATATAGAAACTTTCTAGAGAACGAATTCTTAAAATTACATAAGGCTGAATTTGAAATAGAAGACAAAGAGGTATATAGTAAACTTAATCTTTTAAAGTATATTATTCCACAGAAGAAAAAACAAGAAAAAATTACAGATATTAAGAAAAATCCTAAGGCTAAGGAAAGAGAAGAAAAAAGAAAACAGTTTTTTATTGAACAGGAAAAGAAGTTAAGAGCCAAACAGCATAAAATAAAGTAACTTAAATAAATTAAACATTACTAAGTTTAATACTAATTTTACAGGAAACAGAAGAGAGAAGATGAACTTGTCAAATTGCGTGAAATGGAAAAAAGAAAATTACTACAAGACAAAAATGAAATGAAGAGGGAAGCTGAAAGAGAACAAAACTATCTTAGGAAAATGCAAAAAGAACAGGAAGTATGCATAATGTTTATAGTCTCATCATTAATTAATATACTTCAAATCTAGCAAAACGTGAAACGAAAGAAACTTCTGGCAAAGTCTGAGACATCTGAGTACACTCGACTAATACAACTACATGCACTAAAACAAAAAGAGAGAATGAAAAGAATTGATGAGGTAAGTATAATTATATATATATATATATATATATATATATATATATTATGCTTAGCTGGAGTCTCGATGGCTAAAATATGATCAACATGCTCAAATGATGCATGAACAAAGGCAGAGACAGAAAGAAGAAGAACAGAAAGCTAAAGAAGAAAGAATGAAACGAAGAGAAAAGCTCTTCATGATCCTTCAACAAAGAGAAGAAGGTATGTAATACAAACATGGACATACCTTTAAATATCATGAATGGAAGCTTATGCAATAACTATGTGCATTAGTGGATAAATGGATGGATGAATGGATGAATGGATAAATAATAGATAAATAGACAAATTAATGGACAGATAAGTAAATGGATAGATATACAGATGAATAGAGTAGATGACTTAATAGTTATATGGATAGGTAGGTGAGTAGAGATGTATGTATGGATGAATGGTTGTATTAGGTTGATGGGTGGAACCTGAGGTGATAATTTAACAGACAGCTGGCGTGTAGATTAAACAATGCATGTGCTCATCCATTTTGTCAAAAGCTGTTTAAGTATCTAAATATCAGATGATCTGTATATCATCAATCTGTCAGTCTTAAATGAATGAATGTCTTTATAGAATGTTATAAATGATCACATCTAATAGGGGATGATTTCCTTGGCCCGTCAGTCTATAACCTTGCGACCATCAGTTGATCCATGTATTACCTGCCTATTAATTCTTATACAATAATGAATGAGTGAACGAATGTATTATTGGAATTATTATGATGTACATGATCATTTTTTATCAATTATATATATGGAATGAGGGGTAGACATATTTATAGGATAATTATGTGTACGTCTATCCAAAATTTTACTATTAATTCAAGCAACTACAGCTGTATAATTATGTTGGGTGTATAAACACTACCAGTCAGTAAAGTAGATAAACTGATACCTGTTTGATAGCTTGAATAGTTTACTTGTAATAGGGATAGTTAGTTTGTATCTTGATGTCTGGGTACTTTTCTTAAATAACCATAACTGTCCCACCCACATGTAGCTAGTTTGTGTTTAAAATTAGTTTTTTCCAAGTGTGAACAGTTATTAATTCATCAATGGTTTTAGACTGAAAACATATAGCATGGCTTGTAGTGTAAATGGAGAGACATTTACACCTTTAACATTACTTGTAAGAGTCCATGTACATGTACATGTAAGTAAATACATAATATACAATATTTACACATACATTTTATATGCACATATTATATTATATGCATATACAATTATTGACAATGGTCTATTTGTGTATTAATTTTTTTCTGTTTTGGATTAATTAATCATTAGATGGACAAATGGTTACAATGATAATCATTAATAGACCATAATAAAATACTGAAAGATGTATTTGGGATGGATAAATGTGTTATAATAACCTATTATTATAGAAAGAAAAATGAAACTATTGGAAACAAATCACCAACAAATTGAACAGCTCAAAGAAGAAGCAGATCAATTTGAAACTCATTGGTTGGAAGCACACAATCATGAAGTCCAAGAGTGTAGAGAAAAAATGAAGAAGAAACAACAGCTCTGGAGTCAAAAATATGAAAACCAACGATGTGCATCTCATCTGTCTACAACCAACATCAATCATCATAAAATTAACAAGCAAACATCGTTGTCTACAACACTTGACAATTCATCACCTCAACCTGAAGTATCAAAGAACCAGCAAAGAAGGACAACTGCATTTCAAAGCAGTCTCATACAATCATTTGCAAAGTCAATTGTGCTAGAAGAAAAGGAAGTAAAGTCTGAGACAGAAATCAAAGACACTCCAATTAATTCTACTATGCTACCAGAAGCTATTGTGTCTGATATTGAGGACTCAAATGAATTAGTCAACAACATTTCAGAAACCTCTGAATACAACAATTTATCAGATGCAAATGAACCAGCTGTTCAACAAGCTGAACATCAGCTGTTAATAAATCATGAATCTAATAATGTACATTTGTACAATGAACACACAAATGATTCAACTGTCACTGCTGACAATGATTTGACAAATGAGAATGAAGAAACATGTCAAGTTAAAACTGATGTTACAGTGAATATACCTGATGACATCATTATAAAAACTAACATTAATAATGAGGTCAATGAGGTTTCACCATCAAAGAATGAAAAAAGTGTTCGTTTTAATCTGTAAAGATAGCACAAAATATATGGAACACTTATAATACTATATTAAATACTGAGGTTTATTATTATTAATACAATTGACTAGCTAGAAAAGGGTAAAGACCTAGGATATAACATAACCATTATTATCATGTTGAGTACATGTCTAGCATGTGATTGCTGTAATAACTGGAGGCGGGAAAGAAACCTTAGAATAAAGGAGGCAGACTATTTAAACACAGTCACAGTCACTCTAAAGTCACATCATAATCGTTTGACCTTTTGGAAAATTCTTTGTCTGTCCTACCTCGTGGTCAAGTTTACCGAGTAGGGTAGATTCTCGTTTATATGAAAACTTTATTTGACACAGAGTTATTGACGTCCTATCATTCAAACAGTCTAGGTGACTGTACTTATTTGATTCGTAGTCACAGCGGAAAAGAACCAGAAAAAGTTCGTGAAGATGACAACTCCCATCGCTTTGGACAGCATCGTTCTCGAGCGTTACTTGAGCCTGGATCAGGGTGAGGTCTGTTTGGCAACATACATTTGGGTAGATGGAACTGGAGAAGGTGTACGAGGTAAAACTAAAACTTTAGAGAAACTACCAAAGAGCGTGGTGGACATCCCTGAATGGAATTTCGATGGTATTTATCTCAAGCCAGTGGCCTTTTACCGAGATCCGTTTCTTAGAAGTAATAACATATTGGTGATGTGTGAGACGAGAAGTCTTCCGGGTCAGATGATTTTATGAAGATCTTAAATTGACACTATTATAATGTATTTGTTAGTAATTTTTGTTAAACTACAACTATTAGGCCACATACTGGATATTTTAGTTGGTTTTCTTTATTATTATTATAACTGTTTGATTGTTATCCCTTCACAATTTGAAAAATTAACTCTTGGTAGTAATAACTAATGTCATTAACATGTTGATGTATGAAAGTTGGTTCAAATCTAGCAAACGTGAAACAAAAGAAACTTCTGGCAAAGTCTGAGACATCTGAGTACACTCGACTAGTACAAGTACTTGCACTAAAGCAAAAAGAGAGAATGAAAAGAATTGATGAGGTAAGTATAATTATATATATATATATATATATACAAGGCCCTTACTATTGTGCTGTTGGAGCTGATCGTATCTTTGGACGACATATTATGTATGCCCATTACAAGGCCTGCCTTTACGCTGGTTTGAAAATTTCAGGGACCAACGTGGAAGTGATGCCATCTCAATTTGAATATCAAATTGGTCCATGTGAAGGTATTTCATTAGGTGATCAAGTCTGGATCTCACGATACATTCTCCATCGAGTTGCTGAAGACTTTGGCGTGAAAGTTTCTCTTGATCCCAAGCCAGTACCTGGTGATTGGAATGGAGCTGGTGCTCATTGTAACTTTAGTACAAGTGAAATGCGCTCAGAGGGAGGTTTAGAAGCTATTAAGAAAGCTATTGAAAGGCTCAAGAAGCAACATGATGTTCACATTAAGCATTATGATCCTAAAGGTGGTCAAGACAATAGACGTCGTCTAACTGGTCTTCACGAAACCTCAAGTATCTATGATTTTTCTAGTGGTGTTGCTAATCGTGGTGCTAGCATCCGTATACCTCGACAGGTCAACAAGGATGGCAAAGGTTACCTTGAAGACAGACGACCAGCTGCTAATTGTGATCCTTATGAAGTAACAGAAGCCCTTGTACGTACTGTTGTACTTCAGGACTGGGAGATAGAAGAGTCTTCCGGGTCAGATGATTTTAGCCACTAATTACGAAGATCTTAAATTGACACTATAATAATCTATTTGTTAGTAATTTAGATTTTTTTTTGTTAAACTACATCTATTAGGCCACATACTGGATATTTTAGTTGGTTTTCTTTATTTTTATAACTGTTAGATTGTTATCCCTTTTTAAGTCAATTTGAAAAATTCACTCTTTTAGTAGTAATAACTATTGTCATTAACATGTCTATGTATGAAAGTTGGTTATCTGATGCCACATTTCTTAGTGACCTTTAGTGTTATATCCTGATTTTACATGTAATCTATGTAGAGACATACAGGATCTGTGTTCAGTACCACTGTCAGTCAGTATACATTTGGTCATCTTGTATACACATGTGAGGCTTACCTAGGTTCAACTAGAGGTATATGAATCATGTACAGTTTATGATGTAAGATTAAAGATATGTTGTTTGAGTAGAGTATGATGTAAAATATGGTGATAAGATAACATTGTCTATGTAATATGATCTAATATTGTCTATTGCTTGAATGCTTGTAAAATCAGAAATTGCAATAGCAATAGTCTAATTACAATAAAGTATTATTTTATAACTAATATCATTGTGAATCATGTGTACTCATTTGTCTGATCAAGGAAACGTTGTTCAGAAAAACGACTGATAAAATCAAGAGATATTATTAGCCTCATTTAGAGGGCGTGGCAGTCTGGAGATCAGAATGTAAAGAGATACCATGCAAATACACCTTTGAAGTTAACCAGAACATTCAACAATGTCTGGTTTCCAGGAAATGGGAAAAACATGCTTGAGTGAATGAATTCTATTGTTGATATGACAGAGGCACAAAAGTTATAAGTAATTAAAGGAATACATGTTAAAAGTACACTTTAAAATTGATACTAGTTACTATAACTAGACAACTAGGTTCTGAATTTCATATTTTAGATATCACTTGAATAGAAAATTTATAGACAGTTCCTTAAATGACTAGAGAAAGCAATATTACAATACTAATTATTTCTATATATGTCCATACTGAGCCAGTTCATTAGTTGTCTTGGCAGAAATGAACTAAAGTCCTTGACATTCCTACAAGCTTCTACAAAATTAATAAAAATGTAATATAAATTGCACTAAAGTAAATGATATACATTGTACTTTCTAAGAAAGGATTTTCTATCTTTCCATGTATTATTTAAAATACATTTGGTTATATATTTAAACTAACTAAATTGAGATTTGTAACAATTGAAAGATTGACAGTAAATAATGTTCTGTTTATTAATACTAAATATACTAAAATAATGTGTAAAATGGGTTGTACTATCTTTAAAAGGATTTCCTATGTGTTTCCCTGTGTTAAGTAACATACATTTCATTATATTTAAACTTAAATATGTAATAAATGTATTGACAATTGAAGGTTGATGGTAACAACATCCTGTTTATAACTAAATAATACTAAATTTGGAATGATAACAATACTTCTTTGGTATCGGACCGGGTATGTAGTTGCAATACAGTGGCCACAAAAGTGTGTGTAGTCAGATCTGGGGATTGCATTATCCCACAGACCCAGCAAGAATATCCTTTTCTTTGCAGCCTTCAAAGTGACTTGTAATGAATATGTAGTAACTGTAAATGATGTAGTAACTAGTGAAGTAGTTTTCACCAAGATAGACACAAATAGCCTAAACCAGTCTGCTTTTTGATGGTGATGAAGCAGGTGATCCAGCAAACAGAAAAAAACTGAATTAATTTAGAATGAATGATTGAATATCTCTTCATGGCTGTAACACCAACATCTCCTGATCATGATGTCTTGGTTTGAGGAAAGTTGCCCTGTGGTGTCTTTGCTCTTGCTTCATATGACATTGTTTATTTGTCAATACTGTTATAGAGACATGCATCTATCTGGCCTCATTTTAATTACAGAGACCACAAAAGTCAAGCAATCCTCTTGTCAATGTCTACATAATCCCATCCTCCAATTTCGTAATTCCCAAACATCAACATACTATTCACCATGGTGACTATTCCTAGAAAATAATCCCTGAGCTCTCCAGTATATTGGTGTTGTGGTCTGTAGAGGGGAAACATGGTGCTTCCATAAAGACATTGAGAGAGGACATTCACACAATGTTTCAGTCATGTGTTGAATGTCCTCAGAGATACAAAGGATGGTTGAAGAGCCTGTGAGGCTCTGTCATCAGTGTCCCTTTTCATTACCTACATTAGAGGCCCATGTATCTGTATTTGCATCAGCTCCCTGTAGTTTCTTATATACCTTCTTAGTTGAGTCAATCTACCCATACACAGAAGTAGCTTCAGCAAGAAGAGTGGGGAGTTTACTACAACATCTCTCATATATACACAGCTAGGAACCACTTAAGTGTCTTAAGAGAATCATGCTTGCTCTTCAAATTAACTCACATTACAAGTTCTTTTTCCAGTTATATTGCAACTATGCAATATTTTAATAATTTCAAAACAATTTTTTAATTAGTTTGCTGACAAATTAATCAATCTTTATTAAGTTAAACATGACACTGTACATTAAATAGTATAAGAATTTATTTTTATATATGATTAACAATGTCGATCAATTATTGTTATATTTAACTTTAAATAGTAATTGGTCTATTGTACGCAGTTCAAATTAAATAAAATTTTAACCTTCTCTTTCACAAGAACATTTACACATCTGACACTTTATTATGTGCAGATCTAGACTAGCTATCTTACTTTATGAGTTGTCTACCAACTGCAATACATTGATTGATGGAATTATTTTCTCACTTTGATGATGCATGTGTCATTACTTTTATTATTGAGTATTGAGTAATGTAATAACCTATTATTATTGAGAAGTAGTTATGGTAGCTAACTTTATGAAATTCATAATATCTCAGTGAATTCCTTGTAAAAAGAAAACTGAACAAAATGGTCTGTTTCAAAAAAATAAAGAGAAGAACTTGGAAGGAAGAGCTTGAAGCTTTTGAAGAAAGAATTATACTATCAATAAAGTGCTACTATTAATAATTTAATAATACTGACAAATTCTGACAAAAGTCAAAAGGAAGTGCATGGGCGTTTCAAATCCCGTAAATTCCCGTTTACAGAATCTGTATGGATTGAGCTATCGGGTGCAGGTGGTGCTGTAATAGGTTTTTTATTCTTGTTAATTATCTCTGATAGAGAGTGTTTGCTGTTTTGGAGCTTTTCTACATTACATGTATTTCTGAACAAGTCTAGATACAAATGTGCAAATGGTTATGGTTAGAAATGGTTAGAATGATAATCATGAATAGACCATAATAAAATACTGAAAGATGTATTTGGGATGGATAAATGTGTTATAATAACCTATTATTATAGAAAGAAAAATGAAACTATTGGAAACAAACATCATTATATCATTATATAACATCATTATAAAAACTAACATTAATAATGAGGTCAATGAGGTTTCACCATCAAAGAATGAAAAAAGTGTTCGTTTTAATCTGTAAAGATAGCACAAAATATATGGAACACTTATAATACTATATTAAATACTGAGGTTTATTATTATTAATACAATTGACTAGCTAGAAAAGGGTAAAGACCTAGGATATAACATAACCATTATTATCATGTAGAGTACATGTCTAGCATGTGATTGCTGTAATAACTGGAGGCGGGAAAGAAACCTTAGAATAAAGGAGGCAGACTATTTAAACACAGTCACAGTCACTCTAAAGTCACATCATAATCGTTTGACCTTTTGGAAAATTCTTTGTCTGTCTTACCTCGTGGTCAAGTTTACCGAGTAGGGTAGATTCTCGTTTATATGAAAACTTTATTTGACACAGAGTTATTGACGTCCTATCATTCAAACAGTCTAGGTGACTGTACTTATTTGATTCGTAGTCACAGCGGAAAAGAACCAGAAAAAGTTCGTGAAGATGACAACTCCCATCGCTTTGGACAGCATCGTTCACGACCGTTACTTGAGCCTGGATCAGGGTGAGGTCTGTTTGGCAACATACATTTGGGTAGATGGAACTGGAGAAGGTGTACGAGGTAAAACTAAAACTTTAGAGAAACTACCAAAGAGCGTGGTGGACATCCCTGAATGGAATTTCGATGGTTCAAGCACTGGCCAGAGCACAGGACACAATAGCGATATTTACCTCAAGCCAGTGGCCTTTTGCCGAGATCCGTTTCTTAGAGGTACTAATATATTGGTGATGTGTGAGACGTATGGTCCTCAGAATACTCCCATTGATAGCAACAAGCGGGACTCTTGTTTCAAAGTAATGATCAAAGCTAAAATGGCCAAACCTTGGTTTGGTTTTGAACAAGAGTACACTCTATTTGATTTAGATGATCGTCCTCTTGGCTGGCCTAAAGGTGGTTACCCTGGTCCACAAGGCCCTTACTATTGTGGTGTTGGAGCTGATCGTATCTTTGGACGACATATTATGGATGCCCATTACAAGGCCTGCCTTTATGCTGGTTTGAAAATTTCAGGGACCAACGTGGAAGTGATGCCATCTCAATTTGAATATCAAATTGGTCCGTGTGAAGGTATTTCATTAGGTGATCAAGTCTGGATTTCACGATACATTCTCCATAGAGTTGCTGAAGACTTTGGCGTGAAAGTTTCTCTTGATCCCAAGCCAGTACCTGGTGATTGGAATGGAGCTGGTGCTCATTGTAACTTCAGTACAAGTGAAATGCGCTCAGAGGGAGGTTTAGAAGCTATTAAGAAAGCTATTGAAAGGCTTAAGCAGCAACATGATGTTCACATTAAGCATTATGATCCTAAAGGTGGTCAAGACAATAGACGTCGTCTAACTGGTCTTCACGAAACCTCAAGTATCTATGATTTTTCTAGTGGTGTTGCTAATCGTGGTGCGAGCATCCGTATACCTCGACAGGTCAACAAGGATGGAAAAGGTTACCTTGAAGACAGACGACCAGCTGCTAATTGTGATCCTTATGAAGTAACAGAAGCCCTTGTACGGGTCAGATGATTTTAGCCACTAATTACGAAGATCTTAAATTGACACTATAATAATGTATTTGTTAGTAATTTATTTTTTTGTTAAACTACAACTATTATGCCACATACTGGATATTTTAGTTGGTTTTCTTTATTATTATAACTGTTACATTGTTATCCCCTTTTATCACAATTTGAAAAAGTAACTCTTTTGGTAGTAATAACTAATGTCTTTAACATGTCGATGTATGAAAGTTGGTTATCTGATGTCACATTTCTTAGTGACCTTTAGTGTATTATCCTGATTTTACATGTAATCTATGTAGAGACATACAGGATCTGTGTTCGGTACCATGTAGATATCACACTGTCAGTCATCTTGTATACACATGTGAGGCTTACCTATGTTCAACTAGAGGTATATGAATCATTATGATGTAAGATTAAAGATATGTCGTTTGAGAGGTATCAATCGTAGTACTGTCTTGACATTCTCTACTTGTTCCTCTGAGAAGGGTCCACCATATTTTTCCTTACCTAAGTCTAGACGTGAAGGGTAGTCCTCCTCCCAATATGTCAAGGCACTATGATTCCTGGATATTTGTTCTTTCTAGCATAGTTGAGTACTTTAGCAATCATTTTGACAGGATTAATAATGTGAGGTGTAATATCTAGACAATGTTTGAAGAGAAAGTTACTGACAATGACTGTAGACACAGATACACCTGATACTACATATGAGAAGATATAAAAATCTTTCAGTAAACATTTAACAATTTCCAAAATGACAAACACTATTGGTATAGTCATAGAATGCCAATAAATGACAGCACTCAGTTTATCAGCGGAAGCTCCTATTAACTGATCAATATTAAATTGTACAATATTGGAGCGAAAACTACTGTACCCAATTACTTGTAGAAAGTATGCAAGACCCAAAATTAACCAATATAATGTATCAATATTAAAATATATATTGACAATAACTGCTATGCCAAAAGTTACCCAAGAAGCAAAAGAGAAGTACACACCAGTAATGATCATTTTATATCTTCCTGGCTTCACATCAGTGAGTAGACCGAGAAGAAATAAACAAAATAAGAGAAAAAATAAACAAAATAACAAAATCCAACATCAACAACATAATTGTAAGTTTTGACTTGACTGTGATAGTAGCTTGTTGCAGCAAAATGGCTTAAACATTGGAAATTCCAGTGTTGTTTTTGAGATTGTATGTATAATTATATATGTGTATACGTGTGTGTGTGTGTGTGTGTGTGTGTGTGTGTGTGTGTGTGTGTGTGTGTGTGTGTGTGTGTGTGTGTGTATGGTATCCATGTACTTAGAGTATATGTAACTAACATGATGCAATCTGATTGTTCATTTTTAAATAAGTCTGCCAACATTTAGAACATGTCTGTTAACACTTAGAAAGTTGTCTGGAAAATGGTAATATTACGAAATGTTTCACATTAAATAATTATTTTCATAACAAAATAAGAATTTGACTTGACTGTGATAGTACCTTGGTACAACAAAGTGTCTCACTAAATTTATGTGAAGGTACATCAAAGCATCCTAAAGGATTATGAATATGATGGATAGACAACTTACACAGGTGTGTGTGTACTAGAATCTGGTAAAAGACCAAGAACACAATACTTTGACATGCGCATGTAATAAAGTATCTGACAAAGTTGTCAATTTCACACTATATGGAGATAAATATCACCAACTTGTAATTTGTTCACTGAAAGAATACAATGCATATAGAAACTTTCTAGAGAACGAATTCTTAAAATTACATAAGGCTGAATTTGAAGTAGAAGACAAAGAGGTATATAATAAACTTAATCTTTTAAAGTATATTGTTCCACAGAAGAAAAAACAAGAAAAAATTACAGATATTAAGAAAAATCCTAAGACTAAGGAAAGAAAAGAGAAAAGAAAACATTTTTTTTGAACAGGAAAAGAAGTTAAGAGCCAAACAGCATAAAATAAAGTAACTTAAATAAATTAAACATTACTAAGTTTAATACTAATTTTACAGGAAACAGAAGAGAGAAGATGAACTTGTCAAATTGCGTGAAATGGAAAAAAGAAAATTACTACAAGAGAAAAATGAAATGAAGAGGGAAGCTGAAAGAGAACAAAACTATCTTAGGAAAATGCAAAAAGAACAGGAAGTATGCATAATGTTTATAGTCTCATCATTAATTAATATACTTCAAATCTAGCAAAACAAGAAACGAAAGAAACTTCTGGCAAAGTCTGAGACATCTGAGTACACTCGACTAATACAACTACACACACTAAAACAAAAAGAGAGAATGAAAAGAATTGATGAGGTAAGTATAATTATATATATATATATATATATATATATATATATATATATTATGCTTAGTTGGAGTCTCGATGGCAAAAATATGATCAACATGCTCAAATGATGCATGAACAAAGGCAGAGACAGAAAGAAGAAGAACAGAAAGCTAAAGAAGAAAGAATGAAATGAAGAGAAAAGCTCTTCATGATCCTTCAACAAAGAGAAGAAGGTATGTAATACAAACATGGACATACATTTAAATGGAAACTTATGCAATAACTATGTACATTAGTGGATAAATGGATGGATGAATGGATAAATAATAGATAGATAGACAAATTAATGGACAGATAAGTAAATGGATAGATATACAGATGAATAGAGTAGATGAGTTAATAGTTATATGGATAGGTAGGTGAGTAGAGATGTATGTATGGATGAATGGTTGTATTAGGTTGATGGGTGGAACCTGAGGTGATAATTTAACAGACAGCTGGCATGTAGATTAAACAATGCATGTACCCATCCATTTTGTCAAAAGCTGTTTAAGTATCTGAATATCAGATGATCTGTATATCATCAGTCTGTCAGTCTTAAATGAATGAATGTCTTTATAGAATGTTATAAATGATCATATCTAATAGGGGATGATTTCCTTGGCTCGTCTGTCCATAACCTTGTGACCATCAGTTGATCCATGTTTTACCTGCCTATTAATCCTTATACAACAATGAATGAGTGAATGAATGTATGAATGGAATTATTATGATGTACATGATCATTATTTATCAATTATATATATGGAATGAGGGGTAGACATATTTATAGGATAATTATGTGTACGTCTATCCAAAATTTTACTATTAATTCAAGCAACTACAGCTGTATAATTATATTGGGTGTATAAACACTACCAGTCAGTCAAGTAGATAAACTGATACCTGTTTGATAGCTTGAATAGTTTACTTGTAATAGGGATAGTTAGTTTGTATCCTGATGTCTGGACACTTTTCTTAAATAACCATAACTGTCCCACCCACATGTAGCTAGTTTGTGGTTTTCTCCAAGTGTGAACAGAGTTTAAGTTATTAATTCATCAATGGTTTTAGACTGAAAACATATAGCATGGCTTGTAGTGTAAATGTAGAGACATTTACACCTTTAACATTACTTGTAAGAGTCCATGTACATGTACATGTATGTAATACATGATATACAATATTTACACATACATTTTATATGCACATATTATATTATATGCATATACAATTATTGACAATGGTCTATTTGTGTATTAATTTTTTCATCTATCTGAATTAATCATTAGATGGACAAATGGTTAGAATGATAATCATGAATAGACCATAATAAAATACTGAAAGATGTATTTGGGATGGATAAATGTGTTATAATAACCTATTATTATAGAAAGAAAAATGAAACTATTGGAAACAAATCACCAACAAATTGAACAGCTCAAAGAAGAAGCAGATCAATTTGAAACTCATTGGTTGGAAGCACACAATCATGAAGTCCAAGAGTGTAGAGAAAAAATGAAGAAGAAACAACAGCTCTGGAGTCAAAAATATGAAAACCAACGATGTGCATCTCATCTGTCTACAACCAACATCAATCATCATAAAATTAACAAGCAAACATCGTTGTCTACAACACTTGATAATTCATCACCTCAACCTGAAGTATCAAAGAACCAGCAAAGAAGGACAACTGCATTTCAAAGCAGTCTTATACAATCATTTGCCAAGTCAATTGTACTAGAAGAAAAAGAAGTAAAGTCTGACACAGAAATCAAAGACACTTCAATTAATTCTACTATGCTACCAGAAGCTATTGTGTCTGATATTGAGGACTCAAATGAATTAGTCAACAACATTTCAGAAAGTGCTCTTACAAACACCTCTGAATACAATAATTTATCAGATGCAATTGAACCAGCTGTTCAACAAGCTGAATATCAGCTGTTAATAAATCATGAATCTAATAATGTACATTTGTACAATGAATACACAAATGATTCAACTGTCACTGCTGACAATGATTTGACAAATGAGAATGAAGAAACATGTCAAGTTAAAACTGATGTTATAGTGAATATACCTGATGACATCATTATAAAAACTAACATTAATAATGAGGTCAATGAGGTTTCACCATCAAAGAATGAAAAGTGTTCGTTTTAATCTGTAAAGATAGCACAAAATATATGGAACACTTATAATACTGTATTAAATACTGAGGTTTATTATTATTAATACAATTAACTAGAGAAAAAAAGGGTAAAGACCTAGGATATTACATAACCATTATTATCATGTTGAGCACATGTGATTGCTGTAATAACTGGGGGGCGGGAAAGAAACCTTAGAATAAAGGAGGCAGACTATTTAAACACAGTCACTCTGAAGTTACATCATAATCGTTTGACCTTTGTAAAATTCTTTGTCAGTCCTACCTCGTGGTCAAGTTTACCGAGTAGGGTAGATAACCGTTTATATGAAAACTTTATTTGACACAGAGTTATTAATGCTCTATCATTCAAACAGTCTAGGTGACTGTACTTATTTGATTCGTAGTCACAGCGGGAAAGAACCAGAAAAAGTTCGTGAAGATGACAACTCCCATCGCTTTGGACAGCATCGTTCTCGACCGCTACTTGAGCCTGGATCAGGGTGAGGTCTGTTTGGCAACATACATTTGGGTAGATGGAACTGGAGAAGGTGTACGAGGTAAAACTAAAACTTTAGAGAAACCACCAAAGAGCTTGGTGGACATCCCTGAATGGAATTTTGATGGTTCAAGCACTGGCCAGAGCACAGGACACAATAGGGATATTTACCTCAAGCCAGTGGCCTTTTGCCGAGATCCGTTTCTTAGAGGTAATAATATATTGGTGATGTGTGAGATGTATGGTCCTCAGAATACTCCCATTGATAGCAACAAGCGGGACTCTTGTTTCAAAGTAATGAACAAAGCTAAAATGACCAAACCTTGGTTTGGTTTTGAACAAGAGTACACTCTATTTGATTTAGATGATCGTCCTCTTGGCTGGCCTAAAGGTGGTTACCCTGGTCCACAAGGCCCTTACTATTGTGCTGTTGGAGCTGATTGTATCTTTGGACGACATATTATGGATGCCCATTACAAGGCCTGCCGTTACGCTGGTTTGAAAATTTCAGGGACCAACGTGGAAGTGATGCCATCTCAATTTGAATATCAAATTGGTCCATGTGAAGGTATTTCATTAGGTGATCAAGTCTGGATCTCACGATACATTCTCCATCGAGTTGCTGAAGACTTTGGCGTGAAAGTTTCTCTTGATCCCAAGCCAGTACCTGGTGATTGGAATGGATCTGGTGCTAATTGTAACTTCAGTACAAGTGAAATGCGCTCAGAGAGAGGTTTAGAAGCTATTAAGAAAGCTATTGAAAGGTTCAAGAAGCAACATGATGTTCACATTAAGCATTATGATCCTAAAGGTGGTCAAGACAATAGACGTCGTCTAACTGGTCCTTACAAGACCTCAAGTATCTATGATTTTTCTAGTGGTGTTGCTAATCGTGGTGCGAGCATCCGTATACCTCGACAGGTCAACAAGGATGGCAAAGGTTACCTTGAAGACAGACGACCAGCTGCTAATTGTGATCCTTATGAAGTAACAGAAGCCTTTGTACGTACTGTTGTACTTCAGGACTAGCCACTAATTGCGAAGATCTTAAATTGACACTATAATAATGTATTTGTTAGTAATTTAGATTTTTTGTTAAACTACAACTATTATGCCACATACTGGATATTTTAGTTGGTTTTCTTTATTATTATAACTGTTTGATTGTTATCACTTTTTATCACAATTTGAAAAATTAACTCTTGGTAGTAATAACTAATGTCATTAACATGTCCATGTATGAAAGTTGGTTATCTGATGTCACATTTCTTAGTGACCTTTAGTGTTATATCCTGATTTTACATGTAATCTATGTAGATACATACAGGATCTGTGTTCGGTACCATGTAATAACACACTGTCAGTCAGTATACATTTGGTCATCTTGTATACACATGTGAGGCTTACCTAGGTTCAACTAGAGGTATATGAATCATGTACAGTTTATGATGTAAGATTAAAGATATGTCGTTTGAGTAGAGTATGATGTAAGATATGGTGATAAGATAACATTGTCTATGTAATATGATCTAATATTGTCTATTGCTTGAATGCTTGTAAAATCAGAAATTGCAATAGCAATAGTCTAATTACAATAAAGTATTATTTTATAACTAATATCATTGTGAATCATGTGTACTCATTTGTCTGATCAAGGAAACGTTGTTCAGAAAACAACTGATAAAATCTAAATTATTATTAGTCTCATTTAGAGGGCGTGGCAGTCTAGAGATTAGAATGTAAAGAGATACCATGCAAATACATCTTTGAAGTTAACCAGAAGATTCAACATTCAACAATGTCTGGTTTCCAGGAAATGGGAAAAACATGCTTCAGTGAATGAATTCTATTGTTGATATGACAGAGGCACAAAAGTTATAAGTAACTAAAGGAATACATGTTAAAAGTACACTTTAAAATTGATACTAGTTACTATAACTAGACAACTAGGTTCTGAATTTCATATTTTAGATATCACTTGAATAGAAAATTTATAGACAGTTCCTTAAATGACTAGAGAAAGCAATATTACAGTACTAATTATTTCTATATATATTTCTATATATATTTCTATATACTTTCCATGTATTATTTAAAATACATTTGGTTATATATTTAAACTAACTAAATTGAGATTTGTAACAATTGAAAGATTGACAGTAAATAATGTTCTGTTTATTTATACTAAATAGATTAAAATAATGTATAAAATGTGTTGTACTATCTTTAAAAGGATTTCCTATGTGTTTCTTTGTGTTAAGTAACATACATTTCATTATATTTAAACTTAAATATGTAATAACTGTATTGACAATTGAAGGTTGATGGTAACAACATCCTGTTTATAATATCATTTAAACTAAAGTAACTAAGACCCACAAGGGCTTGATAATAAAATCATAAACTAAATAATACTAAATTTGGAATGATAGCAATACTTCTTTGGTATCAAACCAGGTATGTAGTAGCAATACAGTGGCCACAAAAGTGTGTGTGGTCAGATCTGCATGAGGATTGCATTATCCCACAGACCCAGCAAGAATGTCCTTTTCTTTGCAGCCTTCGAATGAGTAGCTTGTTAGATGCCTCCACTCATTTTTTCTTTAAACAACTTTAATAGTGGAGGCATCGGAAGAAGGTATCTGCATAAATAAAATGATTACTACAAACGTAACTACTTTCATTTTTACCAGTAGTTTGTAATGAATATGTAGTAACTATAAATGATGTAGTAACTAGTGAAGTAGTTTTAACAAAGATAGACACAAATAGCCTAAACCAGTCTGCTTTTTGATAGTGATGAAGCAGGTGATCCAGCAGACAGAAAAACACTGAATTAATTTAGAATGAATGATTGAATATCTCTTCATGGCTGTAACACCAACATCTCCTGATCATGATGTCTTGGTTTGAGGAAAGTTGCCCTGTGGTGTCTTTGCCCTTGCTTCATACAACATTTTATTTTTGTCAAAGCTATCACTGAGACATTTGATCTCTCTGGCCTCATTTTAATTACAGAGACCACAAAAGTCAAGCAATCCTCTCATCAATGTCTACATGATCCCATCCTCCAACTTCCCAAACATCAACATACTGTTCACCATGTTGACTATTCCTAGAAAATAATAAGACTAAGCATTTTTGGAGATATAGGAACACACCTCTTCCTTTTCACCACTTTCACTATCATTATCCGAGCCCTCTTGCTTTGAAACAGTGGATTTATTTACTTCATCTATATTTACTGGTAGCATACTTACTTTGTCTGATCATTCAAAATCCCCAAATCCCTCATCAATTTGAGTGTCAAGGCTCTTATTATGAAGAGAGAGACCAGTTTTTTGATGCAGATACTCAACCCCAAAGAGCTCTCCAGTATATTGGTGTTGTGGTCTGTAGAGGGGAAAGATAGTGTTTCCATAAGACATTGAGAGTGCACACAATGTTTCAGTCATGTGTTGAATGTCCTCAGAGATACAAAGAATAGTTGAAGAGCCTGTGAGGGTCTGTCAGTGTCCCTTTTCATTACCTACATTAGATGCCCGTGTATCTGTGTTTGCATCTGCTCCCTGTAGTTTCTTATATACCTTCTTAGTTGAGTCAATCTTCAAGATTTATCCATACACAGAAGTAGCTTTAGCAAGAAGAATGGGGAGTTTACTCTAACATCTCTCATATATACACAGCTAGGAACCACTTAATTGTCTTAAGAGAATCATGCTTGCTCTTCGAATTAACTTATATTGCAAGTTCTTCTTCCAGTTATATCGCTACTATGTAATTTTTTAATAATTTCAAAACATTTTCTAATTATAATAATTCATTTGCTGACAAATTAATCAATCTTTATTAAGTTAAACATGACACTGTACATTAAATAGTATTTATTTTTATATGTGATTAACAATGTTGATCAATTATTGTTATATTTATCTTTAAATAGTAATTGGTCTATTGTACGTAGTTCAAATTAAATAAATTTTTAAAATTCTCTTTCTCCAGAACATTTACATCTGACAATTATTATGTGTAGACTAGCTATCTTACTTTATAAGTTGTCTACCAATTGATTGATGGAATTATTTTCTCACTTTGATGATTTTTCTTTATACAAAACTGCATGTGTCATTATTTTATTATTGAGTACTGAGTAATGTAATAACCTATTATTATTGAGAAGCAGTTATGGTAGCTAACTTTATGAAATTCATAATATATTAGCAAATTCCTTTATGGAAAATAGCTTATCCATAAATGTTCCCTTAATGTAGTTTACCACCTGTGAGTGATTTATAAATTTATGATGTTTATCCTAAAAATATTATTTGACAGTCTTGATGTCACTTTCAAGAAAATTTTGTAACATTTCCATGAAACAGCCCAACCATAGAGATATTGGACCTGACAGCAGTCTATCTTTACTTATTATTATTTGTCACTATATATCATGTGAAAATAAGAAGACTGAACAAAATGGTCTGTTTCAAAAAAATCAAGAGAAGAACTTGGAAGGAAGAGCTTGAAGATTTTGAAGAAAGAATTATACTATCAATAAAGTGATAACAAAGTCTGACAAAAGAGATCTTATCACCAAAAAATTTAAACAAAAGGAAGTGCATGGGCGTTTCCAATCCCGTAAATTCCCGTTTACGTAATTTGTATCTATCGGGTGTATCAAACTGTAATAGGTTTTTTGGGTGGTTCTTGGTGTAACTTCACTCTGATGACATCATCATTAAATGACAGATAGTGATGTCATCATATGATGACATCATCTAAAACCATCACCTACACCCTAAACTAAACCTTATGACACATAGTGATGTCATCATCATCATAGTACAAGTTACATCATCATAGAAGTTACACCAAGAAGGACCCTTTTTTTGTTGTTAACTATCACTGATAGAGATATTGATTAGAGATATCTGTAAAATATAGTAGTAATGTTGTAGTATGCATGCACTAAATTTGTTACCACACCAAAAATAATACAGAAGTGTCAAGAGGTTCTAAAAATGTCTTATTATTACCAATACAACATGGTTACTCTCTTCTCATTCACTAATAACAATAACAAAGAAGTTTAGCATTGATAGTATTAAAAAAAATCCTACATAGTAGCCACAACATAAGATTCTATAATAAGTTTTATGAGATTATGTGGCTATCATGTAGGAATTTATAGTGTAAATAAATACATGTAGAAGTTAATTAGTCTTTTAAGGAAGTGGAATGAAGTGACAGGATGTATCAAATCCAGGATCAGTATATATACTTTATCATTCTATTAAGTACATGTTCAAAGTACTTTATTATAATGTGAGATGAAGCAAAAGTACCAAAGGTAAATCCTATCACTCTAATATTGATGCTATATAAGTGTTAAATTGTTCTGCTATTTTATGATCAAATAGTACACTTTATGACAATGTTAGTCATCTAAACAGTAAATACTAACAAAATAGCAACAACAATGAAATTTAGGATTGAAAGTATAAAAATTCCTACATAGTAGCCACAACACAAGATTCAATAGTACGTCTAATGAGACTATGTGGCTATCATGTAGGAATTTATATCATCATTCTTATTGTGATCTTGTTTCAAATGTTTGTACCACCATCCTTACATTTTATCAGTGTTTTTAAAATTTTATATACTTGTATTAAATAATCTACATGGGACGTAACTAAGATTAACTAAACATGTATATAGTACAGTATCAATGTTTCAAAGTAGTCTAATAATTTATTTTATACAGTTGTCAGGTAGTACATGTCTGGCTAGCAATTGTGTTGACACAAAGACCAATCTGTAGAATCATGTTATTTCTTTCCTGTACTATACTCCTGTTCTATATATCTCTCATAATGTTCCTCTGCTATCATATGTATGTTGACTTCATTTTCTCTTACACGTAACTTGTAACGTTTAGCTAGTATCACAAACACTATCAGTATGATGACAATAATCACACTCTTGTAAACATAATAAAAAAGATTTTGGCAGATTATATCATCTTCACATTTAAAGGGAAACTTGCCATTCATATTCACAGCTAATCCAATTGCAAATGCTGCAAACCACATCCCAACCATGAACCCTCTCATTTCATGTGGAGACTGTGCTATTGTGAACTCCAATGATGTAGGAAGAATTAAAGCAAATGAAATTCCATATAATATATCAGGAACAATGATTGCTTTGTATGTAGTTGTATTTAAATGAATAAACTGTTTACAAGAAAACAAGATGACATAATATAGTGGAGCTGATAAAGAAAAAACAAGTCCTAGACCAATTCTCTTAAGCATACTTGGAATATACTTTACAAGACGTTGATATAACATCAGAAGGTAGAGAATGATTAGAAGTAAACCAACACCAAGGTATAAAGAATCACTTAATACATAGCAAGAAAGAAAATGTAAATTGTCATATATAGTGTAGTAATTAAATAGCCTGACTTCCTCTGCACACATAAGACCTACTACTGAAACCAGTCTACAACAGTATGTACAACAGTACTGTTGTACATACTGTTGTACTTCAGGACTGGGAGATAGAAGAGTCTTCCGGGTCAGATGATTTTAGCCACTAATTAAATTGACACTATAATAATGTATTTGTTAGTAATTTAGATTTTTTTTGTTAAACTACAACTATTATGCCACATACTGGATATTTTAGTTGGTTTTCTTTATTATTATAACTTTGATTGTTATCCCTTTTTATCACAATTTGAAAAATTAACTCTTTTTGGTAGTAATAACTATTGTCATTAACATGTCCATGTATGAAAGTTGGTTATCTGATGTCACATTTCTTAGTGACCTTTAGTGTTATATCCTGATTTTACACGTAATCTATATAGATACATACAGGATCTGTGTTCTGTACCATGTAATAACACACTGTCAGTCAGTATACATTTGGTCACCTTGTATACACATGTGAGGCTTACCTAGGTTCAACTATGATGTAAGATTAAAGATATGTCGTTTGAGTAGAGTATGATGTAAGATATGGTGATAAGATAACATTGTCTATGTAATATGATCTAATATTGTCTATTGCTTGAATGCTTGTAAAATCAGAAATTGCAATAAGCAATAGTCTAATTACAATAAAGTATTATTTTATAATTAATATCATTGTGAATCATGTGTACTCATTTGTCTGATCAAGGAAGCGTTGTTCAGAGAAACAACTGATAAAATGATTTTATCAGTTATTTCTCTGAACAACTGATTTTATTAAAATCAAGAGATATTATTAGCCTCATTTAGAGGGCGTGGCAGTCTGGAGATTATTTTCTCAGAATGTAAAGAGATACCATGCAAATACACCTTTGAAGTTAACTAGAACATTCAATAATGTCTGGTTTCCAGGAAATGGCATGAATTCATATGGCAGAGGCACAAAAGTTATAAGTAACTAAAGGAATACATGTTAAAAGTACACTTTAAAATTGATACTAGTTACTATAACTAGACAACTAGGTTCTGAATTTCATATTTTAGATATCACTTGAATAGAAAATTTATAGACAGTTCCTTAAATGACTAGAGATAGCAATATTACAATACTAATTATTTCTATATATGTCCATACTGAGTCAGTTCATTAGTTGTCTTGGCAGAAATGAACTAAAGTCCTTGACATTCCTACAAGCTTCTACAAAATTAATAAAAATGTAATATAAATTGCACTAAAGTAAATGATATACATTGTACTTTCTAAGAAAGGATTTTCTATCTTTCCATGTATTATTTAAAATACATTTGGTTATATATTTAAACTAACTAAATTGAAATTTGTAACAATTGAAAGATTGACAGTAAATAATGTTCTGTTTATTTATACTAAATAGATTAAAATAATGTATAAAATGTGTTGTACTATCTTTAAAAGGATTTCCTATGTGTTTCTTTGTGTTAAGTAACATACATTTCATTATATTTAAACTTAAATATGTAATAACTGTATTGACAATTGATGTTGATGGTAACAACATCCTGTTTATAATAACATTTAAACTAAAAGTAACTAAGACCCATAAGGGCTTAAGAATAAAATCATAATAAACTAAATAATACTAAATTTGGAATGATAGCAATACTTCTTTGGTATCAAACCAGGTATGTAGTAGCAATACAGTGGCCACAAAAGTGTGTGTGGTCAGATCTGAGGATTGCATTATCCCACAGACCCAGCAAGAATATCCTTTTCTTTGCAGCCTTCAAAATGAGTAGCTTGTTAGATGCCTCCACTCACTTGTTCTTTAAACAACTTAAATAGTGGAGGCATCGGAAGAAGGTATCTGCATAAATAAAATGATTACTACAAACATAACTACTTTCATTTTTACCAGTAGCTCGTAATGAATATGTAGTAACTGTAACTGATGTAGTAACTAGTGAAGTAGTTTTAACAAAGATAGATACAAATAGCCTAAACCAGTCTGCTTTTTGATAGTGACAAAGCTGGTGATCCAGCAGACAGACAAAAACTGAATTAATTTAGAATGAATGATTGAATATCTCTTCATGGCCATATAACACCAAAATCTCCTGATCATGATGTCTTGGTTTGAGGAAAGTTGCCCTGTGGTGTCTTTGCCCTTGCTTCATGTGACATTGTGTATTTGTCAATACTGTCATAGAGACATGCATCTGTCTGGCCTCATTTTAAGTACAGAGACCACAAAAGTCAACCAATGCTCTCGTCAATGTCTACATGATCCCATCCTCCAATTTCGTAATTCCCAAACATCAACATACTGTTCACCATGTTGACTATTCCTAGAAAATAATAAGACAATCCACATGGAAGCCTATAAAACTAACAAAAATAAGGTAAAAGTTTAACTAAATTTACAGTTAACATGTACACTTTTGTGCAAGATGCATAATTGCATATATACTAATTAAACAACATTACAATCTCTTCAATACTTAAGGTGAAACAGCTGTGTGCTCTCTTTAAACTCTACAATTGCAATGTGAAACCTAAACCACCATGTACATCAGTATCACCAGAAAAGTCTGGGCTTTTCAATCCTTGGAAAGTGCAAGAAGTAATTCAAAGCAACCTGGACGTGATGAGCCTTAAACCACTTAAGGAAGATGAAATCAATGCTAGCAAAGCTTTTATTGACCATGCTCCTTCTCTATGCAGAAATCAACTCTTAGAGAAAGTAGATGAGGAGGACTTTTGGTCAAACATTTGCGGAGAAGTAAGTGCTTAAGGAAGTATATTAATCCTAGTTAATATTAAATTTTTAGATTGAAACAATGAGATCAGATGAGATGTTTGTTTTAACACACAATATACCTACTGTTCAACAATGCATTGTATCAGATGAACCTCCTGATGTTCCATCATCACCAATATTAGAAAGTATTTCATACCAGCTACTAAGGGAAGAAGCAATAGCTTCTAACAATACTTGTCCAATTATGCCTGACACACTTACCACACAAATGGAATCTGGTCAACATATGCATCAAAGAATGCAGTGTTTCTCTACCAATTCAGATATTGCAACTGAGTTGCCCTTCAATCAGATTATGGCCTATTCTTTGTCTCCTCTTCCAATAAGTTCAATAGCAACCGTCAACGAGGCTATTCCAGTCAACAATATTCATGAAATGCCTAGCAATTTATATTCACAATTGCCTCAGGTACAATCATTTGAGCCTTCGTTCATCAACACACCGCTGGAGTCTTTAATTCCTCCTCAACATCAATCAAGGTCTCAAGTATATAACAATCCAACTCAGCTATATTGGAATGAAACCTTGAATTCACATGTTATACGAGAACCACAGCAAGGACCTCATGTTTATATCAATCACCAGCATACTCCAGTGACTACTGTCAACTCAGAAACCAATCATTCACAATTAGGTCTATTTTTTCTGGAGAATACAGTCGTTCATGAAAATGAAGAGGTAGTTGTCATAGAGGGCATTACAATTCTACCTCCCTGAAAATAATGCTACCAATGTATCCCTACAAGATATGGACTTGCATACTAATATTATATGATCTGTTGACCCAGACAGACTTCCTTTTAATTTTAAGATGATAATAACGATTTTAATTTTATTTCAAAAATAATTTATATTAATAAAATCATATATAGCAGACAGAGAGAATAAAATTAACACACAAAAACATTATACAGAAAATTGCCTACGATAAAGAACGCGCAACGCGTTGTTATGACTCGTATCCACGAACAAAAAGTACAATGGCAATGACAGCTCCAGCTCCAGGTCGTGCACCCCTTATTCCAAGACTATGCAACAGTAGAACTATTACTTGCAACGTCCCTTTGTTGCCAAAGTTACACGGCAAAACAACCCTAGTTACTACAAAGCTTTGTGAGCAGGTAAGAGCCCAAACTAAAAACGTTATGTAACGTACTATTGTTTTCTCGCAGATTTACAAATCTACCACAGGCCATGTCTTTGACTTAACAGCTCCTAAAGAGCACATGACATCAATACTTATGGACTACAATAGCCTTCATGATCCTTACCTTAAGTCTTATTTTTATCGTCACGAAAAGAAAACAAAATTAATTAAAAATGGCTTCATAACAAAAGATCTTGGTGTAATTTGTTCACTGAAAGAATACAATGCATATAGAAACTTTCTAGAGAACGAATTCTTAAAATTACATAAAGCTGAATTTGAAGTAGAAGACAAAGAGGTACATAATAAACTTAATATTTTAAAGTATATTGTTCCACAGAAGAAAAAACAAGAAAAAATTACAGATATTAAGAAAAATCCTAAGGCTAAGGAAAGAGAAGAGAAAAGAAAACAGTTTTTCATTGAACAGGAAAAGAAGTTAAGAGCCAAACAGAATAAAATAAAGTAACTTAAATAAATTAAACATTACTAAGTTTAATACTAATTTTACAGGAAACAGAAGAGAGAAGATGAACTTGTCAAATTGCGTGAAATGGAAAAAAGAAAATTACTACAAGAGAAAAATGAAATGAAGAGGGAAGCTGAAAGAGAACAAAACTATCTTAGGAAAATGCAAAAAGAACAGGAAGTATGCATAATGTTTATAGTCTCATCATTAATTAATATACTTCAAATCTAGCAAAACGTGAAACGAAAGAAACTTCTGGCAAAGTCTGAGACATCTGAGTATACTCGACTAATACAACTACATGCACTAAAACAAAAAGAGAGAATGAAAAGAATTGATGAGGTAAGTATAATTATATATATATATATATATATATATATATATTATACTTAGCTGGAGTCTCGATGGCAAAAATATGATCAACATGCTCAAATGATGCATGAACAAAGGGAGAGACAGAAAGAAGAAGAACAGAAAGCTAAAGAAGAAAGAATGAAACGAAGAGAGAAGCTCTTCATGATCCTTCAACAAAGAGAAGAAGGTATGTAATACAAACATGGACATACATTTAAATATCATGAATGGAAACTTATGCAATAACTATGTGCATTAGTGGATAAATGGATGGATGTATGGATAAATAATAGATAGATAGACAAATTAATGGACAGATAAGTAAATGGATAGATATACAGATGAATAGAGTAGATGAGTTAATAGTTATATGGACAGGTAGGTGAGTAGAGATGTATGTATGGATGAATGGTTGTATTAGGTTGATGGGTGGAAACTGAGGTGATAATTTATAAGAGTCCATGTACATGTACATGTAAGTAAATACATAATATACAATATTTACACATACATTTTATATGCACATATTATATTATATGCATATACAATTATTGACAATGGTCTATTTGTGTATTAATTTTTTCATCTATCTGAATTAATCATTAGATGGACAAATGGTTAGAATGATAATCATGAATAGACCATAATAAAATACTGAAAAATGTATTTGGGATGGATAAATGTGTTATAATAACCTATTATTATAGAAAGAAAAATGAAACTATTGGAAACAAATCACCAACAAATTGAACAGCTCAAAGAAGAAGCAGATCAATTTGAAACTCATTGGTTGGAAGCACACAATCATGAAGTCCAAGAGTGTAGAGAAAAAATGAAGAAGAAACAACAGCTCTGGAGTCAAAAATATGAAAACCAACGATGTGCATCTCATCTGTCTACAACCAACATCAATCATCATAAAATTAACAAGCAAACATCGTTGTCTACAACACTTGACAATTCATCACCTCAACCTGAAGTATCAAAGAACCAGCAAAGAAGGACAACTGCATTTCAAAGCAGTCTCATACAATCATTTGCCAAGTCAATTGTGCTAGAAGAAAAAGAAGTAAAGTCTGAGACAGAAATCAAAGACACTTCAATTAATTCTACAATGCTACCAGAAGCTATTGTGTCTGATATTGAGGACTCAAATGAATTAGTCAACAACATTTCAGAAAGTGCTCTTACAAACACCTCTGAATACAATAATTTATCAGATGCAATTGAACCAGCTGTTCAACAAGCTGAATATCAGCTGTTAATAAATCATGAATCTAATAATGTACATTTGTACAATGAATACACAAATGATTCAACTGTCACTGCTGACAATGATTTGACAAATGAGAATGAAGAAACATGTCAAGTTAAAACTGATGTTATAGTGAATATACCTGATGACATCATTATAAAAACTAACATTAATAATGAGGTCAATGAGGTTTCACCATCAAAGAATGAAAAGTGTTCGTTTTAATCTGTAAAGATAGCACAAAATATATGGAACACTTATAATACTGTATTAAATACTGAGGTTTATTATTATTAATACAATTGACTAGCTAGAAAAGGGTAAAGACCTAGGATATTACATAACCATTATTATCATGTTGAGCAGATGTTTAGCATGTGAGTGCTGTAATAACTGGGGGGCGGGAAAGAAACCTTAGAATAAAGGAGGCAGACTATTTAAACACAATCACTCTGAAGTCACATCATAATCGTTTGACCTTTTGGAAAGTTCTTTGTCTGTCCTACCTCGTGGTCAAGTTTACCGAGTAGGGTAGATTCTCGTTTATATGGAAACTTTATTTGACACAGAGTTATTGACATCCTATCATTCAAACAGTCTAGGTGACTGTACTTATTTGATTCGTAGTCACAGCGGGAAAGAACCAGAAAAAGTTCGTGAAGATGACAACTCCCATCGCTTTGGACAGCATCGTTCACGACCGTTACTTGAGCCTGGATCAGGGTGAGGTCTGTTTGGCAACATACATTTGGATAGATGGAACTGGAGAAGGTGTGCGAGGTAAAACTAAAACTTTAGAGAAACCACCAAAGAGCGTGGTGGACATCCCTGAATGGAATTTCGATGGTTCAAGCACTGGCCAGAGCACAGGACACAATAGCGATATTTACCTCAAGCCAGTGGCCTTTTGCCGAGATCCGTTTCTTAGAGGTACTAATATATTGGTGATGTGTGAGACGTATGGTCCTCAGAATACTCCCATTGATAGCAACAAGCGGGACTCTTGTTTCAAAGTAATGAACAAAGCTAAAATGGCCAAACCTTGGTTTGGTTTTGAACAAGAGTACACTCTATTTGATTTAGATGATCGTCCTCTTGGCTGGCCTAAAGGTGGTTACCCTGGTCCACAAGGCCCTTACTATTGTGCTGTTGGAGCTGATCGTGTCTTTGGACGACATATTATGGATGCCCATTACAAGGCCTGCCTTTACGCTGGTTTGAAAATTTCAGGGACCAACGTGGAAGTGATGCCATCTCAATTTGAATATCAAATTGGTCCATGTGAAGGTATTTCATTAGGTGATCAAGTCTGGATCTCACGATACATTCTCCATCGAGTTGCTGAAGACTTTGGCGTGAAAGTTTCTCTTGATCCCAAGCCAGTACCTGGTGATTGGAATGGAGCTGGTGCTCATTGTAACTTCAGTACAAGTGAAATGCGCTCAGAGGGAGGTTTAGAAGCTATTAAGAAAGCTATTGATTGGCTCAAGAAGCAACATGATGTTCACGTTAAGCATTATGATCCTAAAGGTGGTCAAGACAATAGACGTCGTCTAACTGGTCTTCACGAGACCTCAAGTATCTATGATTTTTCTAGTGGTGTTGCTAATCGTGGTGCGAGCATCCGTATACCTCGACAGGTCAAGAAGGATGGCAAAGGTTACCTTGAAGACAGACGACCAGCTGCTAATTGTGATCCTTATGAAGTAACAGAAGCCCTTGTACGTACTGTTGTACTTCAGGACTGGGAGATAGAATAGTCTTCCGGGTCAGATGATTTTAGCCACTAATTACGAAGATCTTAAATTGACACTATAATAATGTATTTGTTAGTAATTTAGATTTTTTTGTTAAACTACAACTATTAGGCCACATACTGGATATTTTAGTTGGTACAGTTTGATTGTTATCCCACAATTTGAAAAATTAACTCTTTTGGTAGTAATAACTAATGTCATTAACATGTCCATGTATGAAAGTTGGTTATCTGATGTCACATTTCTTAGTGACCTTTAGTGTATTATCCTGATTTTACATGTAATCTATGTAGAGACATACAGGATCTGTGTTCGGTACCATGTAGATATCACACTGTCAGTCATCTTGTATACACATGTGAGGCTTACCTATGTTCAACTAGAGGTATATGAATCATTATGATGTAAGATTAAAGATATGTCGTTTGAGAGGTATCAATCGTAGTACTGTCTTGACATTCTCTACTTGTTCCTCTGAGAAGGGTCCACCATATTTTTCCTTACCTAAGTCTAGACGTGAAGGGTAGTCCTCCTCCCAATATGTCAAGGCACTATGATTCCTGGATATTTGTTCTTTCTAGCATAGTTGAGTACTTTAGCAATCATTTTGACAGGATTAATAATGTGAGGTGTAATATCTAGACAATGTTTGAAGAGAAAGTTACTGACAATGACTGTAGACACAGATACACCTGATACTACATATGAGAAGATATAAAAATCTTTCAGTAAACATTTAACAATTTCCAAAATGACAAACACTATTGGTATAGTCATAGAATGCCAATAAATGACAGCATATCAGCAGAAGCTCCTATTAATTGATCAATATTAAATTGTACAATATTGGAACGAAAACTACTGTACCCAATTATTTGTAGAAAGTATCTAAGACCCAAAATTAACCAATATAATGTATCAATATTAAAATTATATATTGACAATAACTGCTATGCCAAAAGTTATCCAAGAAGCAAAAGAGAAGTACACATCAATAATAATCATTTTATATCTACCTGGCTTCACATCAGTGAGTAGACCGAAGACAGGATATAAGAGAAAAAATAAACAAAATAACAAAATCCAACATCAACAACATAATTGTAAGTTTTGACTTGACTGTGATAGTAGCTTGTTGCAGCAAAATGGCTTAAACATTGGAAATTCCAGTGTTGTTTTTGAGATTGTATGTATAATTATATATGTGTATGCATGTGTGTGTGTGTGTGTGTGTGTGTGTGTGTGTGTGTGTGTGTGTGTGTGTGTGTGTGTGTGTATGGTATCCATGTACTTAGAGTATATGTAACTAACATGATGCAATCTGATTGTTCATTTTTAAATAAGTCTGCCAACATTTAGAACATGTCTGTTAACACTTAGAAACTTGTCTGGAAAACGGTAATATTACGAAATGTTTCACATTAAATAATTATTTTCATAACAAAATAAGAATTTGACTTGACTGTGATAGTACCTTGGTACAGCAAAGTGTCTCATTAAATTTATGTGAAGGTACATCAAAGTATCCCAAAGGATTATGAATATGATGAATAGACAACTTACACAGGTGTGTGTGTGTACTAGAATCTGGTAAAAGACCAAGAACACAATACTTTGAAATGTGCATGTAATAAAGTATCTGACAAAGTTGTCAATTTCACACTATAGAGAGACAAATATGACCAACTTTGCAAAATCTATTGAATTAATTGTAATTTGTTCACTGAAAGAATTCAATGCATATAGAAACTTTCTAGAGAACAAATTCTTAAAATTAAATAAGGCTGAATTTGAAGTAGAAGACAAAGAGGTATATAATAAACTTAATCTTTGCCTGATGCCTGTTTGATAGCTTGAATAGTTTACTTGTAGTAGGGATAGTTAGTTTGTATCCTGATGTCTGGGCACTTTTCTTAAATAACCATAACTGTCCCACCCACATGTAGCTAGTTTGTGTTTAAAATTAGTTTTTTCGAAGTGTGAACAGATATTAATTCATCAATGGTTTTAGACTGAAAACATATAGCATGGCTTGTAGTGTAAATGGAGAGACATTTACACCTTTAACATTACTTGTAAAAGTCCATGTACATGTACATGTACATAAATACATAATATACAATATTTACACATATATTTTATATGCACATATTATATTATATGCATATACAATTATTGACAATGGTCTATTTGTGTATTAATTTTTTCTGCTTTGAATGAATTAATCATTAGATGGACAAATGGTTAGAATGATAATCATGAATAGACCATAATAAAATACTAAAAGATGTATTTGGGATAGATAAATGTGTTATAATAACCTATTATTATAGAAAGAAAAATGAAACTATTGGAAACAAATCACCAACAAATTGAACAGCTCAAAGAAGAAGCAGATCAATTTGAAACTCATTGGTTGGAAGCATACAATCATGAAGTCCAAGAGTGTAGAGAAAAAATGAAGAAGAAACAACAGCTCTGGAGTCAAAAATATGAAAACCAACGATGTGCATCTCATCTGTCTACAACCAACATCAATCATCATAAAATTAACAAGCAAACATTGTTGTCTACAACACTTGACAATTCATCACCTCAACCTGAAGTATCAAAGAACCAGCAAAGAAGGACAACTGCATTTCAAAGCAGTCTTATACAATCATTTGCCAAGTCAATTGTACTAGAAGAAAAAGAACTAAAGTCTGAGACAGAAATCAAAGACACTTCAATTAATTCTACTATGCTACCAGAAGCTATTGTATCTGATATTGAGGACTCAAATGAATTAGTCAATAACATGTCAGAAAGTGCTCTTACAAACACCTCTGAATACAATAATTTATCAGATGCAAATGAACCAGCTGTTCAACAAGCTGAACATCAGCTGTTAATAAATCATGAATTTAATAATGTATATTTGTACAATGAACACACAAATGATTCAACTGTCACTGCTGACAATGATTTGACAAATGAGAATGAAGAAACATGTCAAGTTAAAACTGATGTTATAGTGAATATACCTGATGACATCATTATAAAAACTAACATTAATAATGAGGTCAATGAGGTTTCACCATCAAAGAATGAAAAAAGTGTTTGTTTTAATCTGTAAAGATAGCACAAAATATATGGAACACTTATAATACTGTATTAAATACTGAGGTTTATTATTATTAATACAATTGACTAGCTAGAAGAGGGTAAAGACCTGGGATATATGTTGAGCACATGTCTAGCATGTCATTGCTGTAATAACTGGGGGGCGGGAAAGAAACCTTAGAATAAAGGAGGCAGACTATTTAAACACAGTCACTCTGAAGTCACATCATAATCGTTTGACCTTTTGGATAATTCTTTGTCTGTCCTACCTCGTGGTCAAGTTTACCGAGTGGGGTAGATTCTCGTTTATATGAAAACTTTATTTGACACAGAGTTATTGACGTCCTATCATTCAAACAGTCTAGGTGACTGTACTTATTTGATTCGTAGTCACAGAGGGAAAGAACCAGAAAAAGTTCGTGAAGATGACGACTCCCATCGCTTCGGACAGCATCGTTCTCGACCGCTACTTGAGCCTGGATCAGGGTGAGGTCTGTTTGGCAACATACATTTGGGTAGATGGAACTGGAGAAGGTGTACGAGGTAAAACTAAAACTTTAGAGAAACTACCAAAGAGCGTGGTGGACATCCCTGAATGGAATTTCGATGGTTCAAGCACTGGCCAGAGCACAGGACATAATAGCGATATTTACCTCAAGCCAGTGGCCTTTTGCAGAGATCCATTTCTTAGAGGTACTAATATATTGGTGATGTGTGAGACGTATGGTCCTCAGAATACTCCCATTGATAGCAACAAGCAGGACTCTTGTTTCAAAGTAATGAACAAAGCTAAAATGGCCAAACCTTGGTTTGGGTTTGAACAAGAGTACACTCTATTAGATTTAGATGATTGTCCTCTTGGCTGGCCTAAAGGTGGTCCACAAGGCCCTTACTATTGTGGTGTTGGAGCTGATCGTATCTTTGGACGACATATTATGGATGCCCATTACAAGGCCTGCCTTTACGCTGGTTTGAAAATTTCAGGGACCAACGTGGAAGTGATGCCATCTCAATTTGAATATCAAATTGGTCCATGTGAAGGTATTTCATTAGGTGATCAAGTCTGGATCTCACGATACATTCTCCATCGAGTTGCTGAAGACTTTGGCGTGAAAGTTTCTCTTGATCCCAAGCCAGTACCTGGTGATTGGAATGGAGCTGGTGCTTATTGTAACTTCAGTACAAGTGAAATGCGCTCAGAGGGAGGTTTAGAAGCTATTAAGAAAGCTATTGAAAGGCTCAAGAAGCAACATGATGTTCACATTAAGCATTATGATCCTAAAGGTGGTCAAGACAATAGACGTCGTCTAACTGGTCTTCACGAGACCTCAAGTATCTATGATTTTTCTAGTGGTGTTGCTAATCGTGGTGCGAGCATCCGTATACCTCGACAGGTCAACAAGGATGGCAAAGGTTACCTTGAAGACAGACGACCAGCTGCTAATTGTGATCCTTATGAAGTAACAGAAGCCCTTGTACGTACTGTTGTACTTCAGGACTGGGAGATAGAATAGTCTTCCGGGTCAGATGATTTTAGCCACTAATTACGAAGATCTTAAATTGACACTATAATAATGTATTTGTTAGTAATTTAGATTTTTTTTTTGTTAAACTACAACTATTATACCACATACTGAATATTTTAGTTGGTTTTCTTTATTATTATAACTGTTAGATTGTTATCCCTTTTTATCACAATTGTCATTAACATGTCCATGTATGAAAGTTGGTTATCTGATGTCACATTTCTTAGTGACCTTTAGTGTATTATCCTGATTTTACATGTAATCTATGTAGAGACATACAGGATTTGTGTTCAGTACCATGTAATAACACACTGTCAGTCAGTATACATTTGGTCATCTTGTATACACATGTGAGGCTTACCTAGGTTCAACAAGAGATATATGAATCATGTACAGTTTATGATGTAAGATTAAAGATATGTTGTTTGAGTAGAATATGATGTAAGATATGGTGATAAGATAACATTGTCTATGTAATATGATCTAATATCGTCTATTGCTTGAATGCTTGTACAATCAGAAATTGCAATAGCAATAGTCTAATTACAATAAAGTATTATTTTATAACTAATATCATTATGAATCATGTGTACTCATTTGTCTGATCAAGGAAACGTTGTTCAGAGAAACAACTGATAAAATCAAGAGATATTATTAGCCTCATTTAGAGGGCGTGGCAGTCTGGAGATTATTTCCTCAGAATGTAAAGAGATACCATGCAAATACACCTTTGAAGTTAACCAGAACATTCAACAATGTCTGGTTTCCAGGAAATGGCATGAATTCATATGGCAGAGGCACAAAAGTTATAAGTAATTAAAGGAATACATGTTAAAAGTACACTTTATAACTAAATAATACTAAATTTGGAATGATAACAATACTTCATTGGTATCGGACCAGATATGTAGTTGCAATACAGTGGTCACAAAAGTGTGTGTGGTCAGATCTGGGGATTGCATTATCCCACAGACCCAGCAAGAATATCCTTTTCTTTACAGCCTTCAAAGTGACTAGCTTTTTCGATTCCTCCACTCACTTATTCTTTAAACAACTTTAATAGTGGAGGCATCGGAAGAAGGTATCTGCATAAATAAAATGATTACTACGAACATAACTACTTTTATTTTTACCAGTAGCTTGTAATGAATATATAGTAACTGTAAATGATGTAGTAACTAGTGAAGTAGTTTTCACAAAGATAGACACAAATAGCCTAAACCAGTCTGCTTTTTGATAGTGACAAAGCTGGTGATCCAGCAGACAGACAAAAACTGAATTAATTTAGAATGAATGATTGAATATCTCTTCATGGCCATATAACACCAAAATCTCCTGATCATGATGTCTTGGTTTGAGGAAAGTTGCCCTGTGGTGTCTTTGGCCTTGCTTCATGTGACATTGTGTATTTGTCAATACTGTTATAGAGACATGCATCTGTCTGGCCTCATTTTAATTACAGAGACCACAAAAGTCAACCAATGCTCTCGTCAATGTCTACATGATCCCATCCTCCAATTTCGTAATTCCCAAACATCAACATACTATTCACCATGTTGACTATTCCTAGAAAATAATAAGACAATCCACATGGAAGCCTATAAAACTAACAAAAATAAGGTAAAAGTTTAACTAAATTTACAGTTAACATGTACACTTTTGTGCACATGCATATATACAAACAACATTATACAATCTCTTCAAAACTTAAGGTGAAACAGCTGTGTGCTCTCTTTAAACTCTACAATTGCAATGTGAAACCTAAACCACCATTTACACCAGTATCACCAGAAAAGTCTGGGCTTTTCAATCTTTGGAAAGTGCAAGAAGTAATTTAAAGCAACCTGGACGTGATGAGCCTAAAACCACTTAAGGAAGATGAAATCAATGCTAGCAAAGCTTTTATTGACCATGCTCCTTCTATATGCAGAAATCAACTCTTAGAGAAAGTAGATGAGGAGGACTTTTGGTCAAACATTTGCGGAGAAGTAAGTGCATAAGGAAGTATACTAATCCTAGTTTATATTAAATTTTTAGATTGAAACAATGAGATCAGAGGAGATGTTTGTTTTAACACACAATATACCTACTGTTCAACAATGCATTGTATCAGATGAACCTCCTAATGTTCCATCATCACCAATATTAGAAAGTATTTCATACCAGCTACTAAGGGAAGAAGCAAGAGCTTCTAACAATACTTGTCCAATTATGCCTGACACATTTACCACACAAATGGAACATATGCATCAAAGAATGCAGTGTTTCTCTACCAATTCAGATATTGCAACTGAGTTGCCCTTCAATCAGATTATGGCCTATTCTTTGTCTCCTCTTCCAATAAGTTCAATATAGCAACCGAGGCTATTCCAGTCAACAATATTCATGAAATGCCTAGCAATTGGGCTGTTACGCGGAAGTAATTAGTAGTAGGCGGAGCATCCTGTCCGCCATGTTAGTTGGCAATAAGTTTAATAATAACTATGGTGGTATCGTGCTGTGTCGTTGGTTGTTCAAATAGAGCAAGCAAAGGAACGAACAAGCGATTTTTCAGGTTTCTCCGAGTATTGAAAAACCAGGGTGAAGCCGTGGAGAAGCTTACAAATGAAAGGTAAGGTTTGATTGTATGAGAAAACAATGATATAGAGATGCTTGTCTCAGATTCAACATGTGGATATCACGCATAAACAGAAAAGACTGGTATCCATCAGAACATAGTCGAGTCTGTTCAGACCACTTTGTTTCAGGTCAGTAACCACCCCAGTGGAACTTGCTGCATGGTGTTGGTTACATCTTTTCATATAGGAAAACCATGCAGATATCATGAATCCAATAACCCCAACTGGGCACCATCTTTAAGTCTGGGATATATCAGTGGTTGTTGTTCAAGTGCTAGCAAACGGTACTTATGACTAAAAAGCCGTAGACAACGAAAGAAAGGCTTAGAGTGACCACTTGGCACTTGATGAAAACAACAATGACTGAAATAACCTTTTTAGCTGATGGTAGCCAATAACAAGCTTGAGAGGTATACGTACAAGAATCAAGTCCTGATTGTTTGCGTAGCTTTTACAACAGTAGCTAGAACAGCTGCTATGTGCGAGCATGATTCTCCAAGTCTATAATTTGCCAATAATAAGAAAATACACACACTGCACACTAACCCAGCCATACAAGTGCAATAACATGCAAGAATATCTCCTGTCTCACTAACTACCACCCATGGCAACAAAGGTGTTGCAGTGGTCCTCTGTGAATGGTTTACCTTTAAACAAATTTAGCTACATATCAATAATGATACTTCATTTACCTTAGCCTTTATTAAAAAAAAGTTTTTTGACTGATGATTATAGCAGTGCAACAACAAGTCATGTACGTAGTACGTACCCATCCAGAAGATACGAAACCATCCGCATCCAACATCCCTTTCCAGGCCTAAACAAGCAAATTTTAAATGGTTCACACAACAGACGGTTTTGCCTTAACAGATTCTTTGGTGTAGGGACTTTGTGTTGCAACCATATATATCATAACATCACTCCAAGTCAATGAAGGCAATCTTTCAGGATTTTTTTCCCACTCTCCGTCTTGCAAACAGTATGGATCATCGTTTAGACCAGCTAATGTCACTTTTTCTACATATCTCTGCTTTGAAATTGCACTCAACTCCTTCAAATACTCCGATTTGTTTCGTGACTCCATATGTCAACATAGACTTAATGCCAACCAACATGGCGGACAGGATGCTCCTCCTACTATTAATTACTTCCGCGTAATTCAAAATTGCCTCAGGTTCAATCATATGAGTCTTCGTTCATGAACACACCGCTGGAGTCTTTAATTCCTCCTCAACATCAGTCAAGGTCTCAAGTATATAACAATCCAACTCAGCTATATTGGAATGAAACCTTGAATTCACATGTTATACAAGAACCACAGCAAGGACCTCATGTTTATATCAATCACCAGCATACGCCAGTGACTGCTGTCAACTCAGAAACCAATCATTCACAATTAGGTCTATTTTTTCTGGAGAATACAGTCGTTCATGAAATGAAGAGGTAGTTGTCATAGAGGGCATTACAATTCTACCTCCCTGAAAATAATGCTACCAATGTATCACACTACAAGATATGGACTTGCATACTAATTATAATATTATATGATCTGTTGACCAAGACAGACTTCCTTTTAATTTTAAGATGATAATAACAATTTTAATTTTATTTCAAAAATAATTTATTTTAATAAAATCATATATAGCAGACAGAGAGAATAAAATTAACACACAAAAACATTATACAGAAAATTGCCAAGTCTGGCTACGATAAAGAACGCGCAACGCGTTGTTATGACTCGTATCCACGCACAAAAAGTATAATGGCAATGACAGCTCCAGGTCGTGCACCCCTTATTCCAAGACTATGCAACAGTAGAACTATTACTTGCAATGTCCCTTTGCTGCCAAAGTTACATGGCAAAACAACCTTAGTTACTACAAAGCTTGTGAGCAGGTAAGAGCCCAAACTAATAACGTTATGTAATGTACTATTGTTTTCTCGCAGATTTACAAATCTACCACAGGCCATGTCTTTGACTTAACAGCTCCTAAAGAGCACATGACATCAATACTTATGGACTACAATAGCCTTCATGATCCTTACCTTAAGTCTTATTTTTATCGTCACGAAAAGAAAACAAAATTAATTAAAAATGGCTTTATAACAAAAGAGCTTGGTGTAATTTGTTCACTGAAAGAATACAATGCATATAGAAACTTTCTAGAGAGCGAATTCTTAAAATTACATAAGGCTGAATTTGAAGTAGAAGACAAAGAGGTATATAATAAACTTAATCTTTTAAAGTATATTGTTCCACAGAAGAAAAAACAAGAAAAAATTACAGATATTAAGAAAAATCCTAAGACTAAGGAAAGAGAACAGAAAAGAAAACAGTTTTTTATTGAACAGGAAAAGAAGTTAAGAGCCAAACAGCATAAAATAAAGTAACTTAAATAAATTAAACATTACTAAGTTTAATACTAATTTTACAGGAAACAGAAGAGAGAAGAGGAACTTGTCAAATTGCGTGAAATGGAAAAAAGAAAATTACAACAAGAGAAAAATGAAATGAAGAGGGAAGCTGAAAGAGAACAAAACTATCTTAGGAAAATGCAAAAAGAACAGGAAGTATGCATAATGTTTATAGTCTCATCATTAATAAAAATACTTCAAAACTAGCAAAACAAGAAACGAAAGAGAGTCTAAATACACTCTGAGACATCTGAATACACTCGACTAATACAACTACATGCACTAAAACAAAAAGAGAGAATGAAAAGAATTGATGAGGTAAGTATAATTATATATATATATATATATATATATATATATAATTATATATATATTATGCTTAGCTGGAGTCTCGATGGCAAAAATATGATCAACATGCTCAAATGATGCATGAACAAAGGCAGAGACAGAAAGAAGAAGAACAGAAAGCTAAAGAGGAAAGAATGAAACGAAGAGAAAAGCTCTTCATGATCCTTCAACAAAGAGAAGAAGGTATGTAATACAAACATGGACATACATTTAAATATCATGAATGGAAACTTATGCAATAACTATGTGCATTAGTGGATAAATGGATGGATGAATATGGATGAATGGATGAATGGATAAATAATAGATAGATAGACAAATTAATGGACAGATAAGTAAATGGATAGATATACAGATGAATAGGTAGATGAGTTAATAGTTATATGGATAGGTAGGTGAGTAGAGATGTATGTATGGATGAATGGTTGTATTAGGTTGATGGGTGGAACCTGAGGTGATAATTTAACAGACAGCTGGCATGTAGATTAAATAATGCATGCGTATCTGCTAATCCATTTTGTCAAAAGCTGTTTAAGTATCTGAATATCAGATGATCTGTATATCATCAGTCTGTCAGTCTTAAATGAATGAATGTCTTTATAGAATGTTATAAATGATCATATCTAATAGGGGATGATTTCCTTGGCCCGTCTGTCTATAACCTTATAACCATCAGTTGATCCATGTATTACCTGTCTATTAATCCTTATACAACAATGAATGAGTGAACTAATGTGTTAATGGAATTATTATGATGTACATGATCATTTTTTATCAATTATATATAAGGAATAAGGGGTAGACATATTTATAGGATAATTATGTGTACGTCTATCCAAAATTTTACTATTAATTCAAGCAACTACAGCTGTTGGGTGTATAAACACTACCAGTCAGTCAAGTAGATAAACTGATACCTGTTTGATAGCTTGAATAGTTTACTTGTAATAGGGATAGTTAGTTTGTATCCTGATGTCTGGGCACTTTTCTTAAATAACCATAACTGTCCCACCCACATGTAGCTAGTTTGTGGTTTTCTCCAAGTGTGAACAGATATTAATTCATCAATGGTTTTAGACTGAAAACATATAGCATGGCTTGTAGTATAAATGGAGAGACATTTACACCTTTAACATTACTTGTAAGAGTCCATGTACATGTACATGTATGTAATACATAATATACAATATTTACACATACATTTTATATGCACATATTATATTATATGCATATACAATTATTGACAATGGTCTATTTGTGTATTAATTTTTTTCTGTTTTGGATGAATTAATCATTAGATGGACAAATGGTTAGAATGATAATCATGAATAGACCATAATAAAATACTGAAAGATGTATTTGGGATGGATAAGTGTGTTATAATAACCTATTATTATAGAAAGAAAAATGAAACTATTGGAAACAAATCACCAACAAATTGAACAGCTCAAAGAAGAAGCAGATCAATTTGAAACTCATTGGATGGAAGCACACAATCATGAAGTCCAAGAGTGTAGAGAAATAATGAAGAAGAAACAACAGCTCTGGAGTCAAAAATATGAAAACCAACGATGTGCATCTCATCTGTCTACAACCAACATCAATCATCATAAAATTAACAAGCAAACATCGTTGTCTACAACACTTGACAATTCATCACCTCAACCTGAAGTATCAAAGAACCAGCAAAGAAGGACAACTGCATTCCAAAGCAGTCTCATACAATCATTTGCCAAGTCAATTGTGCTAGAAGAAAAAGAAGTAAAGTCTGAGACAGAAATCAAAGACACTTCAATTAATTCTACTATGCTACCAGAAGCTATTGTGTCTGATATTGAGGACTCAAATGAATTAGTCAACAACATTTCAGAAAGTGCTCTTACAAACACCTCTGAATACAATAATTTATCAGATGCAAATGAACCAGCTGTTCAACAAGCTGAACATCAGCTGTTAATAAATCATGAATCTAATAATGTACATTTGTACAATGAACACACAAATGATTCAACTGTCACTGTTGACAATGATTTGACAAATGAGAATGAAGAAACATGTCAAGTTAAAACTGATGTTATATTGAATATACCTGATGACATCATTATAAAAACTAACATTAATAATAAGGTCAATGAGGTTTCACTATCAAAGAATGAAAAAAGTGTTCGTTTTAATCTGTAAAGATAGCACAAAATATATGGAACACTTATAATACTGTATTAAATACTGAGGTTTATTATTAGTAATAACTGGGGGGCGGGAAAGAAACCTTAGAATAAAGGAGGCAGACTATTTAAACACAGTCACACTGAAGTCACATCATAATCGTTTGACCTTTTGGAAAATTCTTTGTCTGTCCTACCTCGTGGTCAAGTTTACCGAGTGGGGTAGATTCTCGTTTATATGAAAACTTTATTTGACACAGAGTTATTGACGTCCTATCATTCAAACAGTCTAGGTGACTGTACTTATTTGATTCGTAGTCACAGCGGGAAAGAACCAGAAAAAGTTCGTGAAGATGACAACTCCCATCGCTTTGGACAACATCGTTCACGACCGTTACTTGAGCCTGGATCAGGGTGAGGTCTGTTTGGCAACATACATTTGGGTAGATGGAACTGGAGAAGGTGTACGAGGTAAAACAAAAACTTTAGAGAAACCACCAAAGAGCGTGGTGGACATCCCTGAATGGAATTTCGATGGTTCAAGCACTGGCCAGAGCACAGGACACAATAGCGATATTTACCTCAAGCCAGTGGCCTTTTGCCGAGATCCGTTTCTTAGAGGTACTAATATATTGGTGATGTGTGAGACGTATGGCCCTCAGAATACTCCCATTGATAGCAACAAGCGGGACTCTTGTTTCAAAGTAATGAACAAAGCTAAAATGGCCAAACCTTGGTTTGGTTTTGAACAAGAGTACACTCTATTTGATTTAGATGATCGTCCTCTTGGCTGGCCTAAAGGTGGTTACCCTGGTCCACAAGGCCCTTACTATTGTGCTGTTGGAGCTGATCGTATCTTTGGACGACATATTATGGATGCCCATTACAAGGCCTGCCTTTACGCTGGTTTGAAAATTTCAGGGACCAACGTGGAAGTGATGCCATCTCAATTTGAATATCAAATTGGTCCGTGTGAAGGTATTTCATTAGGTGATCAAGTCTGGATCTCACGATACATTCTCCATCGAGTTGCTGAAGACTTTGGTGTGAAAGTTTCTCTTGATCCCAAGCCAGTACCTGGTGATTGGAATGGATCTGGTGCTCATTGTAACTTCAGTACAAGTGAAATGCGCTCAGAGGGAGGTTTAGAAGCTATTAAGAAAGCTATTGAAAGGCTCAAGAAGCAACATGATGTTCACATTAAGCATTATGATCCTAAAGGTGGTCAAGACAATAGACGTCGTCTAACTGGTCTTCACGAGACCTCAAGTATCTATGATTTTTCTAGTGGTGTTGCTAATCGTGGTGCGAGCATCCGTATACCTCGACAGGTCAACAAGGATGGCAAAGGTTACCTTGAAGACAGACGACCAGCTGCTAATTGTGATCCTTATGAAGTAACAGAAGCCCTTGTACGTACTGTTGTACTTCAGGACTGGGAGATAGAAGAGTCTTCCGGGTCGGATGATTTTAGCCATTAATTACGAAGATCTTAAATTGACACTATAATAATGTATTTGTTAGTAATTTAGATTTTTTTTTTGTTAAACTACAACTATTAGGCCACATACTGGATATTTTAGTTGGTTTATTATAACTGTTTGACTTTTTATCACAATTTGAAAAATTCACTCTTTTGGTAGTAATAACTATTGTCATTAACATGTCCATGTATGAAAGTTGGTTATCTGATGTCACATTTCTTAGTGACCTCTAGTGTTATATCCTGATTTTACATGTAATCTATGTAGAGACATACAGGATTTGTGTTCAGTACCATGTAATAACACACCGTCAGTCAGTAAACATTTGGTCACCTTGTATACACATGTGAGGCTTACCTAGGTTCAACAAGAGATATATGAATCATGTACAGTTTATGATGTAAGATTAAAGATATGTTGTTTGAGTAGAGTATGTGTAAGATATGGTGATAAGATAACATTGTCTATGTAATATGATCTAATATTGTCTATTGCTTGAATGCTTGTAAAATCAGAAATTGCAATAGCAATAGTCTAATTACAATAAAGTATTATTTTATAACTAATATCATTGTGAATCATGTGTACTCATTTGTCTGATCAAGGAAACTTTGTTCAGAAAACAACTGATAAAATCAAGAGATAATAGTAGCCTCATTTAGAGGGCGTGGCAGTCTGGATATTAGAATGTAAAGAGATACCATGCAAATACGCCTTTGAAGTTAAACAGAACATTCAACAGTGTCTGGTTTCCAGGAAATGGGAAAAACATGCTTCAGTGAATGAATTCTATTGTTGATATGACAGAAGCACAAAAGTTATAAGTAATTAAAGGAATACATGTTAAAAGTACACTTTAAAATTAGAAACAAAACTAGGTTCTGAACTTCATATTTTAGATACCACTTGAATAGATATCACTTGAATAGACAATTTATAGACAGTTCCTTAAATGACTAGAGAAAGCAATATTACAGTACTAATTATTTCTATATATGTCCATACTGAGCCAGTTCATTAGTTGTCTTGGCAGAAATGAACTAAAGTCCTTGACATTCCTACAAGCTTCTACAAAATTAATAAAAGTGTAATATAAATTGCACTAAAGTAAATGATATACATTGTACTTTCTAACAAAGGATTTTCTATCTTCCATGTATTATTTAAAATACATTTGGTTATATATTTAAACTAACTAAATTGAGATGTGTAACAATTGAAAGATTGACAGTAAATAATGTTCTGTTTATTCATACTAAATACATTAAAATAATGTATAAAATGTGTTGTACTATCTTTAAAAGGATTTCCTATGTGTTTCCCTGTGTTAAGTAACATACTTTTCATTATATTTAAACTTAAATATGTAATAACTGTATTGACAATTGATGTTGATAGTAACAACATCCTGTTTATAATAACATTTAAACTAAAGTATATAACTAAGACCCGCAAGGGCTTGAGAATAAAATCATAATAAACTAAATAATACTAAATTTGGAATGATAGCAATACTTCTTTGGTATCAAACCAGGTATGTAGTAGCAATACAGTGGCCACAAAAGTGTGTGTGGTCAGATCTGCATGAGGATTGCATTATCCCACAGACCCAGCAAGAATATCCTTTTCTTGCTGTATCCTCTTCAAAGTGACTAGCTTTTTCGATGCCTCCACTCACTTGTTCTTTAAACAACTTTAATAGTGGAGGCATCGGAAGAAGGTACCTGCAAAAATAAAACGATTACTACAAAACATAATTACTTTCATTTTTACCTGTAACTTGTAATGAATATGTAGTAACTATAAATGATGTAGTAACTAGTGAAGTAGTTTTAACAAAGACAGACACAAATAGCCTAAACCAGTCTGCTTTTTGATGGTGATGAAGCAGGTGATCCAGCAGACAGAAAAAAACTGAATTAATTTAGAATGAATGATTGAATATCTCTTCATGTCCATATAACACCAATATCTCCTAATCATGATGTCTTGGTTTGAGGAAAATTGCCCTGTGGTGTCTTTGTCCTTGCTTCGTATGACATTGTTAATTTGTCAATACTGTCATAGAGACATGCATCTGTCTGGCCTCATTTTAATTACAGAGACCACAAAAGTCAACCAATGCTCTCGTCAATGTCTACATGATCCCATCCTCCAATTTCGTAATCCCAAATATCAACATACTGTTAACTATGTTGACTATTCCTAGAAAATAATAAGACTAAGCACTTTAGAGATATAGGAACACACCTCTTCCTTTTCACCACTATCACTATCATTATCCGAGTCCTCTGGCTTTGAAACAGTGGATTTATTTACTTCATCTATATTTACTGGTAGCATACTTACTTTGTCTGATCATTCAAAATCCCCAAATCCCTCATCAATTTGAGTGTCAAGGCTCTTATTATGAAGAGAGAGACCAGTTTTTTGATGCAGATACTCAACCCCAAAGAGCTCTCCAGTATATTGGTGTTGTGGTCTGTAGAGGGAAAGATAGTGCTTCCATAAAGACATTGAGAGAGGACATTCACACAATGTTTCAGTAATGTGTTGAATGTCCTCAGAGATACAAAGGATGGTTGAAGAGCCTGTGAGGTTCTGTCATCAGTGTCCCTTTTCATTACCTACATTAGAGGCCCATGTATCTGTGTTTGCATCAGCTCTCTGTAGTTTCTTATATACCTTTTTAGTTGAGTCAATCTACCCATACACAGAAGTAGCTTCAGCAAGAAGAGTGGGGAGTTTACTACAACATCTCTCATATATACACAGCTAGGAACCACTTAAGTGTCTTAAGAGAATCATGCTTGCTCTTCAAATTAACTCACATTACAAGTTCTTTTTCCAGTTATATTGCAACTATGCAATATTTTAATAATTTCAAAACAATTTTTAAATTAGTTTGCAGACAAATTAATCAATCTTTATTAATTAAGTTAAACATGACACTGTACATTAAATAGTATAAGAATTTATTTTTATATATGATTAACAATGTCGATCAATTATTGTTATATTTAACTTTAAATAGTAATTGGTCTACTGTAGGTAGTTCAAATTAAATAAAATTTTAACCTTCTCTTTCACAAGAACATTTACATCTGACACTTTATTATGTGTAGACTAGCTATCTTACTTTATGAGTTGTCTACCAACTGCAATACATTGATTGATGGAATTATTTTCTCACTTTGATGATGCATGTGTCATTACTTTTATTATTGAATATTGATTAATGTATTAACCTATTATTATTGAGAAGCAGTTATGGTGGCTAACTTTATGAAATCCATAATATCTCAGTGAATTCCTTGTGAAAAGAAAACTGAACAAAATGGTCTGTTTCAAAAAATAAAGAGAAGAACTTGGAAGGAAGAGCTTGAAGCTTTTGAAGAAAGAATTATACTATCAATAAAGTGCTATATACTAATAATTTAACAATACTGACAAAAGGAAGTGCATGGGCGTTTCCAATCCCGTAAATTCCCGTTTACGTAATCTGTATGGATTGAGCCAGGTGGTTACCAAACTGTAATAGGTTTTTTATTCTTGTCATAGGTGCTGGAAGCAGGGGGGCCATGGGGGCACTGGCCCCCTCAGTTTTTTTAATAGTGGGCACAGGGGGCATTCTATAAATTAACCTTGCCTAATGATTATTATTAGACAATATGTGTTAAACAGTGCATTGCATATCAGATATGCATGCAATGCACTGTTTAACACATATTGTCTGAACACATTATGAACTAATTAATAAAAATACAGCCTTCAGCTGGTGAAAAGTCACATGTTGTAAAAAATGTCTAAACAAGTCTGTCTGTCCTCCTGGCTAGTTCAACAAAAATCAAATGACATAACTGATAGCAGCTTGAACAGTTATTCAGAGATTGAAGAAACAGAAGCAGATCTAGATGAAGAATCACTAGTTGAAAAAGAATCTCAACTAAGTGAAATTTCAGATAATGAGGATGAACCAATGGAGACTTCATGTAAAAGACAATGTTGTGATATGGAAGCTGCTGTTGTGTCAGGTCAACCCTACCAGAGCACATTGGCTATTATGGGCTAAAACTCTCACATCTTGTATTTTCAGCTACAGAACAGTTTTCAGCCATGCTTCAATCAAAAAACCTGACCATACAAGAAGCTGTACATGGTACCAACTTGGCAACAAACGTTTTGGAAAGACAAAGATCTGAAGTTGCATTTGAGCTATTTTATCAAAACGTTTTGGAAGAATCTAAAGAGCTGACTTCAGAGCCAGTATTACCTCGATATAGGTGAATATCCAAAAGGGTTGATGGTGGTTGTGAAACACACAGATATGAAGATCCTAGAGCTTTACATAGACAAGAGTATTTTGAAGCTATGGAAACAGTAAAAGGAGAAATAACTAGACGATTCCAGCAACAAGTATGCTGCTTGCTGCTGCTTTAGAAAAAACACTCCTTTGTGCTTTTGACTGTGAATATTCTATTCCTGATGAAATATCTCTTTATTCAAAGGATGTGAACATTGATAAACTAAAACTACAGATTCAGATGTTACTAGACTTGCTGAAGTCTTACAATCAAGCTAATCCCTCTCAAACAATCATCTCTGTCACTAGTCTTAGAACTCTCTGTGACCTAATGAATTCTATTGAGAGTAGTAAGACAATGCTAAGTGAAGTCTTCCAACTTCTGCGTATTATTTTGACCATGCTCATTACATCAGCAACTGCTGAACGTACATTTTCAACAATGCGTAGATTGAAAAACTTTCTGTGGTCAACTATGAGTCAAACAGTTTTTAACAATCTTATGCTATTACATGTACATAAAGATAAAACTGATCAGATAGATTTGCATAATATAGCCAACCAATTTATTGATGTAAATTCCAGAAGAAAAAACTTTTTTGGGAACAATTAAAAATTAATAATAATAATGCTCATACATGTATGTAATATAGGGTAGATCAGTTAGTATTGAGGGTGCCCCCCCCAGTTGAAAACATCTTCCATCACCTATGCTTGTTAATTATCTCTGATAGAGAGTGTTTGCTGTTTTGGAACTTGTCTACATTACATGTATTTCTGAATAAGTCTAGATACAAATGTACCTGATATTGATTAGAGATATCTGTCAAATATAGTAATGTTGTAGTATGCATGCACTAAATTTGTTACCACACCAAAAATACTACAGAAGTGTCAAGAGGTTCTAAGAATGTCTTATTATTACCAATACAACATGGTTACTCTCTTCTCATTCACTAATAACAATAACAAAGAAATTTAGCATTGATAGTATTAAAAAATGCATGCACTAAATTTGTTACCACACCTCCACAATACTACAGAAGTGTCAAGAGGTCTTATTATTACCAATACAACATGGTTACTCTCTTCTCATTCACTAATAGCAACAACAAAGAAATTTAGCATTGATAGTATAAAAATTCCTACATACATTAGTAGCCACAACATAAGACTCTATAATAAGTTTTATGAGATTATGTGGCTATCATGTAGGAATTTATAGTCAAATAAATACATGTAGAAGTTAATTAGTCTTTTAAGGAAGTGGAATGAAGTGACAGGATGTCTCAATTCCAGGATCAGCTATACTCTATTATTCTATTAAGTAGATGTTCAAAGTACTTTATTATACCATGAGATGAAGCAAAAGTACCAAAGGTATATCCTATCACTCTAATATTGATGTGTTAAATTGTTCTGATGTTTTATGATCAAATAGTACACTTTATGACAATGTTAGTCATCTAAACAGTAAATACTAACAAAATAGCAACAACAATGAAATTTAGCATTGATAACATAAAAATCCCTACATAGTAGCCACAACACAAGATTCTATAATATGTCTAATGAGACTACATGACTATCATGTAAGAATTTATATCATTCTTATTTCAAATGTTTGTACCATAATCCTTACATTTTATGAGTGTTTTTAAAATTTTATGTACTTGTATTAAAGAATCTACATGGGACATGACTAAGATTAACTAAACATGTATATAGTACAGTGTCAATGTTTCAAAGTAGTCTAATAATTTATTTTATATAGTTGTCAGGTAGTACATGTCTGGCTAGCACTTGTGTTGACACAAAGACCAATCTGTAGAATCATGTTATTTCTTTCCTGGACTCCACTCTCTGTTCTATATATCCCTCATAATGTTCCTTTACTATCATATGTATGTTAACATCATTTTCTCTTACACATAACTTGTATTGTTTAGTTAGTTTCACAAACACTACCAGTATGATGATAATAATCATGTATTGTAAACATAATAAAAAAGATTTTGGCAGATGATATCACCTTCATATTTAAAGGGGTACTTACCATTAATATTCACTGCTAATCCAATTGCAAATGCTGCAAACCACATCCCAACCATGAACCCTCTCATTTCATGTGGTGACTGAGCTATTGTGAACTCCAATGTATTTTTGAGTTCTTTAAAAGTGATCTTCACAATCTGGTCACAAATGTTTTGCCAGACGTGGTCCATTATCCAATCAGGTCACATATACCACACCTCTTTTTAAGCTAAATATGAGAAAGATAGTGTGATTTATAATGGTATAATTGTGAAAACAAAATAGTTGTTATAGATTTATACAGAGAGAGTGAACTATATTACGTACTATTAATTACCCACCTTGGTATAATTTAAAATGTTTTCAGGTGATGCTTTACATGAGCCAAGATCAACAAACAGTCATGTTCCTCTTGTTATTTCTCAAGAGACTTGATAAAAGTTCAACTACCTATATATGTTATACAAAGACAATAATAATGGATAAAGTACATGACTATTATACTAATTGTGTAATTATCTAATCTGGGATATCAGTGCTCAAATATAATACTAAAACTATGTAATTACTAAGAGAAAAATAAGATAATTACAATTATATTAATTATATCTCCCGTGCATTTATCTCTCTATTTTTGTAAAACTTCCAAACAATTCAATTGTAACACCACTTGACTTCCATGCACTATACATATATGTGTCTCAAATCTTTTTGTTTTCTGCTCAATAGTTTACATACAATATATACACATCTCATAACTTGTGTTTTCTGATAAACACATCTTGCAAAGTAATCATGCTTAAATGTTTTTCCAACATTTACCTACAGCTCCTAGCATTTATAAATGTGAAAGTTAAATTTGAGGAAGTAAGAAAATTCTCTTTTAAGGAAGTTTAAAGATTTAGTTGTACTTTGTTACAAATCTTTGTACATTGATAAATAGTTATTATCCATTTTCATTATCACCATTTGTTTGGATTTTTATAATCTTATGCCACTAATTATGTAATATCCATTAAATTATCCTACATGTCTGTTTCATTAAGGCAATTTGATTATGATCTATGATTCTCAATACTGCTTACTCCTTGGTGTCATTCATGACATAACCCCTACAGAAATTGATGTCTTGATTTAATCACCTCATAGTCATTCATGTAGGTTATATGCTACTGAAAATCAAATGATGAAATCTTAAACTTTTAAATACTAATTGCTATAGGTGCATTAGCACTAGGCAACTAATTCAAACAGTACAGCAAATCTCACCTTACTTTCTATATACATATATGTGACTCAGTCTAACTTGATAATACAATATAATTACTTTAATAGACCCAGAACCACAGGTAAGCAAAAGCACATGTTTAGTGTGACCATAGAGAAAATGCTACAAGTTTAAGAAATGAAATTAGAGTAGACAAATTTAAAACAATTAAAAGAGTAGAAGGATACATGTGTTTAGAGCATGTGAAAGTGAATGAGAACAAAGACTAGGTCAAAAGCTATGTATAATATATATCCAAATGGATCCTTGTAGTGTCTTCCTAAATAAAAAAAGATGAAGCATGTTTTATAGCTAACAAACCTGAATACAGTGTAAAAAATCTTTATTCAATACAATGATTAACAACATAGAAATCAAACAAACTTTATTTACCTTCAATTGGAAGCATAATGCCATCTTTAAACCACAAATAGCAGGTACAGGATCACCAATGGCCATACATGGTAACGTAATAGGATGTCTCTCCATAGTCTCTAAAGCAGTTGGTAAATTGTTGATTAGCATTGGAGGAACTGCAATAAAAATACAATGTTATAAATAACTGAATATATTATTATTACATCAATTATATCAAAGGTGATATGTAAACATTGAAGTCATATTAATTCCACCTATATGCTGTGTACGTCAGATGGTTCTAAGACTGTTTTGGAAAAAGTCGTATGCATACATCCACTTTCATCATTTTATAGAATAGTTGTATCCATTTTTCAATAACCACAAACTAAATTAACTAACATGCACTTTGCAACCATCAATTTCTACCATGAGTACTATGAATTGTGGGGAATTGATAGACACTCTAAAACTTCTATCACAATATTATCCATACTTCAGACTTGGTAAATTGTCATCATGAAAATAGTTCAATTAGAACTTTGATATGTTCTAAAGGACTTCTAACATGTAACAAGGAGAAAAGATATTCCTTTCTAAGTTATGCAATTTATATCTCTCATTGTAGAACAAACAATTTCCTTGTTCTTATCAAGATAAATAACAAGTACAGTTTATAATGAATGCATTAGAGAGTAATCATAAAACATGAATTCCTTAGGTAAATTATCTTATTGACATTATGTAAACTCTTTACAACACATAACATAAACAGTTAAAAGACCACATTACTCATCACAGTAGACACGGTCGAGTTCAAAGTACAGAAACAGACTCCAGCATCACTCTTCACTGTCTTGACAATAGTCAAATAGTCATTACTAATGATAATACGTCCAGTTGTCTTTAACTGAATAGGCCAATTATTACGTACTGTCCACCACGTCAACAATGGAGTGGGATGACCTTGTCCTTCATGATGAAAAGTAGCAGGTTGTCCAATATTGAATGTAATATCAGATGGTCTGTGTATGAATGATGGAGCAACTGTGAATGGAAGGAAAGTTATCAAATATCATAAGAAATCTTAAAGCTAAGCTAAATTGTGTAGGTATGATTATCAATTAAAAACAAACAAATATGAGCTCAAATGTTACATACAAGTCTCACAATAAACAAAACTTTCACTCTATATAAAATAAGACTCTGGGATCTTTCTAAATGCATATCTTGTGCTTGTAATTAAACAATATAGCAACATCATTCAATTATAGAAATTGATAAAATCAGATCATGTTAAAATCACATGGCATTTAATTATAATAGTAATGTTAAACTTAATTATTTTATGTTATTAGATGAGTATGCAGTTTTAATATTATGTTAATTATGTGATGAACTTGCTATTATGTGAGTACTAGTAAGTTACAAATGCATTTTTGAAATATTTCCATTTCTGCTCATGGCTTCAATTATTATGACAAGATTACTTTTTGGCTTTTTGATGGCCTTTAAGGTATTACATTATACTAGTTTTGGTTGTGTGTTGTATTGATAAATCTATGATAACCAAGACATAATTGAAAATAAATAATGCTTGATCACATACAACCAAAATGCTGCATGAGTTCTAATAAATATATCATAAATAGTTTGTACCATTGTCTTACAAATACACAATGTGCCTAGTCTAATTAAACCTTATAAGTTAAACTTAACACTCCATACAGTAGATATATTCAATACATCAATATTATTACTCACTGATACATAGTATTCATCCTCTATTGAAAATATGCCTACTCTTTTCTAATTAAAATGTTCTAACAAGTCTTGTCTCACTTTATTTAACAAGTGATCATCTGGTACTGTAGTATAGAAATAAGGATATCTACTAATGTCTTCAAGTGAAGGATCAGTCACTGAATATGATATCTAACAAAATAAATATTTACTGATCATGATATAGACAATGCTTATTTATAATGAGATCATTATTGCTTAAAATTGTCCTATAATTGTTTTAAGTTATATAACTTGAAACTATTATGCTATTTGTAGCACTGTCTTTAAAATAAAAATGCCATGTGCGTTTATAGATAATAAGTATATAGTTGTTGTCACTTCTAATTCTTGTATATACATACAAAAACAAAATTATAAAGTTACACATAATAATTATTATTCAAAACAATTTATGACTGCATACATGTGTAGAATACATCAGATGAGAACAGTTTAAAGCAATGTATTTTAACACAAGAAATAAAATTATACATATACATTAACATATACCTGTACAATATTCAATCTTCCACACACATAACAAATACTTTTGGCAACACTAGTGTCATAAGGACCAATAACTCTTGTTGTAATAGTAAATTGACTTTATCATTAATCATTATTAATTAATTAGTAAGTGTTTTATGTGTATACATGCACATGTATTTCAGTCTGCTAGAATGTGCTTGAGAACATTCTAGAACTCTTATCATTCTGTTGTATATATAAATTCTGTCACTTCGTCTGTTTTACTTCTTTTGGTCGTTATTCATTATTCAGTAAAATACCAAGAGGTTATGAGCCCAGTAAACGCCAAACTGCTGTGAGGAGTCTGTCTGTACGATAAGAGATCTTGGTATTTTACTAATCTACTGTGATTAACAGAAGGATGGGTGAAGTTGACAAGTGGTCAATAGATAAGCTGGATTCATCAAACTGGACGATGTGGAAATTTCAGATAAAGCATCTTCTGTTTGCAAAAGGTTTGTGGGGAATTGTTGAGGGAATGAAGGTTCTTGGGGAGAGTCCAACAGGAAGCGGATTTCAATAAAAGATCTCAAAAGGCATTCTCTACAATAGTGATGTCGATAAGCTCATCACAACTCTACCCAATAACCTCTTGTGAAGAACCAGCAGATGCATGGACAGCTCTATGAGATCACTTTGAGCAGGATACACTAGTGAACAAGTTAATGCTGAAAAAACAGTACTTCAGGATGGAATGAAAGAAGGCACCTGTGTTGAGGCATACATCAAGAACACGAAGGAGTTGACGGACAGGTTAGCCGCGATCAAAGCACCGAAAGCTGAGTAGGATGAAGTTGTTACTCTCTTGGGAAGTCTACCTCCTAGCCACTCCACCCTTGTGACAGCCTTGGAAGCTAGGGATACCATCAGTCTGAGGTACGTTCAGCAGTCACTGATTCATGAGGAGCAGAGACTGTACAAACCGTATGAACACAGGAGGCAAAATAGGACGAGCACTAACAGGAAAACAGGAGTCTCAGAAAGGCAGAGGACATCAACATAAGAAGGTATGCTACTTGTGTGGGGAGACTGGACACTTACGTAGAGATTGTCCAAAGAATCGACATCAAAAGTCTTTAAAGTCTAAGCACAAAGCTAAGCCAGCTCGTATGGAGTCTCATGATGGAGGATCTCACTCAGACAATGAATCTGATGAAGGAGAGTTTTGAGCATTGTCTCAGTCATACAACTCGGGGGGTTGGATAGTTGAATCTGGAGCATCAAGTCACATGACACAGAAAAGAGAGCTCTTAGTGGACTAGGAGGAGTTCGACAAACCTCAAAATGTGTGTCTGGGAGATGGTTGTACAGTGGAGGCCTTTGGGAGAGGGAATATCCACATCAAAATGAGTAAGCCTAAAAAGGTTAGTATGTGTAATGCTTTATATGCAAGCTGGCCTGGAACCTGTTCTCAGTGAGAGCAGCAGCTACTAAGGGAAACACAGTGAAGATTGGAAATACCAGGTGCTGGACTCATGACAGAAACAGGAAACTACTAGGAATGGGATCACTTGTGGACAAGCTCTATTACTTGGATTACAAAACTATCACTTGGGGAGACGTCGCCACGGCATCAGGATCTTGAGTTGGAAACAAAGCTGATCTTTGGCATCAACAGTTAGGACACTTGAATGAATATCAACTGAAGAAAATAGTTAGTCGAAAGTTGGTAAAAGGTGTGGAGATACCTAAGTCTATGGGATATCATTCTGTGAGAAGTGTGTGGAAGGAAAGATGTCTAGCAAACCTTTCAAGTCAATGGGAGAAATTCGTTTTTTCAATGAGACTACAGCGTGTGCATAGTGATGTGTGTGGGCCTATGCCTACAAACTCTATTGGGGGAAGAAGGTACATAAGATGTTGTAAGGTGTACTTCATGAGGAACAAGTCAGAGGTCTTCGATAAATTCAAGGAGTTTGAGTCCTGTACTACAAATAAGTGTGGTCTCTCAATAGGGACTTTACAATCAGATAATGGTGGGGAATATCTCTTAAAAGAATTTGAGTCTTACTTACAATCAAGAAGGATACATCATGAGCTTTCAGCCCTGTAGTCCACCTGCTCAGAATAGAGTTGTGAAGAAGATCAATTGAACCCTGATGGAGTCTGCACGTGCCATGATGGCTCAAACAGGACTACCAGAGTGTTACTGGGCGGAGGCAGTGGCTACTGCTGCTTACCTGAGGAACCGAACACCTAAAAGACCCTTGAGGGAGGAGACAACACCTTATGAGAAATGGTATGGGAGAAAGCTGGATCTCAGTCACCTTAGAGTGTTTGGTTCTATGGCTTATGCCTATATACCAGATGCTAATAGAAAAGGAAAATTGAGCAAGCTGAGAAACTACATTTCATCGGATATAGTCTTCAAACAAAGGGATATCATCTGATTGATGAGAACACATGTCGGGACATTATCTTTAATGAGTCTGATTTTCAACGTGACTCAACTACAATAGAAGTTAATTAGGGACAAACAGTCAGTGACCATGAGAAAGGTGTGGTGCCTGAAGAGGAGGATGAGTCAGTGAAACAATCAGAACAACCACAATCTGAAGAACAAGAGAACCAATGAGAGAATCAACACAGGTATCCTAGGAGACAGAGAATTGCGCCAATCAGGTATGAAATTGATGAGTATGTAGACACTGCATTTTTGGGTGGAAATCAAATAGCGGAACCACAAAGCATTGAGGAAGCACTGGAAGGTAAATTGTCTAAGAAATGGAAAGAAGCAGCAGATTCAGAGTACAAATGACTGATGGAAAATATAACATGGGAGCAGATGATAGCCTAATAGGATTCTCAGATGCAGATTGGGCTGGAGACATGGATGACCAACATTCTACTACAGGGAATCTATTTGTTATGTCCAGAGGAGCTATGAGCTGGCTCAGCAGGAAGCAACCAGTTGTCATGCTGTCTACTGCTGAAGCAGAGTATGTGGCACTCACTGCAGCCACACATGAGGCCAGAGGGGTAGGAATGAAGTTTGAGGGCTGACCTTATAATTTAGTTTCGTTATATTATTAAACATCAAAAAAGACCAAAAAAATTAATTCATCTGTCGTTAAAGGAAACAAACTCTTTAGCTATTTCTAATAAGTTTATGTTATCAGTATGGTCCTTATGTATATGTAACAGCATGACAAGGTTTAGTCGTTCTTGGGTCATAGTATTTCGTAGGTAATTTTTTAGTTGGCATAAGGTTGAAAAAGTGCATTCCATTCTATTAATACTTTTGTTATAGCAATTAATTTTACAGAAGGTAACACGACCACACAATGTGGTGATTGATTGTTAATGTACACAAATTAACACAATCATCAATTCAGTCAAGAGGGTTATTGTTTACATACGTAGTCTTGAGTGCAAATGAAAGGGGCTTAGCCCCCCTGATTTGAAGTTGGAGGGGCTTCAGCCCCCCCCCCCCCCCCCCCCTCTTTCCTACCCCTATGCAAGAGGCTGTATGGCTGAGGAGACTATTGTCAGACATTAACGCAACACTAAAAACAACAACTATCATTAGGGAGGATAACCAAGGAACAATCGCTATTGCAAGGAACCCAATATCTCACGCTAGAACCAAGCACATTGATATCAAGGTTCACTATGTGTGTGAAGTATTACATGATGGAATTATTGAATTAGTGTACTGTCCAACTGACCAGATGACAACAGACATATTAACAAAACCTCTCTCACGTGGTTGGTTTGAAATTCTTTGATTGGAGAAGGGACTGAAGAATTTACCAAGTATCAAGTCAATTTAAGTGGGAGTGTTGTAATAGTAAATTGTCTTTATCATTAATCATTATTAAGTAATTAGTAAGTGTTTTATGTGTATACATGCACATGTTTTTCAATCTGTTAGAATGTGCTTGAGAACATTCTAGAACTCTTATCATTCTGTTGTATATATAAATTCTGTCACTTCGTCTGTTTTCTTTTAGTTGTTATTCATTATTCAGTAAAATACTAACAACTCTATGAATAGGATGTTGAGTATATCTTCTTACTAGTACCTCATATGGTTTAGTTGGATCCTATAGTAAGTCATGATCAAATCAAAAAAATAAACCTTAACTCTATTATTGCTATTAAAATTGTTTGCTAATAAAGCTACATTAGAAACTCAGCAATTCAATGAGGTCTATTATTGCATTATAGATTTAGATAACATATTAGGTTTTTTAAAAAAAATATTAAACGTTAATAATATTCACAGCTAACACTAGAAAAGATTCCTGACATTCACAACTACTTGTAACTAAAGAAAATGGTTAAGAGCAAGCAAAAGCTTTGACATAATTGTTCATGGACTTAAACACAGAATTAAGTGTGTGCTTAACCGCAAGCACTCAATCTTGGCACTGTGTCCTATAACATACAAATAGCACCTGTCACTCTTTTAAGAACTGTGAGTGTGACTATCCCACAACAATTTATAAACAGCATATATACATGAATTAGCACACATAAGACCTAGGCTTTAAATGCTTCATACAATCAAGTATCTTGCATCATACAATATATATATATATATATATATATATATATATATATACCTATAATATATATCTATATATAATATTATATATCTATATATACATATATATATATATATATATATATATATATATATATATATATATATATATATATATATATATATATACACTATAATTATATATACATAATGTTATGAGATCTCTGTTTGAACAAGGAAAGAATCCAAGGAAAGAAAGAGGATTTTTAACATCTTCTGAAGTACAGCTATACAGAATAGGTCGAGGAACAACAAAATTCATCTTCATGAACCTCAACTAACCGGATGTCGGTCCACTGACACGTCCTCAGAGCCGCGTCAGTATTTAACTAAAAGCGTCTCCCTCTATTCGAGTCAATATAGAATAGGTTGCCGATAATTAGTGAAAGACTTCGAAGTATTCCCCATCTTGGGCTTGTTGATATATCAAAATTGCATGGGTGAAATCAAAAACTTGTGTAACTGTATTCACAGACATCAGTAAAATAAAATTCATTTTCGCACACATATACTAATATCTGCAGCAATTCCTTTTCCCGAACAAATCTGTGGAACTAGTATAGCTGTGATATTAACTATCCCAAAATTTACACGTCACACCACATTGAATGTTTTTCTTATATTAATCAAGGTCTTTTAGGATTGGAAAATTTTATCCTTGATTAAATTTATTTTTTGCATACCATAGTATAATGATCACCTATATTAATTTTATGCTTTTCCTCTAACTATATAATACTATACATAATATATGTCAACTGCACTAGGTTATATTTCCCAGTATGTTATTACTCTACTTTACTAATGGACAGGAAGTCAGTCCTTTGGTTTTGCTTGAGATTCATTTGACAGTAGTTATTAATACTAAACACTAAATAAATAATTAAGTAATTAACTCTACTTGTGGTCATTAGGTACATTGTCTACATACATTCACTCTACAAATAAACGACAACCAAATATATATATATATATATATATATATATGTGTATATAACTAAATATTTAATTCAACATCTGAATTACCAGAGTGTCTAGCCAAGACTGCTTCAATCTGGAAATAAATAACATTTAGAAATTGCTAAACATACTAAGGTTCACTTTCAATATTGATGATTTCAATTGGTATATTTCATCACATCTTTGTAAGTATGTTTCCTGAGTACATAATGTTATCTGTCCACCTGATGTTGTTTGTTCAGCTTTCCTGTCTCTCACCATTTCTATAAACTGAAAGAAATCTATATAATATTTTATGTGACTATTTTTGTCATTATATATACCTTTGGGAAGTTCAAACCAACTAGTAAAACTGTACCAGTCAAAGCTACAGGGAGTGCAACAAAGAGAATGTAATATTCAAGACTTGCTGATGAAGGAATGGCAAATTTGATAATGAATGAAAACAGAAGAATAAGAAACAGTTGTATAACAGATATCAAACTAGACTGTTCTCCCTCTCTCTTGAAGTAAAAAATAATTTTGCGCTTGTTCATTGTCAATACAAGTATTGTAATGAACAATAATACCATATATGCATCCATTGTAAGAAACCAAAATTTATTGAATTGAGTTGTACAATAATATTCAATCTTCCTTGAGTCCTTGACATTCTACAAGCAACGAGTAAGACAAATTATTAATTTAGTATTAAACTCACTGCATCTGGACAACCATCTTCAGTATAAAAAGATAGGACATAAAATGGTCTATAAATCAACTTTGTGATAATAACTATGATTACAGGAAATGCTATAATGACTATTGCTAACAACAACATCCGGTCTGAGAGATGTTTCTATGAAAGACAAAACGAAATGTTATAATTATTATTAATATCATATGAGTTACAAATAATAACAATATACAATTTCACTTGATCTATTCATACCCTGTTTTTATTTCTGGAATTATGAAAAATGCAATATAATCGCCAATTTTTTACCAGGATCGTAGAAAAAAACATTGTAAGAGATACAAACCATATGGCATAAGCTAGCTAGTTGGCATACAAACAATTTGTAAACAATACAACAACATTTATTGTGTAATCCTTACATCACAGAGAGGACTCATAGTGTTTATGTAATTTCCTTTGACTCCTAAATAGCATAATATCACTATAAGCAAGCCATTTACAAACATCCCACAACATGAAAAATTAAGAATGAGATTGAATTTTGGAGAAGTAGCTTTGATGTGTCTGCAGATATAAATTAATAAATATAATATCTTATAATTTCATAAGTTATTAACTAACTTATTCTCTCTCCATATAAATATAATAATTAACAGAACAAGACTAACAATAATACCAACTATACACCATATAGTCAATATGACCACTGTCACCACAAAACCAGTTGTTACAAATGAACAAGTGTAAGGACTACCATCAGTAGGTAAATATCCACCTATATAGAAAGGAATAACAAATACATTAAACATACTTGTAGTCATGGCTGCATGTAGTAATTTATAGAATTATAGGTTTATGATTGAAAAATGGTACAAACATACAAACAATTAAGCAAAATAATAAAGAATTTTAAAAGCTCTTTGAGGAACTATAACATTGTTAGAGTTTGTGTATACCGAACATAAAAAAGCAGGGTATTGATGACATAATTTAGTTTAAGAAAACATTAATAAACTTTAATTGAAGATAGTTACCAAACTGTACAAGTAAATAAAGTTTACAAAAAATTTGTTAATTGTAGAGTGGCAGTCTCAAACTAACCCAAAATGTGAATGGCAGTATGGGCATACTTAATAGGTGAATTATTTAGGGTTTAATGCTTAATTGTTGCAATATAGTTGTAGCAGAGTGTTGAGGCAAACCATTCATACATTAATGACTTTGAAATTTTCATTTGCTTGTTTACATGTAATCAAGCCAGAAATAGCTAATTCAACTGATGAAATGGTTGCTCAAGAAAGAGCATGACTTTAGAACAGGTCTTGTGGTAGAATAGAATGCTGACTTCCCTTTATTTTCATGGTATCTGTTTTATTTCATTTTATTACCTTATGAACATATAATTCCTAAAAATAATTTTAAAACAAACAAAAAGACTAATTGCAAGCTCTGCGAGACCATTACTTTTATTTGTTGAAGCACTCGATCTTAGAATGGATACCTTATCATAAGCTTTTGTATAAAATAAACTTTAAAAGACTTATAGATTTAGATTTGTCCAGGGGACAAACATAACAGTCCCTACATAGAAATACATAGTTACAAAGGAAATACTGCAAGTTACATAGGAAGTATGCCACATGGCTACATATATAAGAATTATACTGTATAATATATATGAGGTATACTATATAGTTATATTAGACATTGTATTATGAGTAGACTATAAATTTTATGATCACAACACACCTTTCCATAAAGCATTACAGCAGTGACTGCTGTTACTACAAATATTGTAGACTATTCCAGACTCTTGAAATAATTGGAAACTTTCCAAAATACATTCTTTCTTTCCTTTGACAAAGAAAAACTTTATAACGCTAAAAATGAACAATTTACCAGTCAATTGTGTTATTAAGCCTTGACTATAATTAACTCTACTATTAGAAAGAAATGTTATTAAACCCTATAATACAAACAGAGTAAATTATTGTCAAATAAAAGTAAATGATAAAAGTCAGACTACAAGACTTCAGTACTTACTGTAAGTCCATTATAAGGACTAACTGAATTCTCTAGACTATCTTGAAGAATTTGACCAAGACGTGGATGATACCATGGATTATCAATAACTGAGAAGATGTCATTATTCAAAAATTCATTCTCAATTTTACTAAGACTAGCATTCCATGTCAGAGCTAAAGCAGTAATAGCATCATATGCATTTAATAACTTAGAATGAATAATAAGAGATGAATACTCCTCCATTGTCATATTAGCTGAGATATTTAGCACCACATTATAGAATATATCAGTCACCTCCTGTAGATATTAAATGTCAATAAATTAAATGAACAAATAGCGAACTAACAGTTTTCATATTAATGTTAAAAGGAAAGGAATCCACAAAAAATGTAGAGTTAATAGCTTCCAATATCTGTTCATTAGTACAGTTTGAGGTAGTGTCATTGTCTTCCAAGTACCACCATTTAGTGTTATATATACCAGGTAGTATCCAAACATGATCAGCAGTAGTTAACTTAAGATGATATGCCTACAATGAAACATGCAGTCAACCTTTAATTTTTATGATCACTCATGTAAATTTTACATTTTACTACTTACAACACAAAATGTAGCTCGAGCATGTGACTCTACTAGAATAGGTAAAAATACTCGGACATCGTTGTGCTTAAAAAATGTAGAAATTGAAAGATGTTATTGTATATTATAATAAATCACATACTATTGCATTATTCAAAACTTTTTCAGCTGATGTTTTAAAAGAGCCTAAATCAAACACTGTCATGTTATTACTTTGTAAGAAATTCGATAACATCTCAGCAACCTATACAATATTACATAAAGATTAATTGATAATAACATCACTATCTATTAATAAAGTGAATTAACTGAGTATGTATAATTTATGCATAAAATCTCCATTGAACAATTTAACAATAATTATTGCCCTATGTAGCACTTACTGATACATGGTATTCATCCTCTACTGAAAATATGCCCACTCTTTTCCAACCAAAGTGTTCTAACAAGTTTTGTCTCACTTTATTTAAAAAGTGATCATCTGGTACTGTAGTATAGAAATAAGGATATCTACTAGTGTCTTCAAGTGATGGATTAGTCACTGAATATGATATCTACAAGTTAATATAAGATATTTAATTTAAAGATAGTAATTGTAGACATGCATGTATTTGTAAATATAATCTCATGATTATTTAGAATGTTATCTTAAAGTAGAAGGAAGTTATTTATGCAGCATGTTAGCAATATCAATAAAATTAATTGATACCCTATAGAAAAAATAATATTATAACTATTAATTTTTAATTATAGAATTCATAGTTTATATAACCAATAGTGCAAGCTATAAACACAGACTAAGATGCTGACCATACATATGGGTTGGCAGTCACTAAAGAGTTTATATAACAAGACAGCTTTCATATATATATATATATCCAGATCAAAAGTCACTCGTTGAACCACATGAAGTGTCTATACATATTTTTCATTAAAAACGAATGTTTCTTAATCACAATAATAATAAACTATCAATGTATAAACATGTCCTTAATTATAAGATGGTTGTAATAAGTTAGTGTTATTTACCTGTAAAATGTTTAATTTATTACAAACATAACTAACACTTTTAACAACACTAGTGTAATATGGCCCAATAAGTCCATGAATAGGATGTTTAGTGTATAGTTTCTTTAGTATTACTTGATATGGTTCAACTAGATCCTGTAGAGATAAATACACATATGGTCAAAAGACATATAACAAGTCAATGTATTATGTATACAGACTGAAGTTGTTTATTAAAATTGTTCTTGCTGTTTTCCAAAAGAGAAGACTTAAAGGTATACATGTTCATTTCAGTAGTGAATAGCACTTATAAAAACACACATAAATGCTGAATTATATTTTTATTTAGTTTACTTTTATGATACATAAACATATTGTATATTATTTTCAATTTCTCTTTAAATCTTCATTGTTTATGTTATATATTCAAGGATTTGCATGTTGTTGAATATATAACATAAACATTGAAGTATTTATCATTACAACTCATATATTACTATACATTTATTTTACTGTATATAATGTAATCTAGATAGTATACTAGACAGTACTACTGTATTACTAAACTTTATAATAATATTAATTATATGTATATATGTTCTTTGTTTAGATGATTTTGATTCATTGTTGATTCCAATTTAATATTAAAGTGCATAATTACTTCATCTGCAGATTCCTTGTATGGCCATGATTAATTAATTACTTGACTTGTTCAGGAATGTACAAAACAAACATGAATGTGGATGTTTGCATAAAACTTGTAAATGTATATATATATATATATAGTGTTTATCAACGCATATTTATAACAATTCTCAAAATCTATATTCAATTCCCTTTTATATTGTAGTGTAAAGACACAACGAAAACGACAGTGACTTACGCCAGAAGAACAACTAATAGTTGCATGTATTAATATGTTAATATAGTCATAACCAATAATGTAATCTAACCTGCACAGGATCACTCAAGAATACAGGCAATAGCTCCAGTTTAAAACAGCTCAGTATATTAGGATTCTGGTTGATCTTGTCTACAGCTAACTCCACTGCACTCATAGTTAACATATCACACACATTGAGATCTCTGTTTGAGTCTGGAGAACAAGGAAAGAACCCAAGGAAGTAAAGAGGATGTTTGACATCTTCTGAAGTACAGTTATACAGAACACGTTGAAATATACAGGCCCTAAATTGTACTAAAAGTACACTCAATGCAAAAGACGTCTTCATCTTAATACTGTATAGCGGCTTTTTTTCGGGGGGCAAAATTTTCGTGGATGTCAAAAATTTTGTTGGTTCGTGGTAAAAATTTCACAGATACATCTGATACTACATATGAGAAGATATAAAAATCTTTCAGTAAACATTTAACAATTTCCGAAATGACAAACACTATTGGTATAGTCATACAATGCCAATAAATGACAGCACTTAGTTTATCAGCAGAAGCTCCTATTAATTGATCAATATTAAATTGTACAATATTGGAGCGAAAACTACTGTACCCAATTACTTGTAGAAAGTATGCAAGACCCAAAATTAACCAATATAATGCATTAATATTAAAATAAACATTGATAATAACTGCTATGCTAAAAGTTATCCAAGAAGCAAAAGAGAAGTACACACCAATAATGATCATTTTATATCTTCCTTGCTTCACATCAGTGAGTAGACCGAAGACAGGACATAATAAAAAAATAAACAAAATCCAACATCAACAACATAATTGTAAGTTTTGACTTGAGTGTGATAGTAGCTTGTTGCAGCAAAATGGCTTATTAAATTGATGTGAAGGTACATCAGAGCATCCCAGAAAAGATTATGAGTATTACTGACTGAGAAGTTACACATTGGGTACCAGAACAACACATCTTCATTAATGATTAATCTCAGATACAGTTGAGAAAATATTTGTATGCTTCGCAAACTTATGATGTGAGTTTAGCTATAAAATATACCAAGTAATTGTTTTAGCTAGTGTGTATGTAATTTCACTTTGCTATTGATTAATATATAATAATGAAAACGAATGATAAACATTGGAAATTCCAGTGTTGTTTTTGAGATTGTATGTATAATTCTATATGTGTATGCATGTGTGTGTGTGTGTGTGTGTGTGTATGGTATCCATGTACTTAGAGTATATGTAACTAACATGTGATTGTTCATTTTTAAACGGATTAGTCCCATAGTGTCTAATCCCAGAATGTCTAATCCCATAATGTCTAAGAAAATGTGGAAATGTCCCAAAATGTCTAATGCTTTGATCAATTACCACCAGACAGTATTTGACAGTTACTCTCTGGGATAAAAGGTAGGGTTTGCCAGAACCCATTTCAAATATCAATCATGGAGCTTATTACAAATCAGGAAGGAGGACAATCACTACTATGGGATGGCTGCAGATTCAATCTAAACAGAAAACTAGACAATGGAACCTGCTACTGGAGATCCCACAAAAAATCATGTGCTGCTAGAATCACAACACTTGGTACAGACATACTACAGCAAACAAATGGACACACCCATGCAGTCAACCCTGCAACCACTCGAGTGGAGGAGCAAACTTAGAAAGAGGGCTAGAGAAGAGGTGACCCCTGTTCCAACTCTGTACAATGAGGCACTGGTAGAACTCACCACACAGCCAGACTGCTCAGATGTTGCCCCAACTTTACCTACCTACACCTCATTCAAATCATCCATGTACAGAAGTAGACGAAAGAGGCTCCCTCTACTCCCTAAAACAAGAGCTTAGATCGATCTGACTGGTGATTGGGTGAATACACTATCTGGGGAGAGGTTTCTGCTCCGAAATGAGGGCTCCAGCAATCGCATTTTGATCTTTTCCACAGATGCCATGCTCCATTTGCTTTGTGATCTTGATGCAATATATGTTGACGGAACATTCCAGGTCTGCCTTAGCATGTTTATGCAACTTTTCACCATCATTGGATTTGTCCATGGCCAGCAGTTTCCTCTGGTTTATGCCTTGCTACCATCCAAGACCCGAGCAGATTACAACAGGATGTTTACATACCTCAAGGAAGAATCATTTTATCTAGTTTAAGCCATTGTGTAGTTTCTTTTGATTACTAACTTGTGCTGAACTCTTTATAGATACACGTAGATTAATTAACACTATGTTAACATTAAATTAACACTAGTTAGACATTTTGGGACACTTCCACATTTCTTTAGACATTATGGGATTAGACATTCTGGGATTAGACATTATGGGACGAACCCTTTTAAACAAGTCTGCTAACATTTAGAACATGTCTGTTAACACTTAGAAACTTTTCTGGAAACGGTAATATTACAAAATGTTTCACATTAAATAATTATTTTCACAACAAAATAAGAATTTGACTTGACTGTGATAGTACCTTGGTACAGCAAAGTGTCTCACTAAATTTATGTGAAGGTACATCAAAGTATCCCAAAGGATTATGAATATGATAGATAGACAACTTACACAGGTGTGTGTGTACTAGAATCTGGTAAAAGACCAAGAACACAATACTTTGAAATGTGCATGTAATAAAGTATCTGACAAAGTTGTCAATTTCACACTATAGAGAGACAAATATGACCAACTTTGCAAAATCTATTGAATTAAGGAAACTGTGTTTTGTTTCCCAATGCTAGTAGCCAAATCTAAAGTTATTGTATTATATTGAACAAGTAGTAGTGGAATTTTAGAGATTTATGTAAACAAAACATATTGTTATAATATAGTTTATGAATTAATTCAAAAGTGTACAAAAATATTTCTTCATGAATATAATTAGAATTAATTCAAAGCTAGAGAGGTTACTAACAAGCTGAAATCACTACATATTTGCTTGTTAACGCGTTCAGAATAAGACTTTTCATATTACATCTCAATATTATATATTAATCAATCATTAGGCAAAACTTCATATACACTAGCTAAAACAAACTGCTTGGTATATTTATATAGCTAGCCTCATATCATAATTTTATAAAACATGCTAATTCCTTTGTCAGTTCTAAGACCAATTAATGAGTATATGTTGTTCTAAGAGAAAGGCTGGTACCCAATGTGTACGTTCACAGTCAGTAATACTAACAATCAGATCCTCTGGGATACATTGATGCATTTTCATATAAATTAATTAAATCTTTTGCTGCAACAAGTTACTATGACAGTCAAGTTAAAAGTTACAGTTATGTTGGTGATGTTGGATATTGTTTAATTTTTTTTCTTGTTTCCTGTTTTTGGTCTACTCACTGATATAAGGATGGGTAGATATATAATGATCATTATTGGTCTTCTAATTTTTTCTATTTTTGATATTTTATTAACATCTTGTAAATTGTATTTCCAAGTATGCTTAATTTTCTAAGACTTGTTTTTGCGTTATCAGCTCCATTATATTAAATGATTAAGTTTTCTTGCAAACAGTTTCTTTATTTGAATACCACGTCATACAAAGCAATCATTGTTCCTGATCTATTATTTCGGAATTTCATTTGCTTTAATTCTTCCTACATCATTGGAGTTCACAATAGCACAATATGCGAAGGCAAGTTTCCCTTATAAATGTGAAAATGATATAGTCTGCCAAAATCCTTTTTATTATGTTTACAAGAGTGTGATTATTGTCATCATACTGGTAGTGTTTGTGATACTAGCTAAACGTTACAAGTTACATGTAAGAGAAAATAAAGTCAACATACATATGATAGTAGAGGAACATTATGTGAGATATATAGATGAGATGTTACAAACATTTGAAACAAGAATGATATAAATTCTTACATGATAGTCACGTAGTCTCATTAAACATATTATAGAATCTTGTGTTGTGGCTACTATGTAGGAATTTTTATGCTATCAATGCTAAATTCATTGTTGTTGCTATTTTGTTAGTATTTACTGTTTAGATGACTAACATTGTCATAAAGTGACGTGATGAGCCTTAAACAACTTAAGGAAGATGAAATCAATGCTAGCAAGGCTCTTATTGACCATGCTCCTTCTATATGCAGAAATCAACTCTTAGAGAAAGTAGATGAGGAGGACTTTTGGTCAAACATTTGTGGAGAAGTAAGTGCTTAAGTAAGTATACTAATCCTAGTTTATATTAAATTTTTAGATTGAAACAATGAGATCAGAGGAGATGTTTGTTTTAACACACAATATACCTACTGTTCAACAATGCATTGTATCAGATGAACCTGCTAATGTTCCATCATCACCAACATTAGAAAGTATTTCATACCAGCTACTAAGGGAAGAAGCAATAGCTTCTAACAATACTTGTCCAATTATGTCTGACACACTTACCACACAAATGGAATGTGGTCAACATATGCATCAAAGAATGGAGTGTTTCTCTACCAATTCAGATATTGCAACTGAGTTGTCCTTCAATCAGATTATGGCCTATTCTTTGTCTCCTCTTCCAATAAGTTCAATAGCAACCGTCAATTTATATTCACAATTGCCTCATGTTCAATTATATTAGCCTTCGTTCATGACCACACCGCTGGAGTCTTTAATTCCTCCTCAACATCAGTCAAGGTCTCAAGTATATAACAATCCAACTCAGCTATATTGGAATGAAACCTTGAATTCACATGTTATACAAGAACCACAGCAAGGACCTCATGTTTATATCAATCACCAGCATACGCCAGTGACTACTATCAACTCAGAAACCAATCATTCACAATTAGGTCTATTTTTTCTGGAGAATACAGTCGTTCATGAAAATGAAGAGGTAGTTGTCATAGAGGGCATTACAATTCTACCTCCCTGAAAATAATGCTACCAATGCATCACTACAAGATATAGACTTGCATACTAATATTATGTGATCTGTTGACCATGACAGACTTCCTTTTAATTTTAAGATGATAATAACGATTTTAATTCTATTTCAAAAATAATTTATTTTAATAAATCATATATAGCAGACAGAGAGAATAAAATTAACACACAAAAACATTATACAGAAAATTGCTTACGATAAAGAACGCGCAACGAGTTGTTATGACTCGTATCCACGCACAAAAAGTATAATGGCAATGACAGCTCCAACTCCAGATCGTGCACCCCTTATTCCAAGACTACGCAACAGTAGAACTATTACTTGCAACGTCCCTTTGTTGCTAAAGTTACACGGCAAAACAACCTTAGTTACTACAAAGCTTTGTGAGCAGGTAAGAGCCCAAACTAATAACGTTGTCTAACGTACTATTGTTTTCTCGCAGATTTACAAATCTACCACAGGCCATGTCTTTGACTTAACAGCTCCTAAAGAGCACATGACATCAATACTTATGGACTACAATAGCCTTCATGATCCTTACCTTAAGTCTTATTTTTATCGTCACGAAAAGAAAACAAAATTAATTAAAAATGGCTTCATAACAAAAGATCTTGGTGTAATTTGTTCACTGAAAGAATACAATGCATATAGAAACTTTCTAGAGAACGAATTCTTAAAATTACATAAGGCTGAATTTGAAGTAGAAGACAAAGAGGTATATAATAAACTTAATCTTTTAAAGTATATTGTTCCACATAAGAAAAAATAAGAAAAAATTACAGATATTAAGAAAAATCCCAAGGCTAAGGAAAGAGAAGAGAAAAGAAAACAGTTTTTTATTGAACAGGAAAAGAAATTAAGAGCCAAACAGTGTAAAATAAAGTAACTTAAATAAATTAAACATTACTAAGTTTAATACTAATTTTACAGGAAACAGAAGAGAGAAGATGAACTTGTCAAATTGCGTGAAATGGAAAAAAGAAAATTACAACAAGAGAAAAATGAGATGAAGAGGGAAGCTGAAAGAGAACAAAACTATCTTAGGAAAATGCAAAAAGAACAGGAAGTATGCATAATGTTTATAGTCTCATCATTAATTAATATACTTCAAATCTAGCAAAACGTGAAACGAAAAAAACTTCTGGCAAAGTCAGAGACATCTGAGTACACTCGACTAATACAACTACATGCACTAAAACAAAAAGAGAGAATGAATGGAATTGATGAGGTAAGTATAATTATATATGTATATATATATATACATATATATATATATATATATATATATATATATATATATATATATATATATATATATATATATATATATATATGTATATATATATATATATATTATGCTTAGCTGGAGTCTCGATGGCAAAAATATGATCAACATGCTCAAATGATGCATGAACAATGACAGAGACAGAAAGAAGAAAAACAGAAAGCTAAAGAGGAAAGAATGAAACGAAGAGAAAAGCTCTTCATGATCCTTCAACAAAGAGAAGAAGGTATGTAATACAAACATGGACATACATTTAAATGAAAACTTATGCAATAACTATGTGTATTAGTGGATAAATGGATGGATGTATGGATAAATAATAGATAGATAGACAAATTAATGGACAGATAAGTAAATGGATAGATATACAGATGAATAGGTAGATGAGTTAATAGTTATATGGACAGGTAGGTGAGTAGAGATGTATGTATGGATGAATGGTTGTATTAGGTTGATGGGTGGAACCTGAGGTGATAATTTAACAGACAGCTGGCATGTAGATTAAACAATGCATGATATCTGCTCATCAAAAGCTGTTTAAGTATCTGAATATCAGATGATCTGTATATCATCAGTCTGTCAGTCTTAAATGAATGAATGTCTTTATAGAATGTTATAAATGATCATATCTAATAGGGGATGATTTCCTTGGCCCATCTGTCTATAACCTTGTGACCATCAGTTGATCCATGTATTACCTGTCTATTAATCCTTATACAACAATGAATGAGTGAACGAATGTATTAATGGAATTATTATGATGTACATGATCATTTTTTATCAATTATATATATGGAATGAGGGGTAGACCTATTTATAGGATAATTATGTGTACGTCTATCCAAAATTTTACTATTAATTCAAGCAACTACAGCTGTATAATTATGTTGGGTGTATAAACACTACCAGTCAGTCAAGTAGATAAACTGATACCTGTTTGATAGCTTGAATAGTTTACTTGTAATAGGGATAGTTAGTTTGTATCCTGATGTCTGGGCACTTTTCTTAAATAACCATAACTGTCCCACCCACATGTGGCTAGTTTGTGTTTAAAATTAGTTTTCTCCAAGTGTGAACAGATATTAATTCATCAATGGTTTTAGACTGAAAACATATAGCATTGCTTGTAGTGTAAATGGAGAGACATTTACACCTTTAACATTACTTGTAAAAGTCCATGTACATGTACATGTATGTAAATACATAATATACAATATTTACACATACATTTTACATGCACATATTATATTATATGCATTTACAATTATAGACAATGGTCAATTAGTGTATTAATTTTTTCATCTATCTGAATTAATCATTAGATGGACAAATGGTTAGAATGATAATCATGAATAGACCATAATAAAATACTGAAAGATGTATTTGGGATAGATAAATGTGTTATAATAACCTATTATTATAGAAAGAAAATGAAACTAATGGAAACAAATCACCAACAAATTGAACAGCTCAAAGAAGAAGCAGATCAATTTGAAACTCATTGGTTGGAAGCACACAATCATGAAGTCCAAGAGTGTAGAGAAAAAATGAAGAAGAAACAACAGCTCTGGAGTCAAAAATATGAAAACCAACGATGTGTATCTCATCTGTCTACAACCAACATCAATCATCATAAAATTAACAAGCAAACATCGTTGTCTACAACATTTGACAATTCATCACCTCAACCTGAAGTATCAAAGAACCAGCAAAGAAGGACAATTGCATTTCAAAGCAGTCTTATCCAATCATTTGCCAAGTCAATTGTACTAGAAGAAAAAGAAGTAAAGTCTGAGACAGAAATCAAAGACACTTCAATTAATTCTACTATACTACCAGAAGCTATTGTGTCTGATATTGTGGACTCAAATGAATTAGTCAGCAACATTTCAGAAAGTGCTCTTACAAACACCTCTGAATACAATAATTTATCAGATGCAAATGAACCAACAGTTCAACAAGCTGAACATCAGCTGTTAATAAATCATGAATCTAATAATGTACATTTGTACAATGAACACACAAATGATTCAACTGTCACTGCTGACAATGATTTGACAAATGAGAATGAAGAAACATGTCAAGTTAAAACTGATGTTATAGTGAATATACCTGACGACATCATTATAAAAACTAACATTAATAATAAGGTCAATGAGGTTTCACCATCAAAGAATGAAAAAAGTGTTCGTTTTAATCTGTAAAGATAGCACAAAATATATGGAACACTTATAATACTGTATTAAATACTGAGGTTTATTATTATTAATACAATTAACTAGCTAGAAAAGGGTAAAGACCTAGGATATTATGATTGCTGTAATGTGACATGTGATTGCTGTAATAACCGGGGGCGGAAAAGAAACCTTAGATTAATAGAGGCAGACTATTTAAACACAGTCACTCTGAAGTCACATCATAATCGTTTGACCTTTTGGAAAATTCTTTGTCTGTCCTACTTCGTGGTCAAGTTTACCGAGTGGGGTAGATTCTCGTTTATATGAAAGCTTTATTTGACACAGAGTTATTGACGTCCTATCATTCAAACAGTCTTGGTGACTGTACTTATTTGATTCGTAGTCACAGCGGAAAAGAACCAGAAAAAGTTCGTGAAGATGACAACGCCCATCGCTTTGGACAGCATCGTTCTCGACCATTTCTTGAGCCTGGATCAGGGTGAGGTCTGTTTGGCGAGATACATTTGGGTAGATGGAACTGGAGAAGGTGTGCGAGGTAAAACTAAAACTTTAGAGAAACTACCAAAGAGCGTGGTGGACATCCCTGAATGGAATTTCGATGGTTCAAGCACTGGCCAGAGCACAGGACACAATAGCGATATTTACCTCAAGCCAGTGGCCTTTTACTGAGATCCGTTTCTAAGAGGTAATAATATATTGGTGATGTGTGAGACGTATGGTCCTCAGAATACTCCCATTGATAGCAACAAGCGGGACTCTTGTTTCAAAGTAATGAACAAAGCTAAAATGGCCAAACCTTGGTTTGGTTTTGAACAAGAGTACACTCTATTTGATTTAGATGATCGTCCTCTTGGCTGGCCTAAAGGTGGTTACCCTGGTCCACAAAGCCCTTACTATTGTGCTGTTGGAGCCGATCGTATCTTTGGACAACATATTATGGATGCCCATTACAAGGCCTGCCTTTACGCTGGTTTGAAAATTTCAGGGACCAACGTGGAAGTGATGCCATCTCAATTTGAATATCAAATTGGTCCATGTGATGGTATTTCATTAGGTGATCAAGTCTGGATCTCACGATACATTCTCCATCGAGTTGCTGAAGACTTTGGTGTGAAAGTTTCTCTTGATCCCAAGCCAGTACCTGGTGATTGGAATGGATCTGGTGCTAATTGTAACTTCAGTACAAGTGAAATGCGCTCAGAGAGAGGTTTAGAAGCTATTAAGAAAGCTATTGAAAGGCTCAAGAAGCAACATGATGTTCACATTAAGCATTATGATCCTAAAGGTGGTCAAGACAATAGACGTCGTCTAACTGGTCCTCACAAGACCTCAAGTATCTTATGATTTTTCTAGTGGTGTTGCTAATCGTGGTGCGAGCATCCGTATACCTCGACAGGTCAACAAGGATGGCAAAGGTTACCTTGAAGACAGACGACCAGCTGCTAATTGTGATCCTTATGAAGTAACAGAAGCCCTTGTACGTACTGTTGTACTTCAGGACTAGCCACTAATTGCGAAGATCTTAAATTGACACTATAATAATGTATTTGTTAGTAATTTAGATTTTTTGTTAAACTACAACTATTATGCCACATACTGGATATTTTAGTTGGTTTTCTTTATTATTATAACTGTTTGATTGTTATCACTTTTTATCACAATTTGAAAAATTAACTCTTGGTAGTAATAACTAATGTCATTAACATGTCCATGTATGAAAGTTGGTTATCTGATGTCACATTTCTTAGTGACCTTTAGTGTTATATCCTGATTTTACATGTAATCTATGTAGATACATACAGGATCTGTGTTCGGTCCATGTAATAACACACTGTCAGTCAGTATACATTTGGTCATCTTGTATACACATGTGAGACTTACCTAGGTTCAACTAGAGGTATATGAATCATGTACAGTTTATGATGTAAGATTAAAGATATGTCGTTTGAGTAGAGTATGATGTAAGATATGGTGATAAGATAACATTGTCTATGTAATATGATCTAATATTGTCTATTGCTTGAATGCTTGTAAAATCAGAAATTGCAATAGCAATAGTCTAATTACAATAAAGTATTATTTTATAACTAATATCATTGTGAATCATGTGTACTCATTTGTCTGATCAAGGAAACGTTGTTCAGAAAACAACTGATAAAATCTAAATTATTATTAGTCTCATTTAGAGGGCGTGGCAGTCTAGAGATTAGAATGTAAAGAGATACCATGCAAATACATCTTTGAAGTTAACCAGAAGATTCAACATTCAACAATGTCTGGTTTCCAGGAAATGGGAAAAACATGCTTCAGTGAATGAATTCTATTGTTGATATGACAGAGGCACAAAAGTTATAAGTAATTAAAGGAATACATGTTAAAAGTACACTTTAAAATTGATACTAGTTACTATAACTAGACAACTAGGTTCTGAACTTCATATTTTAGATATCACTTGAATAGACAATTTATAGACAGTTCCTTAAATGACTAGAGAAAGCAATATTACAGTACTAATTATTTCTATATATGTCCATACTGAGCCAGTTCATTAGTTGTCTTGGCAGAAATGAACTAAAGTCCTTGACATTCCTACAAGTTTCTACAAAATTAATAAAGTGTAATATAAATTGCACTAAAGTAAATGATATACATTGTACTTTCTAAGAAAGGATTTTCTATCTTTCCATGTATTATTTAAAATACATTTGGTTATATATTTAAACTAACTAAATTGAGATTTGTAACAATTGAAAGATTGACAGTAAATAATGTTCTGTTTATTTATACTAAATAGATTAAAATAATGTGTAAAATGGGTTGTACTATCTTTAAAAGGATTTCCTATGTGTTTCTTTGTGTTAAGTAACATACATTTCATTATATTTAAACTTAAATATGTAATAACTGTATTGACAATTGAAGGTTGATGGTAACAACATCCTGCTTATAACATCATTTAAACTAAAGTAACTAAGACCCACAAGGGCTTGATAATAAAATCATAAACTAAATAATACTAAATTTGGAATGATAGCAATACTTCTTTGGTATCAAACCAGGTATGTAGTAGCAATACAGTGGCTACAAAAGTGTGTGTGGTCAGATCTGTATGAGGATTGCATTATCCCACAGACCCAGCAAGAATATCCTTTTCTTGCTGTATCCTCTTCAAAGTGACTGGCTTTTTTGATGCCTCCACTCACTTGTTCTTTAAACAACTTTAATAGTGGAGGCATCGGAAAAAGGTATCTGCATAAATAAAATGATTACTACAAACATAACTACTTTCATTTTTACCAGTAGCTTGTAATGAATATGTAGTAACTGTAAATGATCATAGGGGTATGAGGGTAAAAATTATTGGGGGTGCTCATCAACACTGAAGTATGGTAATCGCAGGCTCCTAGGGGGGAAAAGTTTGAAATTTGAAGCTTTCAGAGTGTGGTTATTATCTATTTTTAAGACAATTTGAGGTTCCATAATGATAAGCTTTACTTACCTAATTAATTGCAGTTCTTCAGCTGCAGAGTCATCAGATTTATCATCACAAAGTTCCCCACTCACAGGCAATTCCTCCAGCAAAGCACTTGGCTCGATCTCATCAGTTGCACGCTTCTTGGCAAGAGTTTCAAAAAGATTTGCTTGTCTAAGTCTTTTAGCCATTGCTTTTGCAGCTGCTGGTGACTAAGCTAAGGAGTTAACTAAAACTGAGCACTGGCAGCTGAGTCACACTATTTACAATGTATTAGTATTGAATTTTACAAGCATCTTGTAAACCAAAGAACATTTACATGTCATTTTGTCAAAGCTATCATAGGAACACACCTCTTCCTTTTCACCACTATCACTATCATTATCCGAGTCCTCTGGCTTTGAAACAGTGGATTTATTTACCTCATCTATATTTACTGGTAGCATGCTTACTTTGTCTGATCATTCAAAATCCCCAAATCCCTCATCAATTTGAGTGTCAACGTTCTTATTATGAAGAGAGAGACCAGTTTTTTGATGCAGATACTCAACCACAAAAAGGTCTCCAGTATATTGGTGTGGTGGTCTGTAGAGGGTAAAGATAGTGCTTCCATAAAGACATTGAGAGAGGACATTCACACAATGTTTCAGTCATGTGTTGAATGTCCTAAGAGATACAAAGGATGGTTGAAGAGCCTGTGAGGCTATGTCAGTGTCTCTTTTCATTACATACATTAGAGGCCCATGTATCTGTGTTTGCATCTCCTCCCTGTAGTTTCTTATACACCTTCTTAGTTGAGTCAATCTTCAAGATTTATTATCCATACACAGAAGTAGCTTTAGCAAGAAGAGTGGGGAGTTTACTACAACATCTCTCATATATACACAGCTAGGAACCACTTAAGTGTCTTAAGAGAATCATGCTTGCTCTTCAAATTAACTCACATTACAAGTTCTTTTTCCAGTCATATTGCAACTATGCAATATTTTTATAATTTCAAAGCATTTTTTAATTATAACAATTCGTTTGCTGACAATCTTTATTAAGTTAAACATGACACTGTATAAGAATTTATTAACCTCGCTGTGCGTGGGCGCATAGTGAGGGTTACTAACTTACTCTAGTGTGTGTGTGTGTGTCTGTTACCTGGGCAAATGGCTTTGAACTGCTTTAACTCGGCAAACAAGGCACTGGTAGCTACCAAACTATAGTGGACGGTAGCAGCGAACTAAAAATACTAGTACCATAGCTGTCATTGGAGAATCACTAACATCATATAATCATTTGACCTTTTGGAAAATTCTTTGTCTGTCCTACCTCGTGGTCAAGTTTACCGAGTAGGGTAGATTCTCGTTTATATGAAAACTTTATTTGACACAGAGTTATTGACGTCCTATCATTCAAACAGTCTAGGTGACTGTACTTATTTGATTCGTAGTCACAGCGGGAAAGAACCAGAAAAAGTTCGTGAAGATGACAACTCCCATCGCTTTGGACAGCATCGTTCTCGACCGTTACTTGAGCCTGGATCAGGGTGAGGTCTGTTTGGCAACATACATTTGGGTAGATGGAACTGGAGAAGGTGTGCGAGGTAAAACTAAAACTTTAGAGAAACCACCAAAGAGCATGGTGGACATCCCTGAATGGGATTTTGATGGTTCAAGCACTGGCCAGAGCACAGGACACAATAGCGATATTTACCTCAAGCCAGTGGCCTTTTACCGAGATCCGTTTCTTAGAGGTAATAATATATTGGTGATGTGTGAGACGTATGGTCCTCAGAATACTCCCATTGATAGCAACAAGCGGGACTCTTGTTTCAAAGTAATGAACAAAGCTAAAATGGCCAAACCTTGGTTTGGTTTTGAACAAGAGTACACTCTATTTGATTTAGATGATCGTCCTCTTGGCTGGCCTAAAGGTGGTTACCCTGGTCCACAAAGCCCTTACTATTGTGCTGTTGGAGCCGATCGTATCTTTGGACGACATATTATGGATGCCCATTACAAGGCCTGCCTTTATGCTGGTTTGAAAATTTCAGGGACCAACGTGGAAGTGATGCCATCTCAATTTGAATATCAAATTGGTCCATGTGAAGGTATTTCATTAGGTGATCAAGTCTGGATCTCACGATACATTCTCCATCGAGTTGCTGAAGACTTTGGCGTGAAAGTTTCTCTTGATCCCAAGCCAGTACCTGGTGATTGGAATGGATCTGGTGCTAATTGTAACTTCAGTACAAGTGAAATGCGCTCAGAGAGAGGTTTAGAAGCTATTAAGAAAGCTATTGAAAGGTTCAAGAAGCAACATGATGTTCACATTAAGCATTATGATCCTAAAGGTGGTCAAGACAATAGACGTCGTCTAACTGGTCCTTACAAGACCTCAAGTATCTATGATTTTTCTAGTGGTGTTGCTAATCGTGGTGCGAGCATCCGTATACCTCGACAGGTCAACAAGGATGGCAAAGGTTACCTTGAAGACAGACGACCAGCTGCTAATTGTGATCCTTATGAAGTAACAGAAGCCTTTGTACGTACTGTTGTACTTCAGGACTAGCCACTAATTGCGAAGATCTTAAATTGACACTATAATAATGTATTTGTTAGTAATTTAGATTTTTTGTTAAACTACAACTATTATGCCACATACTGGATATTTTAGTTGGTTTTCTTTATTATTATAACTGTTTGATTGTTATCACTTTTTATCACAATTTGAAAAATTAACTCTTGGTAGTAATAACTAATGTCATTAACATGTCCATGTATGAAAGTTGGTTATCTGATGTCACATTTCTTAGTGACCTTTAGTGTTATATCCTGATTTTACATGTAATCTATGTAGATACATACAGGATCTGTGTTCGGTACCATGTAATAACACACTGTCAGTCAGTATACATTTGGTCATCTTGTATACACATGTGAGGCTTACCTAGGTTCAACTAGAGGTATATGAATCATGTACAGTTTATGATGTAAGATTAAAGATATGTCGTTTGAGTAGAGTATGATGTAAGATATGGTGATAAGATAACATTGTCTATGTAATATGATCTAATATTGTCTATTGCTTGAATGCTTGTAAAATCAGAAATTGCAATAGCAATAGTCTAATTACAATAAAGTATTATTTTATAACTAATATCATTGTGAATCATGTGTACTCATTTGTCTGATCAAGGAAACGTTGTTCAGAAAACAACTGATAAAATCTAAATTATTATTAGTCTCATTTAGAGGGCGTGGCAGTCTAGAGATTAGAATGTAAAGAGATACCATGCAAATACATCTTTGAAGTTAACCAGAAGATTCAACATTCAACAATGTCTGGTTTCCAGGAAATGGGAAAAACATGCTTCAGTGAATGAATTCTATTGTTGATATGACAGAGGCACAAAAGTTATAAGTAATTAAAGGAATACATGTTAAAAGTACACTTTAAAATTGATACTAGTTACTATAACTAGACAACTAGGTTCTGAACTTCATATTTTAGATATCACTTGAATAGACAATTTATAGACAGTTCCTTAAATGACTAGAGAAAGCAATATTACAGTACTAATTATTTCTATATATGTCCATACTGAGCCAGTTCATTAGTTGTCTTGGCAGAAATGAACTAAAGTCCTTGACATTCCTACAAGTTTCTACAAAATTAATAAAGTGTAATATAAATTGCACTAAAGTAAATGATATACATTGTACTTTCTAAGAAAGGATTTTCTATCTTTCCATGTATTATTTAAAATACATTTGGTTATATATTTAAACTAACTAAATTGAGATTTGTAACAATTGAAAGATTGACAGTAAATAATGTTCTGTTTATTTATACTAAATAGATTAAAATAATGTATAAAATGTGTTGTACTATCTTTAAAAGGATTTCCTATGTGTTTCTTTGTGTTAAGTAACATACATTTCATTATATTTAAACTTAAATATGTAATAACTGTATTGACAATTGAAGGTTGATGGTAACAACATCCTGTTTATAATATCATTTAAACTAAAGTAACTAAGACCCACAAGGGCTTGATAATAAAATCATAAACTAAATAATACTAAATTTGGAATGATAGCAATACTTCTTTGGTATCAAACCAGGTATGTAGTAGCAATACAGTGGCCACAAAAGTGTGTGTGGTCAGATCTGCATGAGGATTGCATTATCCCACAGACCCAGCAAGAATGTCCTTTTCTTTGCAGCCTTCGAATGAGTAGCTTGTTAGATGCCTCCACTCATTTTTTCTTTAAACAACTTTAATAGTGGAGGCATCGGAAGAAGGTATCTGCATAAATAAAATGATTACTACAAACGTAACTACTTTCATTTTTACCAGTAGTTTGTAATGAATATGTAGTAACTATAAATGATGTAGTAACTAGTGAAGTAGTTTTAACAAAGATAGACACAAATAGCCTAAACCAGTCTGCTTTTTGATAGTGATGAAGCAGGTGATCCAGCAGACAGAAAAACACTGAATTAATTTAGAATGAATGATTGAATATCTCTTCATGGCTGTAACACCAACATCTCCTGATCATGATGTCTTGGTTTGAGGAAAGTTGCCCTGTGGTGTCTTTGCCCTTGCTTCATACAACATTTTATTTTTGTCAAAGCTATCACTGAGACATTTGATCTCTCTGGCCTCATTTTAATTACAGAGACCACAAAAGTCAAGCAATCCTCTCATCAATGTCTACATGATCCCATCCTCCAACTTCCCAAACATCAACATACTGTTCACCATGTTGACTATTCCTAGAAAATAATAAGACTAAGCATTTTTGGAGATATAGGAACACACCTCTTCCTTTTCACCACTTTCACTATCATTATCCGAGCCCTCTTGCTTTGAAACAGTGGATTTATTTACTTCATCTATATTTACTGGTAGCATACTTACTTTGTCTGATCATTCAAAATCCCCAAATCCCTCATCAATTTGAGTGTCAAGGCTCTTATTATGAAGAGAGAGACCAGTTTTTTGATGCAGATACTCAACCCCAAAGAGCTCTCCAGTATATTGGTGTTGTGGTCTGTAGAGGGGAAAGATAGTGTTTCCATAAGACATTGAGAGTGCACACAATGTTTCAGTCATGTGTTGAATGTCCTCAGAGATACAAAGAATAGTTGAAGAGCCTGTGAGGGTCTGTCAGTGTCCCTTTTCATTACCTACATTAGATGCCCGTGTATCTGTGTTTGCATCTGCTCCCTGTAGTTTCTTATATACCTTCTTAGTTGAGTCAATCTTCAAGATTTATCCATACACAGAAGTAGCTTTAGCAAGAAGAATGGGGAGTTTACTCTAACATCTCTCATATATACACAGCTAGGAACCACTTAATTGTCTTAAGAGAATCATGCTTGCTCTTCGAATTAACTTATATTGCAAGTTCTTCTTCCAGTTATATCGCTACTATGTAATTTTTTAATAATTTCAAAACATTTTCTAATTATAATAATTCATTTGCTGACAAATTAATCAATCTTTATTAAGTTAAACATGACACTGTACATTAAATAGTATTTATTTTTATATGTGATTAACAATGTTGATCAATTATTGTTATATTTATCTTTAAATAGTAATTGGTCTATTGTACGTAGTTCAAATTAAATAAATTTTTAAAATTCTCTTTCTCCAGAACATTTACATCTGACAATTATTATGTGTAGACTAGCTATCTTACTTTATAAGTTGTCTACCAATTGATTGATGGAATTATTTTCTCACTTTGATGATTTTTCTTTATACAAAACTGCATGTGTCATTATTTTATTATTGAGTACTGAGTAATGTAATAACCTATTATTATTGAGAAGCAGTTATGGTAGCTAACTTTATGAAATTCATAATATATTAGCAAATTCCTTTATGGAAAATAGCTTATCCATAAATGTTCCCTTAATGTAGTTTACCACCTGTGAGTGATTTATAAATTTATGATGTTTATCCTAAAAATATTATTTGACAGTCTTGATGTCACTTTCAAGAAAATTTTGTAACATTTCCATGAAACAGCCCAACCATAGAGATATTGGACCTGACAGCAGTCTATCTTTACTTATTATTATTTGTCACTATATATCATGTGAAAATAAGAAGACTGAACAAAATGGTCTGTTTCAAAAAAATCAAGAGAAGAACTTGGAAGGAAGAGCTTGAAGATTTTGAAGAAAGAATTATACTATCAATAAAGTGATAACAAAGTCTGACAAAAGAGATCTTATCACCAAAAAATTTAAACAAAAGGAAGTGCATGGGCGTTTCCAATCCCGTAAATTCCCGTTTACGTAATTTGTATCTATCGGGTGTATCAAACTGTAATAGGTTTTTTGGGTGGTTCTTGGTGTAACTTCACTCTGATGACATCATCATTAAATGACAGATAGTGATGTCATCATATGATGACATCATCTAAAACCATCACCTACACCCTAAACTAAACCTTATGACACATAGTGATGTCATCATCATCATAGTACAAGTTACATCATCATAGAAGTTACACCAAGAAGGACCCTTTTTTTGTTGTTAACTATCACTGATAGAGATATTGATTAGAGATATCTGTAAAATATAGTAGTAATGTTGTAGTATGCATGCACTAAATTTGTTACCACACCAAAAATAATACAGAAGTGTCAAGAGGTTCTAAAAATGTCTTATTATTACCAATACAACATGGTTACTCTCTTCTCATTCACTAATAACAATAACAAAGAAGTTTAGCATTGATAGTATTAAAAAAAATCCTACATAGTAGCCACAACATAAGATTCTATAATAAGTTTTATGAGATTATGTGGCTATCATGTAGGAATTTATAGTGTAAATAAATACATGTAGAAGTTAATTAGTCTTTTAAGGAAGTGGAATGAAGTGACAGGATGTATCAAATCCAGGATCAGTATATATACTTTATCATTCTATTAAGTACATGTTCAAAGTACTTTATTATAATGTGAGATGAAGCAAAAGTACCAAAGGTAAATCCTATCACTCTAATATTGATGCTATATAAGTGTTAAATTGTTCTGCTATTTTATGATCAAATAGTACACTTTATGACAATGTTAGTCATCTAAACAGTAAATACTAACAAAATAGCAACAACAATGAAATTTAGGATTGAAAGTATAAAAATTCCTACATAGTAGCCACAACACAAGATTCAATAGTACGTCTAATGAGACTATGTGGCTATCATGTAGGAATTTATATCATCATTCTTATTGTGATCTTGTTTCAAATGTTTGTACCACCATCCTTACATTTTATCAGTGTTTTTAAAATTTTATATACTTGTATTAAATAATCTACATGGGACGTAACTAAGATTAACTAAACATGTATATAGTACAGTATCAATGTTTCAAAGTAGTCTAATAATTTATTTTATACAGTTGTCAGGTAGTACATGTCTGGCTAGCAATTGTGTTGACACAAAGACCAATCTGTAGAATCATGTTATTTCTTTCCTGTACTATACTCCTGTTCTATATATCTCTCATAATGTTCCTCTGCTATCATATGTATGTTGACTTCATTTTCTCTTACACGTAACTTGTAACGTTTAGCTAGTATCACAAACACTATCAGTATGATGACAATAATCACACTCTTGTAAACATAATAAAAAAGATTTTGGCAGATTATATCATCTTCACATTTAAAGGGAAACTTGCCATTCATATTCACAGCTAATCCAATTGCAAATGCTGCAAACCACATCCCAACCATGAACCCTCTCATTTCATGTGGAGACTGTGCTATTGTGAACTCCAATGATGTAGGAAGAATTAAAGCAAATGAAATTCCATATAATATATCAGGAACAATGATTGCTTTGTATGTAGTTGTATTTAAATGAATAAACTGTTTACAAGAAAACAAGATGACATAATATAGTGGAGCTGATAAAGAAAAAACAAGTCCTAGACCAATTCTCTTAAGCATACTTGGAATATACTTTACAAGACGTTGATATAACATCAGAAGGTAGAGAATGATTAGAAGTAAACCAACACCAAGGTATAAAGAATCACTTAATACATAGCAAGAAAGAAAATGTAAATTGTCATATATAGTGTAGTAATTAAATAGCCTGACTTCCTCTGCACACATAAGACCTACTACTGAAACAAAGAGAGGTATCAATCGTAGTACTGTCTTCACATTTTCTACTTGTTCCTCTGAGAAGGGTCCACCATATTTTTCCTTACCCAAGTCTAGTCGTGAAGGGTAGTCGTCCTCCCAATATGTCAAGGCACTACGATTCCTGGGATATTTATTCTTTCTAGCATAGTTGAGTACTTTAGCAATCATTTTGACAGGATTAATAATGTGAGGTGTAGTATCTAGCCAATGTTTGAAGAGAAAGTTACTGACAATGACCGTAGACACAGACACACCTGATACTACATATGAGAAGATATAAAAATCTTTCAGTAAACATTTAACAATTTCCAAAATGACAAACACTATTGGTATAGTTATAGAATGACAATAAATGACAGCACTTAGTTTATTAGCAGAAGCTCCTATTAACTGATCAATATTAAATTGTACAATATTGGAGCGAAAATTACAGTACCCAATTACTTGTAGAAAGTATGCAAGACCCAAAATTAACCAATATAATGTATCAATATTAAAATAAACATTGATAAAAACTGCTATGCCAAAAGTTACCCAAGAAGCAAAAGAGAAGTACACACCAATAATGATCATTTTATATCTTCCTGGCTTCACATCAGTGAGTAGACCGAAGACAGGAAATAAGAAAAAAAATAAACAATATCCAACGTCAACAACATAATTGTAAGTTTTGACTTGAGTGTGATAGTAGCTTGTTGCAGCAAAATGGCTTATTAAATTGATGTGAAGGTACATCAAAGCATCCCAGGAGATTATGAGTATTACTGACTGAGAAGTTACACATTGGGTACCAGAACAACACATCTTCATTAATGATTACTCGCAGACACAGCTGAGAAAATATTTGTATGCTTCACAAACTTATGATGTGAGTTTAGCTATAAAATATACCAAGTAATTGTTTTAGCTAGTGTGTATGTAATTTCACTTTGCTATTGATTAATATATAATAATGAAAATGAATGATAAACATTGGAAATTTCAGTGTTGTTTTTGAGATTGTATGTATAATTCTATATGTGTGTGCATGTGTGTATGTGTGTGTATGGTATTCATGTACTTAGAGTATATGTAACTAACATGATGCAATCTGATTGTTCATTTTAAATACGTCTGCCAACATTTAGAATATGTCTGTTAACACTTAGAAACTTGTCTGGAAAATGGTAATATTACGAAATGTTTCACATTAAATAATTATTTTCACAACAAAATAAAAATTTGACTTGACTGTGATAGTACCTTGGTACAGCAAAATGTCTCACTAAATTTATGTGAAGGTACATCAAAGCTACTAAAAAGAGATTATGAGTATTACTGACTGAGAAGTTACACATTGGGTACCAGAACAACACATCTTCATTAATGATTACTCTCAGATACAGCTGAGAAAATATTTGTATGCTTCACAAACTTATGATGTGAGTTTAGCTATAAAATATACCAAGTAATTGTTTTAGCTAGTGTGTATGTAATTTCACTTTGCTATTGATTAGTATATAATTATGAAAATGAATGATAAACATTGGAAATTTCATTCTTGTTTTTGAGAGAGCATGGATTGTATGTATAATTCTGAGTGTGTATGTGTGTGTGTGTGTGTGTGTGTGTGTGTAGCAAAGTGTCTCACTAAATTTATGTGAAGGTACATCAGAGCACCCCAAAGGATTGTGAATATGATGGAACAACAACTTACACAGGTGTGTGTGTGTATTAGAATCTGGTAAAAGACCAAGAACACAATATTTTGAATGTGTATGTAATAAAGTATCTGACAAAGTTGTCAATTTCATACTATATGGAGATAAATATCACCAAAATCCATTGAATTAAGGAAACTGTGTTTTGTTTCCCAATGCTAGTAGCCAAATCTAAAGTTATTGTATTATTTTGAACAAGTAGTAGTGGAATTTTAGAGATTTAAGTAAACAAAACATATTGTTATGGTAAGTCATAAATTGGTTGTTTGTACATATAAACAATGTAATAATAATATGTATTATTTGTTATAGAAGAATGAAAATATGCAAAAAAGGTACAAAAGTATGTGATACAACAAGAAGGGGAAGTATGAAGACTTTTAGTAACTTTTCAATCAGCTATACTAGGTAGTATTCATGTTTATATAATTTATGAATTAATTCAAAAATGTACAAAATTATTTCTTCATGAATATAATTAGAATTAATTCAAAGCTAGAGAACAAGCTGAAATCACTACATATTTGCTTCTTAACGCTTTCAGAATAAGACTTTTCATATTACATCTCAATATTATATATTAATCAATCATTAAGCAAAACTTCATATACACTAGCTAAAACAAACTGCTTGGTATATTTATATAGCTAGCCTCATATCATAATTTTATGAAACATGCTAATTCCTTTGTCAGTTCTAAGACCAATTAATGAGGATATGTTGTTCTAAGAGAAAGGCTGGTACCCAATGTGTACGTTCACAGTCAGTAATACTAACAGTCAGATCCTCTGGGATACATTGATGCATTTTCACATAAATTAATTAAATCTTTTGCTGCAACAAGTTACTATGACAGTCAAGTTAAAAGTTACAGTTATGTTGGTGATGTTGGATATTGTTTAATTTTTTTCTTATTTCCTGTTTTTGGTCTACTCACTGATATAAGGACGGGTAGATATGTAATGATCATTTTTGGTCTTCTAATTTTTTCTATTTTTGATATTTTATTAACATCTTGTAAATTGTATTTCCAAGTATGCTTAATTTTCTAAGACTTGTTTTTGCGTTATCAGCTCCATTATATTAAATGATTAAGTTTTCTTGCAAACAGTTTCTTCATTTGAATACAAAGCAATCATTATTTCGGAATTTCATTTGCTTTAATTCTTCCTACATCATTGGAGTTCACAATATCACAATATGCGAAGACAAGTTTCCCTTATAAATGTGAAAATGATATAAACTGACAAAATGTTTTTATTATGTTTATAAGACATGATTATTGTCATCATACTGGTAGTGTTTGTTATACTAGCTAAACGTTACAAGTTACGTGTAAGAGAAAATGAAGTCAACATAAATATGATAGTAGAGGAACATTATGTGAGATATATAGATGAGGAAGTAAAGTACAAGAAAAAATAACATGATTTTACAGATTGGTCTTTGTGTCAACACATATACAAGGACCTGACAGATACTATCTGACAATTATATAAGCCAAATTATAAACTGTTTAAAATAGTGTTTTATATATGTTTAGTTATATCTTATATATGCCATATGTAGATTTTTTAAAACAAGTATATAAAACATTCATGACCTGTAAGGACAGTGGTACAAACATTAAAACAAAAACACATTCGGAAATACGATATAAATTCCTATATACATGATAGCCACATAGTCTCACTAAACATATTATGTTGTGCCTACTTTGTAGAAATTAGTGAATGAGAAAAGAGCAACCATATTGTATTGATAATAATAAGACATTTCTAAAACCTCTTCACACTTCAGTAGTAGTAATGCTAAGTTAAACAATATTTAGTGCAACTCCAACATTAATTACTATAATGCTTTAACAACTTTGAGTAAAGCTGTGATAACAATTCTTTGATGTTATATATAAGCTAAGTTGTGCCTGTATTTTATTGTCTACCAAGTCACTTGGGACACCATTTCACCTTGTTAATCAAAGTGTCAATTCCAAATCAATTATTTCTGGTTAAAAAATGAAAACAATCCTCTTGTTTATGTCATGTAGAGTTACCTAGGTGTCATCTCTGATAGAGATTGCAATGTTGAACATCTACCTCATCCACAAACACAATCTTGTGAAAACATGACTGCTAGTCTGTCATTTCTGAGTATTTACTGATTAGATGACTACAAGATATACTATTTGAGAATAAAACGTTAACATTAACATTATATACCAACAATATTTGATTAACCTGTCCCTTCTTATAAAGAAGAAAAAGATACATCAGTACATATCAAATATGTAAACTCAAATAATGTAATTTTTGACATACTCAACCAATTTTTACATTATATATAGTAATGTGGATTATGTAATGTGAAGCATACAACATGTGAAGAGGAGGCCCAGGATAGTGGAATGAGAATCTTATATTGTGTCCTGTCTGTAAACATGATGGGCAAGAACATTGGTAGTAATATCTAGGTGTTTAACAACCTTCTAGTCTTTTTATTTATTTAATATTATTCTGTAATATTTCTATTATATCAATTAGAAATTGGGGAAGTAAGTAAAGATATTGTCAGCAAGATCATCTTAACTGTTAATTGGAATGGATGTTTATAAAGTCATTTGATCACTGCAGTTATGTGCTGCCAATCTTGGATACTTGTAAAATCAGAAATTGCAATAGCAATAGTTTAATTACAATAGATTATTGTTTTGTAATTAATATTATTGTGAATCATTTGTCTGGTTAATGAAACTTTGTTCAAACAAAGGATGACATGAAGAGATAATAATTGTTATTAGCCTTACTTGGGGGCATGGCAGTTTGGGAGTTAAAATGGGTATATTTTTCAGAATGTAAAGAGAAATTACGCAAATCCACCTTTGAAATCAACCACAACATTCAACAATTATATTTAAACTTAAATTGCAAGGGAAAAGAGAAGAGAGAAGAGGAATAGAGGAAGGAAAGGGGAGGAAGAAACAAGAATGCAGTGGGAAATATGAATTTGTTAAAACAAATTTCATCTTTCCCTCTTCCTTTTGTTCATAGTACATTGATTAGATTGTACATATAAGATAGGAAACTACAGGAAAAGAAATATATATGTATGCATCCAACTATAATGTGTTATGAATGTTGAAACTAATAAAGTGCAAAATGATTTTAACAAAAAAATAAATGACAGTCTTGTGTGTAGGTGGACATCTATTATGGGATAGAAGGAGTGACAAAAAAACAATGTAAATAGAATATATGTATTTATTTTTTGAGAAGTGTAGCCTACTTTTGAGCTAGCCACTCCTCCTTTGGTGTCTGACAAGGTACATGAGGCAGTACTGCTGGCTGCAAAATTGTGTGAATGAAAACCCATTGAATTCCTCTCATGGCCATAAAACCAACATGTTCTACTCGGTTCTAGCAAAGTGGTCCTGTGATCTCTTTGCCCTTCCTTCATATGACATTGGTTTTACAGCAAAGTCAAAGAGATGTTTGATCTCTCCAACCTCATTCCTCATTTTTAGTTACAGAGAGACAACAAAGGTCGAGCAATGCTTTGTCAATCTGTCTATTTGATCCTATCTTCCAATTTCTCGAACATCAAGAGACTCTCTATCCTGAATTGATTCTTCCTATAAATTGATCCAAAATGAAATTAGACATTTTTGGAAATATAGAACATATCTCTTCTTCTTCACCATTATCACTGTCATCATCTGAATCTTTTGGCTTTCCGAACAGTGGGTTCATCTACTTCATCTACATTTACTGCAAGTGATGACACACTTGTGATGACATACTTACCAAATTTCTGATCAATCTCAATGTCAACGTCCTTATTATTGATACAGATACTCAACCCCAAAGAGCTCTCCGGTATATTGGTGTGGTGGTCTGTAGAGGGGAAAGATGATGATTCTTCCATAAAGAAATTGAGAGAGGACATTCACAATGTTTCAGCTATGTGTTGAATGTCCTCAGAGGTATGGATGATGGTTGAAGAGCGTATGAGGGTTTTGTAGGTGTCCCTTCACATTACCTTCATTAGTTGCCCATGCATCTGTGGTTGAATCAGTTCCCTGTAATTTCTTATACACCTTCTTAGTTGAGTCAATCTTCAAGATTTACCCACACACAGAAGTAGCTTCAACAAGAAGAGTGAGGGATTTACTCCACATAGACTTTTAGTAACTCTTCATGCACCCAGCTATACTAGGTAGAGTAAACAAAATTATGTGTATTCTGCAATTGACTAACATATATATGCTAGTTATAGTATGGTCAACAAGGTGGACAATTTGTCATGCTTTACACATACATAAACTTCATTCATTCAAATGAAGAATTAGCTGACTAAGACATAACCATTCACATAATATTATTGTAACATCATTTTGAAATGTGTCTCCTTAAGAAATAGGAATAATGGTTACTAAACTGAGAAGGAATGGAACAGGCCTCATGGTGGAACAGAAATATTGTCATACTGATTATTATTTTCATGACCTCATGAATACAATTAGAATTAATTCAAAGCTAACTAAGTTCATGTATCTAGGAGAGGCTACCAAACAGACTACTTCTATGTTCAAATCACTATATATTTACTTGTTAAATCACTCAGAATAAGACTTTTAATAGCAGATACCTTATGTAAAAACTAAAGTTTAAAAATCAACTAGTTTTGTAGTCATCATGGAGAAAATAGAATAAAGAAAGAGGAAAAATTGTGCCATCTCTATGAAGGCAGTGTTAACACCTGCCTAATATATACATTACATATTATTATAATGAAAGATAAAGAGCATGTATTATACATGCATGTACATATATATATATATATATATATATACAGATTATACATGTACATATAAGTCTGTGCTCTTAACAAACATTACTTGAATTCTCAATGTTGCTATTTTATATTTAATAATGTGTTTCAATATTATTATATTAATCAATAATTAAGAGAATCTTCATATACACTAGCCAAAACAAACTGCTTCGTATAATTCATATAGCTAAACTCACATCATAAATTTATGAAATATGCTAATTCCTTTGGCAGTTCTATCTGAGATTAATCACTAATGAAGATGTGTTGTTATAACAGAAAGGCTGGTACCCAATGTATAAGTTCTCTGTCAGTAATACTCATAATTCTCTGGGATGCTTTGATGTATCTTCACGTAAATTTATTAAGACATTTTGCTTCGACAAGCTACTATGACAGTCAAGTGAAAAATTACAATTATGTTGGTGATGTTGGATATTGTTTAATTTTTTCGTCATTTCCTATCTTTGGTCTACTCACTGATATAAAGACAGGTAGATATAAAATGATCATTATTGGTGTGTACTTCTCTTTTGCTTCTTGGGTAACTTGTGGCATAGCAGTTATTATCAATGTATATTTAAACATTGATGCATTATATTGGTCAATTTTGGGTCTCGCATACTTGCTTCAAGTAATTGGGTACAGTAGTTTTCGTTCAAATATTGTACAATTTAATATTGATCAGTTAATAGGAGCTTCTGCTGATAAACTGAGTGCTGTCATTTATTGCCATTCTATAACTATACCAATAGTGTTTGTCATTCTGGTAATTGTTAAATGTTTTCTGAATGATTTTTATATCTTCTCATATGTAGTATCAGGTGTATCTGTGTCTACAGTCATTGTCAGTAACATTTTTCTCAAACGTTGGCTAGATATTACACCTCACATTATTAATCCTGTCAAAATGATTGCTAAAGTACTCAACTATGCTAGAAAGAACAAATATCCCAGGAATCGTAGTGCCTTGACATATTGGGAGGAGGACTACCCTTCACGACTAGACTTGGGTAAGGAAAAATATGGTGGACCCTTCTCAGAGGAACAAGTAGAGAATGTGAAGACAGTACTACGATTGATACCTCTCTTTGTTTCAGTGGTAGGTCTTATGTGTGCTGTGGAAGTCAGGCTATTTAACTTCCACTCTTCATATAATAATTCACAATTTCTTTCTTGCTATGTATTAAGTGATGCTTTATACTTTGGTGTTGCTTTGCTTCTAATCATTCTCTATCTTCTAATGTTGTATCAACGTCTTGTAAAGTATATTCCAAGTATGCTTAAGAGAATTGGTCTAGGTCTTGTTTTTTCTTCATTAGTTCCACTATATTATGTCATTTTGTTTTCTTGTAAACAGTTTATTCATTTGAATACAACTACATACAAAGCAATCATTGTTCCTGATATATTATATGGAATTTCATTTGCTTTAATTCTTCCTACATCATTGGAGTTCACAATAGCACAATCTCCACATGAAATGAGAGGGTTCATGGTTGGGATGTGGTTTGCAGCATTTGCAATTGGATTAGCTGTGAATATGAATGGCAAGTTTCCTTTTAAATGTGAAGATGATATAATATGCCAAAATCTTTTTTATTATGTTTACAAGAGTGTGATTATTGTCATCATACTGATAGTGTTTGTGATACTAGCTAAACGTTACAAGTTACGTGTAAGAGAAAATGAAGTCAATGTACATATGATAGCAGAGGAACATTATGAGAGATATATAGAACAGGAAGTAGAGTACAGGAAAGAAATAGCATGATTCTCAGGCTTGGTCTTTCTGTTAACACAAGTGCCAGACATGTATTACCTGACAACTGAATAAATTAAATTGTTAAACTGCTTTAAATGTTGATATTGTACTATATACATGTTTAGTTAAGTGTTAGTTATGTCTCATATGGATTCTTTAATTAAAGTTTATAAAATTTCAAAAACATTCATAAAATGTAAGGATGATAGTACAAATATTTAAAACCAGAACACAATAGGAATGATGATATAAATTCCTACATAATAGCCACATAGTCTTATTAAACATGTATAGAGTCTTATGTTGTGGCTACTATGTAGGAATTTTATACTTTCAATGATAAATTTCATTTTTGTTACTACTTTTTTTGTAAATATTTACAGTTTAGATGACTAGCATTGTTTAAAAAGTGTACTATTTAAGCAAAAAACATCAGAACAATTTATCATTATATAGCATCAATATAGATTAACCTGTCCCTATTATCAGTACTAAGAATGCCTATGCAGTTTCTTTCTATGTATTTACACATCAAATATGTAAACTCAAATAATGTCATTTTGACATACTCAGCCAATTCCTATATTATACAGTAATGTGGACTATATAAAGTCAAACATGGAACATATGAAGAAGGTGATCTGGATAGTGAGAATCTTATATTGTGTCCTGTTTGGCAAAGATGATAAGCAAGAACATTAGTAATAATATCTAGATATTTATAGCCCTCTGGTGTTTTATTTATTTAGTAGATTATTCTGTAATAATCCTACTTTATCGATTAGATATTGGGGAAGAAAGTAAACATATTGTCACCAAGGTCATACTGACTGTTAATTGGAATAGATGTTCAAGAAGTCATTTGATCACTGCAGTTATCTGCTGGCCAGCATGCACTCTGTGAGGCTACTATTCATGTACTATTCATGTGATGAAGAGACTAAAAATATATGTATTATACTCATCAATGCTTCAAATAATATTCTCAACTGAAGAACATCTCTAATCAACATCACATGTCTTTGTCCCCTGCTCTCAAAAGTGATAATAGTTATCATAGAGACAGAGTTACTTGTCATTGCAGAAAGTAGATGGTCCATGGCCAGAGAAGGGACAACTCAAGGATATCCTCTAGCAATGGCAATATATGTCATTGGCATAGACCCACCAATTCATTGACTCAACTTAGTTGGTTTAACAAAACAAGTGTGGTATGCTAATGATGCTTAAGTATATGGTACTCTTACCCAATTACAAATGGTGAGATCTTCTATAACAACAATTGGCCCAGAATATGTATAAGCTAATGCTACCAATATTAATTTTCATTTAATCTATAAGGAGCTATGATGTAATGCTCTCATCTTCAAAGAAAAAAATGTTGTTATGACATCACTTAAGGCACAGATATCAGAAGCTGTTATAGGGCAAAAATTATTTATCAAAGTGTAGAGAAAGTGAAGAAATGGTTCCAAGAGGTAGAACTTTGTATGTAATGATTAATAGTAAAAACTAGATTCTGTAAGTCGATACTTATTTGTTGCAATGACAAAATTAAAAAATATAATATATTTTCAAGTGTCCTTTCAGTTGTAAATATGCAGTGAATAATAGTATCATGTCACTAGTGTTATTGCCATGGTAAATTCTTGAAGCCTGATCTAAAACAAGACGATTACATCAGATTCCTCCCTTAAGAGAGACAAAAATGTTTGAAACAATCTTTGCAACATTGCAGTTCACTTAAAGGGAATATAGCATCAATTATAGTACTCCTTGTATAATGAAATAGTCCCTCAAGTAGACTTGTTTAACAACAGTAATCCTATGTTTAACCAAGTTGGTAGTATTAGGTTGAAACCAGGCATGTCTCATGGCCCTTCACATACTCACAGTCTCTCCATAATGGTCTTCAAGTGTCTTTATTACACTAGCCACAAAGGGACTGATACGAGTGGTTGTTATGATTTTACATTTGGTGTATACATTTGTTTCACCTGTCTATTGCTATAGCTAAATATTACCACTGCTATAAATGACAAGACCAGCGTTATCAGGTCTAAATACTTTCTTTGAGCAATACCAAAGACAGACAGATCTTCTTCAGGCACTACTATAATGGAGTGGAATGGAGAGTAATATCAAGACTCTAGTGTTTTATGTATCTATAGATTTCCTGAAACCTCCATTTTACAAGTGTATTAAATTTAAACTGGACTACTTCACATACAGATATCCTAAAAATCATATTGTGATCAAGACAGCAATTCAACTTGTATTTCGTTCAGGACTTGTATTACTCACTGGTAAATGAAGGTCTAAAATAGGCTGACATATGTATAAAAGTGTCTATTGAACATAATGTAAATATATTCTAATGTTATAAAGATTTGATATAACTATTAATAAATATTTTTTCTAATTCTAGCTGTGTTAACTTTCAGACATTAATGATCTTATTGCGTTATTTAGTGGACTAGCCAGTAGTGCTCTAGTATTAGTATTTCCTCCACTTATACATGTACTGACATTTTTGAAACAACTAAAAACAAAATGTCTATTTTTGGATTGTCAAAGATATTGCTATAAATTATCTTAGAGTAATGGGAGTTACCTTTGGTACTTTGCTTCATTTTATAGTAAAATAAAGTACTTTGAATGTCACTTAATAGAACGATAGAGTATGTACTGATCCTGGATTTGAGATATCCTGTTACTTTATTTCACTTCCTTAAAAGGCTAACTTCTGTATTCATTTGCACTAGTGAATTAGTTTGTTGTAATCTCTTTGTTGACTTTTATACATAAGTTTTTTGCAAAAAATCATTTTCTTGTGTTATAATCCAATGATATAATGCCACAATAATATCATGGAAAAATCAATTGATACAAAAAAGAAGAAATAAGTAAGAAGAAAAACATTGTGCCATTCCTACAAAGGCAGTGTTACCACCTCAATATATGTTACATTAAGATGCAAGCTGAATAATAAGCATTAGGAATTTCAGTAACATTAGCAAGAAAACAGTCAAGTGTGAACATTATGCATATATGTACATGTATATACACACACATACATAATACACACATATATATATATATTAATGTGCATATAATGTATGTTCTTAGCAAACATTATTTGGATTTCCCAATGTTTATTATTTCATCTTATTGAATTTCATTATTGTCTTTTGACCAATAGTCACAATACAACTACACTAGCTAAAACAAACTGCATGGTATATTTTATGGAGCTAAACTATGTTAGTAGTTTCTAAAGTGTCCTAATTCTTTGTCAGTTTGAAGATTGATTATCAATGAAGGTGTATAGGTCTCATCAAAGAAAGGCTGACAATCAATGTATAAGCTCTCAGTCAGTAATACTCTTAATTCTCTGGGATACTTTGATGTACCTTCATGTAAATTTAATAAGACATTTTGCTGAAACACAGTCAAGTAATATCTTAGTGATGTTGGTAATTTTGTATATTGTTTCATTTTTTTCTTATTTCCTGTCTTTGGTTTACTCACTGATGTCAAGACAGGTAGATATTTAGTTCAAGCATAGGGCTCTCTAATACTAAATTTATAATTTATATCAAGAAGCTCTTCATTATCATTCAATGTTCAAAGAGATGGCCCGCATGGTGGACTTTTCCCATCATTTTCCCCTGAAGCTTCAAACAGATTGATATTATTATAAACTATTCTTCGGTTCATGACTTCGAACTATGCGCCACAACACAATAAAAGCATAACTATAACAATAATCTTAATCACCATGTTATCAACTTTCAAACCAAACTGTAAGTATAAGATCAGTCTGTGGCTTACTAAACCACATATATCCTATTGTCTAAGACGTCTAAATAATTTAGAATGTAATAAGCAAATGTCATGTCCTGAAGAGAAACTAGTCATTTGAGAGCTAGGATGTTTAGCAAGTGTTATAGTGTTTGAAAGAGCTTGGAAAATGCCAATATATTCTAAAACTTGAAGTGTAAATGTACAGCCAACAATAGCAACATAGAGACTTAAAGACAACTCTTCCAATAAAAAATTGAATGACTTGTAGCACAGTGTCCCAAAGAACAATTTGTTGTCTCAGAGTTCAAACATTCAGTGAGTGTTCCACTGTTGTAGAGACTTTGAAAGCAACATCAAAGCTTAAAACATAAAATGTAATTGATCCTTTGGTCAACATACTCAAGAAGTACAAATGTTATCCTACTCTGCTGCCAGTTCTATTTCCATTCCTACATCTAATCGTTCTTCTGAGCCCAGCATTTTTTCAACTCCATACCATTACATTACCATTACTTCTAATTCTTCACTCTTCCTCTACCGCTCCTTCTCCAAAATTCCACCCTCCTTACAGTACTCCTTCTCAAACTCTCAACCCTCCCTCTACAGCTTTTCCTCCAATTCTCAACCATCCATCAATAGCTCCTCCTCTAAATCTTCACCATCCTACTGCTCCTCATCCAATTCTCTATCCTCCATTTACTACCCCTCCTCCTATTTCCCAGCTTCAATCCAATGTTTCTCTTTGTACATCTTCTTTCGGTATTTTTTTAATCAGAGGCCATCGGCCTTCGGGCACCCCTCCCCCCTGTCATCCTCTCTTACCATCTCCTCAATATCATCCCATGCATCAGCCTCTCTTCCACAATGTTTCCCCCCAACATCAATCTTCATCCTTATTCTCATCCCCAAAAACCTCTGCTTCTTCCCTCACCTCCTGTAAATCAACTTCCTCCCAAATATATTACTTAATGTACAATCTAGCTTCTGTGTTGATAACTCTATTAAGTCCACCTTTTTCTCCTGCAAATCCAGCTCATTAAAAATCTTACACTTCAATACTAGAAGTCTTCTACCTAAACTAGATGATCTTGCTCTTATATGTTCCTCTTCCTTTCCTGATATTGTTTGTATTTCTGAGTTCTTGTTGTCTCCTGACATTTCTGACAATGAGATATCTATACCTAATTATCGCTGTGTTTGTAAAGATTGTTCCCACCATGGTAGTGGAATAGCTGTTTATATTAAATCTTCACTTTCATTCAAAGTAATCCCATCACCCTTGAATCTTGAAATCATCCTTCTCTCTGTCACTATTTCTAATTATTCATTCATGCTTGGATCTTTTTATTGGTCTCCAAGTGATAATCAATCCCTGGACATATTCATTGATTTCTTAACCTCTTTTGTTTTCTTACTGGTGATTTTAACATAAATTTTATGAGTTCATCTCCCCTTCTAACCAAACTCCTTGACTTTACCAATTCCATTGGTCTTTCTCAAGTTGTCAAAGAACCTACCCATTATTCTTACTCAGGTTCCTTCAAATTTGTCATGTTCTTCTTTTGTTCTTCCTCCATTGTCTTCATAAGATCATAATTCATTATTGTTCATTGTCCCTTTGAGACAACAATACAAACCCTCCTCTAAGAATCTTCATAGTATTTAGCTTTATAGCAAAGGTGACTTTAAAGCAGCTAATCTTATCATCTCTTCTCTCCCCTGGGACTCTCTCTTATCCTCCACTGATGTCAATTACACTTGGTCCATGTTTAAAGAAGTCTTTATTGAAGTAATGAATCATACCATCCCATCTAAATTAATGCCTATTAAAAATTCACCACCCTGGGCTAACAATCACCTCCTTTCTTGTATTCACAAACATAATGCTCTATTTACTAAAGCCAAAAGAGCTAAATCATCATCTCTAATGTCTTAATATCACATTTGTAGAAACAAAACGCTATCCTACCAACATCATTTGAAATCTACTGTTTTCCACAAGCTATCCTCTTTCTCATCATCCAAGGACTTCTGGCTCTCTTTAAAAAAATGAATAAGAAGTCTTTCTCTATTCCCGCTTTGTCCTTTAATGGCTCCTCAGCTACCACACCTTTATCCAAAGCTAATATGATTAACCAATTCTTTTGTAACTGTTTCAATCTATCTGTTCCTCCACTTTTCACAGCTTTGATGACTCTGGTTCCTTTGAAGAATGTCCATCTCATCTTTTATGCTCCAACGTCGAAGTTGCAAAGCTCCTTCTTCAGATTCCATCTAATACTTCTACAGGTCCCGATGGTATTTCAGCCTGTACGTTAAGAGAAACTGCCTATTCCATTTCATCACCACTTACTTCTATCTTTAATCTGTTGATTAAGTCTGCTATCTTTCCTGATGACTGGAAAAATTCTCATTTATACCTATACCAAAGCACTCTTCAGCTCCATCTTCTCCCACAGGTTATTGTCCCATATCTCTACTACCACTTATCAGCAAGGTCCTAGAAAGACATATTTTCAACTGGTTACTTGACTTTTGTAAGACTCAATTTTTTATCTAATTCTCAATTTGGTTTTAGATCTGGTCATTCCACGGAGTCTGCCCTGATTACTTCCACAAACTCATGGTTTGGATAAAGGTTACTCAATCTGTGCAACCTTTCTTGATCTAACTAAAGCATTTGACTCAGTTCCACATCAACCCCTTCTTTTTTCACTTGACATTCCTCATTACCTTATGGTGTGGCTTCAAAGCTATCTCACAACTTGATCTCAGCAGGCTGTTGTTGATGGCTGTTCCTCTTCTAAGTCTACTGTCCTATCTGGCATTCCTCAAGGCTCAATTCTTGGACCACTTCTCTTCATTTTGTATGTAAATGACATATTCCAGTTACCTTTCTCGTCAACATCATCCATCATGCTATATGTTGATGACATCCTCCTATTGTGTCCCTTCAAATCATCCTTTGAGTTTTCATGTACACAATCTAATGTTAATATTCTCTCTTCTTGGGTCAAACTAAACACCTAACAATTAATCACTCAAAAACTAAATACATGATCATTTCCAGGAAGTCTCCTACATTCTTTACTACTCTTCCTTCTCTTCTCCTTGATGGATCACCTCTCGAATTAGTCTCTTCATTTAAATACCTAGGTGTTACTCTAACCTCTAACCTCTCCTGGTCTACTCACATCAATGAAATTTGTTCCAAGGTCAAGAAAATGCTTGGCTACATCTATCGTCAACTTTTCTTCTTCTGTTCTTATCAAATTGTATTTGACATTAATCCTCCCCGTCCTTATGTACAGTTCCTCTGTTTGGGATCCTTATTCCATTCCTGACATCAACAAATTGGAAAAAGTTCAACACTTTGCACTAAAACTCTGCAATATTCATCTATCAATATCATCACTTATTATTAATCCTTTACTTATTATGTTATTTTATTCTCATTACAAATTTAGTATTGTTATTGATGCTCTTTATATTAGCTTTGGTATTGAGTGTCTTTTGTGTTTTAATAAAAAAAAGAAATTGAGCGCTAAGACAGTGAGTGTTACAGTGTTGGATTGAGCTTATAAAGACATGCCATGAAAAAGGCAGTAAGGTAGCTAGCTATCTTTGAATAATTTAAACACTTTGTCAAAACAATAATTCTTATAATTCATTATCATTTTGTTGTGAAAATAATTATTTCATGTGAAAGACTTCAGCATTTCCCAGACAAATTTCTAAGGGTTAGCAGACATGTTTTAAATGTTGGCAGACTTATTCTATGTGATTTATGAACTCAAAATTGACCAATCAGATTGCTTCATGTTTGATACGTATTCTCTAAGTACATGGATACAACATTTATGCATACAATGTATGGTCTGGAATTTCCAATGTTTACTATTTATCTTGCTTTTCATTATTATATATTGATCAATAGTAAAGTGAAATTAAATATACACTGGCTAAAACAAACTACTTGGTATACTTTATATAGCTAAACTAATATTATAAGTTTGTTAAGCATGCTAATATTTTGTCAATTCCTATCTAATGAAGATGCGTTGTTCTAAGAGAAAGGCTGGTACCCAATGTGCACGTTTTCAGTCAGTAATACTCATAATTCTCTGGGATGCTTTGATGTACCTTCATGTAAGTTTAATAAGACATTTTGCTGCAACAAGCTACTATGACAGTCAAGTCAAAACTTACAATTATGTTGGTGATGTTGGATATTGTTTAATTTTTTTCTTATTTCCTATCTTTGGTCTACTCACTGATATAAAGACAGGTAGATATAAAATGATCATTACTGGTGTGTACTTCTCTTTTGCTTCTTGGGTAACTTGTGGTATAGCAGTTATTATCAATATATATTTAAACATTGATGCATTATATTGGTCAATTTTGGGTCTCGCATACTTCCTACAAGTAATTGGGTACAGTAGTTTTCGCTCAAATGTTGTACAATTTAACACAGACCAGTTAATAGGAGATAAACTGAGTGCTGTCATTTATTGCCATTCTATGACTATACCAATAGTGCTTGTCATTGTGGTAGTTGTTGAGTGTTTGGTGAAACGTTTTTATACCTTCTCATATGTAGTATCAGGTGTATCTGTGTGTACAGTCATTGTCAGTAACATTTTTTTCAAACATTGGCTAGATACTACACCTCACATTATTAATCCTGTAAAAATGATTGCTAAAGTACTCAACTATGCTAGAAAGAACAAATATCCCAGGAATCGTAGTGCCTTGACATATTGGGAGGAGGACTACCCTTCACGACTAGACTTGGGTAAGGAAAAATATGGTGGACCCTTCTCAGAGGAACAAGTAGAAAATGTGAAGACAGTATTACGATTGATACCTCTCTTTGTTTCAGCGGTAGGTCTTATGTGTGCCGAGGAAGTCAGGCTATTTAATTTTCACACTTCATATGACAAGTCACATTTTCTTTCTTGCTATATATTAAGTCGTGCTTTATACTTTGGTGTTGCTTTACTTCTAATCATTCTCTACCTTCTGATGTTGTATCAACGTCTTGTAAAGTATATTCCAAGTATGCTTAAGAGAATTGGTCTAGGACTTGTTTTTGCTTCATTAGTTCCACTATATTATGTCATATTGTTTTCTTGTAAAAAGTTTCTTCATTTAAATACAAATTCATACAAAACAATCATTGTTCCTGAAATATTATATGGAATTTCATTTGCTTTAATTCTTCCTACATCATTGGAGTTCACAATAGCACAATCTCCACATGAAATGAGAGGGTTCATGGTTGGGATGTGGTTTGCAGCATTTGCAATTGGATTAGTAGTGAATATAAATGGCAAGTATCCCTTTAAATGTGAAAGTGATATAATCTGCCAAAATCCTTTTTATTATGTTTACAAGAGTGTGATTATTATCATCATACTGATAGTGTTTGTGATACTAGCTAAACGTTACAAGTTACGTGTAAGAGAAAATGAAGTTAACATACATATGATAGCAGAGGAACATTGTGTGAAATATATGGAACAGGAATTAGACTACAAGAAAGAATTACATGAATCTACAGATTGGTCTTAATGTCAACATGACAACCTGACTGTGTAAGCACTTGTGTTAACACAAGTGCTAGCCAGATATGTACTACCTCATAACTGTGTAAACTAAATTGTTAAACTGCTTTCAATAGTGATACTGTACTATATACATGTTTAGTTAATGTTAGTTATATCCCATATAGATTATTTAATACAAGTATATAAAATTTCATAAACACTCATGAAATATAAGGATGATGGTACAAACATTTCAAGCAAGAACACAATAGGAATGATGATATAAATTCCTACATGATAGCCACGTAGTCTCACTAAACATATATAGTGTATTATGTTATGGCTAATATGTAGGAATTTTTATACTATCAATGCTAAATTGCATTGTTGTGGCTATTAGTGGATTAGCCAGCCTGTCATTTCAAAATTAATCATCTCTTGCTAAGGAAATGACAACAATCCTCTCTCTGTTAAAGTGTTAATGTCATGTAACGTTTTCTAGTTGTATCATCTCTGATAGAGATTACAATGTTGAATATCTCCTTCCACCACAGATAAAGATTTTTGATAAAATGACTGCTAGCCTGTCACTTGTGAGTATTTACTGTTTAGATGACTAGCATTGTCACAAGATGTACTACTTGCACATAAAGTACCAGAATAATTCAACAGTCTGTGAGGCTGTTATTCATGTGATGAAGAAAATATATGAGGACTTAGAGACTAGAGATATATGTATTATACTCATCAATACTTCAAATAATATTCTCAATTGAAGGACATCTCTAATCAATACTGGGGTAGGAATAAAGTTTAAGTTGGGGGGGCTGACCTTAGCATTATTTTATTAAACATCAAAATGACCAAGCAAATTAATTCGTCTGTCATTAAAAGAAACAAACTCTAGCTATTTCAAATAAGTTTATGTCATCTGTATGGTCCTTATGTGTATATAACAGCATGACATGGTTTTGTTGTTCTTGGGTCATAGTAGTTTGCAGGTAATTTTATAGTTGGAGTAAGATTGAAAAGTGCATTTCGTTCTATTAATACTTTTGTTATAGCAATTAATTTTACAGAAGGTAACATCACCACACAATAATGTGGTGATTGATTGCTAATGTACACAAATTAACACAATAACCACTTCAGTCAAAAGGTTATTATGTACATAGTCTTGAGTGCAAATCAGGAGGGGCTTCAGCCCCTCCTGCCCCCTCTTTCCTACCCCTATGTCTTTGTCCCCCACTCTCAAAAGTTCTTAGTAATACTTATCATAGAGACAAAGTTGGTTATTATTGCAGAATATACATGATCCAGAGAAGGGAAAACTCAAGGAGATTCTTTAGCAATATAATTATGCCATTGGCAAAGAACCAATGATTCATTGACTCAACTAGTTGATTTAACAAAAAAAGTGTGGTATGCTAATTATTCCTCAGGACTCTTACCCAATTACAAGTGGTTGGATCTTTTATAGCAAAGATTGACCCAGAATATGTCTATGTTGATGCTTCCAATTTTCATTTAATCTATAAGGAGTTATGGTGTAATTAATAATGCTGTGATATCTTCAAAGAAACAAATATTTTTATCACATCACAAAGGCACAGATATCAGGAGCTGCTATGGGACAAAGATGATTTGTCAAAGTGTAGAGAAAGTAAAGAAATGGTTCCAAAATTTGTCTACATTTAATGATTATTAGCAAAAACTAGATTCAATAATCTACTGATCAATATTATAGAAAAGTTGATTGTGTATTGTTTAGAAGATTTATTCCATATCATTTCCATTCATTGAATTACACATTGTTTGATTTTTCTACAGCATTTGAACATTGAAAATTCCTTGTCTTGCTAGTTTTACTGGTCTCAATTTGAAAAAGCTCAATAAGGAGTTTTAAAGCAATTGTAAACTAGTAAGAAATGTAGCTTGAAGTAAGAAACCACAGACGTGAATAATGTTAATAATCTCTAGTCATAAGCAGAAATGAAATTTTGAGGTGATGCATACAATAAACAATATGTAGTATATGTACCATAGTTAGTTAGGATACCTTCAAGTAACTTAAACAAGTCCTATATTCTATACTAGGTTATGTTTATATTGACCAAATAAACTATTTATAGATAATATATTGGTAGATAATGCAACAGTAACTTTTTAGACAGACTTATTCTGTTTTAGTTATGTATTTTACTGATACAATTTAGCTATCACATATTAATTAAGAGTATGAGGTCTATGGAGCCAAGACGTAGACATATATCATATTTATCTTCTTTGAGGCCAGTTAAGAGCATTTGATAGTGTGACAAAAGACAGGCATCACAAGTTAGTGTCAATGGTTTAAGTAACTTAGTAAGTATAACTTATCATTTGTTTGCTTAAAAGCCTCTACTTTAGTCAACAATTAGGTCTACTATTCAACAATCAAGAGGTAATTTTTTATTAAAATTGAATTTGAAAGATGAATGTTATGTGAAAGTGTTGATGTGGCACTGCAAGGCATCATTGGTAGAGTTTATACATAAATATAGACACTTCATATATTTTCAACTTACAGGAGATATACATGTGTTACTATCTGCTATTTGTTGTGTTACTTACCTCATTCTCTCGTATTAAGACACTTGACTCCTTCATTGATCATGATAATATAACTATAAATAAAACCTAATATTAATAAAATTTATAATATAGTAAATTAAAAGGTGCTGGATAGAGGAAGGCATTCTATATAATACTACAACAATACTATCAAGTGTACATTGATATGCTAAACACATTTATTGATACATTTATGATAATTATAGATTACTAATCAGTTTATTACCTCAGTATCAAAATTCTAGTGTGATTATATAATTTGCCCAGATGTGTGCATATTTGATCTGATAAAAGACCAAGAACATTACATGGAGCTACTTTGAAAAGTGTAATGAAGCACCTTGTCAGTTTCATATCATATAAAGATAAAATTAACATCACCAACATTGCAAAATTCATCCAATTTAGAAACTTGTGCTTTGTTTCCCAATGTTAGTAGCCAAATCTAAAGTTATTGTATTATAATGAACAAGTACTAGTTCAAATCTAGAGATTTATGTAACCAAAACATATTGTTATAGTAAGTCATAAGTTGACGTTTGAACATATAAACAACAAAATAATAATATGTATTATTTCCTATAGAAGAATAAGGAAAATCAAAAACAATATGAGACAACAAAAAGGAGAAGACATTTAGCAAATATTTAATCAGCTATACTCTGTAGTCTTCATGCATATATAATTTATGAATAAAATTAATTCAAAACCAGAGAGACTACTAGAGAGATTACTACTATGCTCAAATAACTACATAGTTGCTTGCTAAAGCACTCAGAATAACACTTTAATAGTAGATACCTTATGTAAAGACTAGAGTTAAAAATTCTTTTAGCCCCCCCCTCTCCCCACACACACATTATACATACACACATAATGTATGCTCTTAACAGTTGTTACTTGGGTTCCTAACATCTATTATTTTTTATTTCATATTGCATTTCAATATTATATTGATCAATAATTAAAATGAAACTACATATACATTAGCTAAAAAACTGCTTTGTATATTTTATATAGTTAAACTCATGTTTGTGAAATTTGCTAACTCCTTTGTCAGTACTAAGACCAATTAACAATGAAGATGTGTTGTTCTAAGAGAATACAATGTATGTTTCACAATACTGGAATTCCCAATATTTACTATTCATTTTGCTTTTCATTATCTATTGATAAATAGTAAAGTGAAATTACACACACACTAGCTAAAACAAATTATTTGGTATATTTTATAGCTCAACTCACATCATAAGTTTTTGAAGCATAGAAATATTTTGTCAGCTGTATCTGAGATTATGAAGATGTGTTGTTATAAGAGAAAGGCTGGTACCCAATATGTAAGTTCTCTGTCAGTAATACTCATAATCCTCTGGAATGCTTTGATGTATCTTCAAATAAATTTAATAACTCATTTTGCTGCAATTAGCTATTATAACAGCCAAATCAAAACTTATAATTATGTTGGAGATGTTGGGTATTGTTTATTTTTTTCTTATATCCTGTATTTGGTCTACTCACTGATATAAAGCCAGGTAGATATAAAATAATCATTACTGGTGTGTACTTCTCTTTTGCTTCTTGGGTAACTTGTGGCATAGCAGTTATTGTCAATGTATATTTAAACATTGATGTATTATATTGGTCAGTTTCGGGAGTCGCGTACTTTCTACAAGTAATTGGGTACAGTAGTTTTCGCTCAAATATTGTACAATTTAATATTGATCAGTTAATAGGAGCTTCTGCTGATAAACTGAGTGCTGTCATTTATTGGCATTCTATATCTATACCAATAGTGTTTGTCATTCTGGTAGTCATTAAGTGTTTACTGAAAGATTTTTATATATTTTCATATGTAGTATCAGGTGTATCTGTGTCTACGGTCATTGTCAGTAACTTTCTCTTCAAACATTGGCTAGATACTACACCTCACATTATTAATCCTGTAAAAATGATTGCTAAAGTACTCAACTATGCTAGAAAAAACAAATATCCCAGGAATCATAGTGCCTTGACATATTGGGAGGAGGACTACCCTTCACGACTAGGCTTAGGTAAGGAAAAATATGGTGGACCCTTCTCAGAAGAACAAGTAGAGAATGTGAAGACAGTACTACGATTGATACCTCTCTTTGTTTCATTGTTAGGTCTTATGTGTGCTGAGAAAGTTAGGTTATTTAAGTTCCACATTTCATATGACAATTCAAAGTTTCTGTCTTGCTATGTATTAGGTGATGGTTTATTCAATGGTGTTGCTTTCTTTCTAATCATTCTCTACCTTCTGATGTTGCATCAACGTCTTGTAAAGTATATTCCAAGTATGCTTAAGAGAATTGGTCTAGGATTTGTTTTTGCTTTATTAGCTCTGCTATATTATGTCATCTTGTTTTCTTGTAAACAGTTTATTCATTACAAGTTACGTGTAAGAGAAAATGAAGTCAACATAAATATGATAGTAGAGGAACATTATGTCAGATATATAGAACAGGAAGTAGAGTACAGGAAAGAAATAACATGATTCTACAGATTGGTCTTTTTGTCAATACAAGTGCTAGTCAGACATGTACTACCTGATAACTGTATAAATATATTATTAGACTACTTTGAAACATTGACACTGTACTATATACATGTTTAGTTAAATGTTAGTTATGTCCCATGTAGATTATTTAATACAAGTATATAAAATTTTAAAAACACTCATAAAATGTAAGGATGGTGGTTACAAACATTTGAAACAAGAACACATTCGAAATGATGATATAAATTCCTACATGATAGCCACATAGTCTCATTAAACATATTATAGAGTCTTATTTTGTGGCTACTATGTAGAAATTTTTACACTACCAACGTTAAATCTCATTGTTGTTGCTGTTAATGAATGACAAGAGAGTGATCATGTTGTTTTGGTAATAATAAGACATTTCTAAAACCTCTAGACACTTATATAGCACTTGTGGTAACAATATTTAGTGCATACTCCAACATTAGTATTAATTAATATAATGTTTTGACAACTTTGAGAAGAACTGTGATAGAAGAGGAGAGTTTCAAACTTTCGGCATAAATAACAATTTTTTGATGTGATAAACTATGTTGTGCCTATATTGATTGTCTACCAAGTCACTGAGGTCAGCATTTCATCTGGTTAGTCAACCTATCATTTTTAAATCAATTATCTCTTGGTTAAAAAGTGACTCTTTGTAAATGTTATGTAGAGTTTCCAAGGTGTTAAAGTCCTTTCATTTTGATAAGGATTGCATTGTCAAACATCTTCCTCCTCCACTAATAATTTCTCGTGAAAACATGACTTCTGGTCTGACATTTGTGAATGTTTATTGTTTAGATGACTAGCATTGTCACAAAATCTACACTTGAGCATAAAAACATCAGAACATTTTAACAGTATATAGCATAAATACTAAACTAACCTGTCTCTATATAGAAAGAATAACATAAATCAGTACTAAGAATGCCTTTTAAAATGTACTTTCTTTATATGTATTTATGCATCAAATATGTAAACTAAGTTTTGAAATGCTCAGCCAATTCTTATATAATACATAATATAGGCTGTATAAAGTGAAGCATGTAACATGTGAAGAATGGGATCATGATAGTGGAATGAGAGTCTTATGTTGTGTCCTAAACATGAAAAGGGAGAACATTGGGAGTAATATCTAGGTGTTTTACAACTCTCTGGTGTTTTGTTTATTTAGTAGATTATTCTGTAATAGTCCTATTTTATCACATTGGCATTGGGGAAGTAAGTAAACATATTGTCAGCAGGGTCATCTGAATTGTTAATTGTAAGGAATGTTTAAGAAGTCATTTGATCATTGCAGTTATGCAGCATGCAGTCTGTGAGGCTGCTATTTATGTGATAAAGAAAAAATATGAGGACTTGGAGACTAAAGATGTATGCATTATGCTCATCAATGCTTCAAATGATATTTTCAATTGAAGGAAATCTCTAATCAATATCACATATCTTTGTCCCCTATTATCAAAAGTTCTGATTAATACTTATCACAGAGGCAAAGTTAGTTTTTATTGGATTAAGTGTATCGTCTAGGAAGGGACAACTCAAGGAGATCCTCTAGCAATTGCAATATATGTCATTGTCATAGAGTCACTGATTTATTGACTCAAATTAGTTGGTTTAACAAATCAAATGTGGTATGCTAATAATGCCTCAGGAGCCACATGAATTAACTGAGACACAAATAGCCAAAATTAAAGCAACATAATAATACCATCTACACAAATGATTGCATTACCAGTATCATAAAATATGATATATCTTGATAGACACTGATTAATATCTACAAAAAAAGAAAATTTTTAATCATAAGAAGTGATCTTATAATTTATGATGTAAGAAATGAAGTAAGTTAATGTTTACTTTCGTATAGAAACCATTAACTTACTTCATTTATGTTTAAATAAATTGATATATTTAAATATTCCATATACTGTTTGTACAGAATGCCTAAAATAGGAGAAATGATCAAATGTGATGCATGCAAAGAGTGGTATCATATGGTTTATGTGTGAATGTACCAGATGTAATGTGTAACAATAAAGTTACATGTTGGTATTGCAGCAGTTGTATCCATTAATGTTTTGTCCTATCTAGTTTTTGAGTTGTTGTGGACTTTATGTTATATATTTATTTTTTGTATTAATTGTGTGCTACTATTTTATGACAAAATATATTCAAAATATCTTAAATTAAAATAGGTTTACATTATTCAATAAGATCATTACTACTAATTGCTGTGTTTTTGCCTAACATGAATAACATACAATTACCAATCTACTTTGATCATTACTCTTAGTATAGAAAGTGACTTGTTTTGTCTGAAATAATCTTGAATATTCTTATCCTAGGATAAAAGTATCTTGAGAAATTCATTCTAGGATAAAAATTGTAAGCAAGTTTTATGTCCCAGGATAATTTCTTGGTTGGTAGGATACAAACTTTCTGATATTTTTTGTCCTAGGATAACAAGTGCTTAATAAATTTTATTTCATTTGATAAAAATAACAGATAATTAATTTTATACCCTAGAAAAAATTTCCAGTAAGACAAAAATTGCTGTGACACGCAAAAGAAACAGGAAATACAAGAATATTATTAATAACAATTAATCAGATATATATATGAATTATTAATAATTATTTCCATTTAATGTTACCAATTACACATGCAGACAAGACAGGACAAAACATGACTTGTGAACATAATTTTAAAAACATATTAGATTTTATCAAGTGGTGGTGGCTCTATCCACCTGGCTCATTAAATGAGTAGGTGTGCCTCTTGTTTGTATTAGCTTCTAAATTGCCCATCAATTCTTACTCTTCTTTACGTGAAGGAGTATATCCATCACCACAAGAGAGGTCTGACATTAACTCTGGAGTAAGACCTCTATAGAGCACATGACCTCTTTAGATTTTATCCAACTATACATATTATCAAATTGTACAACATCTAAAGGCCTATATTATGATAACCTTAGTAGTAGTACAATGATAAAGACCACTCTCAGGAATGACATGAGAATTTTTTCTTCTTATTGGTACTTATATAGAAGATACAATGATAATCTTTATCTGTGGCTATTCATTTACCACAGGATGTGTCACGAAAAATTTGGTCCGGGTGCAAAATTTGGACCTAGGACCAACAAAAAGTCTGCAAAATTAATTCCGCTTTGCAATATTTGGACCCAGGCGTCTCAGACTGTGTAATTTGGTAAAGAGAAGTGGAATTTGACACATACAAATCGATTAATCACTTCTTATGTTGTGTGTACTTAAATGGAGAGCTTTAGCCACCTGGTGAAGTTTTCAAAGTGTCAAAAAAGCGATGTCACAGCAGAGAGAAGATGGGAACCTGACAGAGGAAGCAATAAACTACATAGAAAATGGAATTTATGGCTCAGATTGTTCTGCTAACAGGAAGAGAAGCATTAGGAAAAGGCTGGCAAACTAGCAATTAAAGAAGGAGAAGTGTACTATGAGAAGAAGTCAGGACAAGTTTGTATTATTTTCTCAGTTTCTTTTTTTATTATCTTAAAATAATTTATGACAATATTTCTGTTTTCAGTGGGTGAGGTATGTACAATCAAAGACTGAAAAGTTACGAATTGTGTGTTGTTGCCATGCTGAGCAACATCTGGATATCTTGGTGAAAAAAAGACCTATAATAGAGTTATTGAGAGATTTACATGGAAGGGAGTCATGAAAGATGTGAAGCAAGTTGTAAGTGATGTGTTTTTCTTAATTATAAGTTGTACTGTGACTTATAGTAGGTATCTGCATGTGATGAGTGTCAAAGAACGAGAGACAAGTTGACAACTACAAGACCAGAGTTACATACTATACCAGTTCATTCCCCATGGTACCACATCGGAATTGATTTTATTGGACCATTGTCGCCTGTGTCTCAATCAGGAAATTGATATATTTTAACAATTAGTGATTATTTCACAAAATGGGTCGCAGCAGCTGCTTTACCAACAAAAGAGGCTGTAGGAGTGGCTTATGAGTTGTTGAAGGTAGACAGATCAATATTTTAAACAGTGGTAATGATCCATTCCTTTACTAGCTTTTTATGCATGACAATGGTCTCCCAAGAATTATAACATATTGGCTTTCCTGTCGCAACTGTTGATATATTTAACTCTATGCGATGTACTAGACTATCATTTAGAGCCAAGGCACAGATTGCAGCAATGCTGTTCACAGACCAACCTGAAATAACTGTGCGTTTTCAGCCAGTTCATCTACAACATGGTACAAGTGATTGTGGTTTTTTTTCATTGGCTTTTGCCACATCCCTTTGTGGTGAGCAAACTCCAACACAAATAACCTACATTCAACATCAATTGAGGGACCAACTTTGTCACTGTCTTCAAAATAAGACAATTACCCCTTTCCCTTGCCAGCAGCGAAAAAAGAAAGCAAAGCAATATGTTGCTGATATGAAATTCAGAGTATACTGCAAGTGTTGTCAACCAGAAGAGGGTAGAATGATTGAGTGTGAAGACTGCAAAGAATGGTATCATGAAGATTATGTTGAAGTCCCAGTGTCATTTGGCAGACCAAGAGGCACATATCATGGATATGTGACACTTGTATAAAAACTCTTAATCAATTGTAGCATTACCTATATAATATAACCTATAATTACATAACTTGTACTGACTTTATTTAGATTAAATGCTAAATCTTATTATAATCAGATCAAATTGGACTTGGGACTAAGTCTTGCTGCCAAAAGTAGACTTAGGTCCAAATTTTGTTGCAAAAAGTGGACCTATCTTTAGGAGCAAATTTTGCAGTATAGGTCCAAATTAGGCAGCAAAATTTGGTCCTAAGTCCAAATTTAACTTGCATAAATTGGACCTAGGTCCAATTTTAACTAGGAACAAATTTGTCATGACAGATGCATATCACTAGCATGTCCTTTCTTGTCATCATCAGATGTATCTGGTTTATAAAAAAACAAATCCAATATCATAATTATTACTAGTGTATTCCCATCTAATAGACTTAAATAATGAGGATAACCCTGTAATTATCCTTACTTAATTAATGGTCCTTCAATCTCAGCATTAACTTCTATTTGATGTGATTATTTATTATAATTATATTTATTATGTCATATTTGGTGTCTTTCTAGCTAGCTATATGATAGCAACACATTTACTGGATAATAATTATAAATACAGTTTCAGCTGCTCATATTCAACATAGTGGGAGTGATTGTGGTCTCTTTGCATTGGCTTTTGCCACGTCAATATATTATTGCGAAAATTCATCTCATATAACATATATACAGCATGTGTTTCAAAATCATCTAGTTTCTTGTATTGAAGCAAATAATCTTACTAAATTTCCATCCCATAGTAGACCAAAAAAGCTCAGATGAATTGTCAAATAACTTACAAAATCTATTATATTTTGCTGGCTTCCAGTGAGTGGTAAAATGATATGTTGTAGTTTGTGTAATAAATGGTACGATGATGTTTGTGTGAAGACTCATAAAGAAGCTTGGGAAAGGAGGAATTTAGAATGGTTTTGTAACAGTTGTTGATAGGTTGTTTTGTTATCTGTTGGTAACTTGTTGAACATACATTATTAACTTTTTCAATTTTGTTAATAGAATTTTTTTCATTTGTTGTTGTTGAGTAAATAATAAGCACTATATACTTATTTAAGGGGGACACTTTATTTTAGTACAGGATGTCTCCCCTAGGGGACACTTTATACTAAGAGGGGACAACCTGCCAGCAGTCCTACATGGGCGTACTACAGAATGTCCCCGGGGATATTTTGTACTAGTGAATATGTGAATTTACAAGTATTCTTTTTAATTGCCTCTGATAGAGATGATGTTTGTTGTTTTGGAGCTAGTCTATATTACATGTTTTGTCTTTAACTATGTCCACATAAAACCTTACAAATATTTACAGACATATTCCATGTAATGTCCTTTATTAGTTTTAGACTTGTTGTTTTCTTTGTTCAAGAATACAATGTCATCTGTTAATAGTATTAAAAATACATTAAGTTTACCTTTATTGGCTCTATTATCATAATCAACGAAAGAGTCAAATGTCTTAATTAATAAGAGAAAAATGAAGTCAGTAACACAACACATAGCAGATAGTAACACATGTATATCTCATGTAAGATGAAAATATATGAAGTGTCTATATTTTTGTATAAACTCTATCAACCAATGATGTCTTGCAGTGTCACATCAACACGTTCAATAACATTCGTTATTCAATTTCAATTTTATTTCTTGATATATAGCTGAAGTTAGCCTACTAAGCAAAGTAATAACAAGTTATATTTACTAAATTACTTAAACAATTCAACATTGTATTTTATGTTATCTATCCATTGTTAGACTTTCAAATGCTCTTAACTGGGCTCAAAGAAGATAAATATGATATATGTCTTGTCTTGGCTCCATAGACCTCATACTCTTAATTAATATGTGATAGCTAAATTGTATCAGTAAAATACATAACTAAAACAGAATAAGTCTGTCTAAAAAGTTACTGTTGCATTATCCACCAATATAATATCTATAAATAGTTTATTATTACTTATGACTAGAGATTATTAACACTATCCACATCTGTTATTTCTTACCTACAAATTACGTTTCTTACTAGTTTGCAATTGCTTTAAAACTCCTTAGTGAGGAATTTCAAATTAAGACAAATAAAATTAGTGAAATATGGAATTTTCAAAGATTCACTTCAGATACTGTAGAAAAGTAATTCCTGTACAAGACTTTACATATTTTTAGTGAGACTATGTGGCTATCATGTAGGACTTTTTACACTACCATTTTTATTTTGTTTTTGTTTCAAATGTTTTTACCACCATCCATACATTTCAGGAATATTTTTGAAATTTTATGTATTTGTATTAAAGAATCTACATGAGACATAACTAAGATTAACTAAACATGTATATAGTACAGTATCAATGTTTCAAAGTAGTCTAATAATTTATTTTATACAGTTGTCAGGTAGTACATGTCTGGCTAGCAATTGTGTTGACACAAAGACCAATCTGTAGAATCATGTTATTTCTTTCCCGCACTCTAAATCCTGTTCGATATATCTCACATAATGTTCCTCTGCTATCATATGTATGTTGACTTCATTTTCTCTTACACGTAACTTGTAACATTTAGCTAGTATCACAAACACTACCAGTATGATGACAATAATCACACTCTTGTAAACATAATAAAAAAGATGTTGGCAGATTATATCATCTTCACATTTAAAGGGAAACTTGCCATTCATATTTACTGCTGAACCAATTGCAAATGCTGCAAACCACATCCCAACCATGAACCCTCTCATTTCATGTGGTGACTGTGCTATTGTGAACTCCAATGATGTAGGAAGAATTAAAGCAAATGAAATTCCATATAATATATCAGGAACAATGATTGTTTTGTATGTAGTTGTATTCAAATGAATAAACTGTTTACAAGAAAACAAGATGACATAATAGAGTGGAGCTGATAAAGCAAAAACAAGTCCTAGACCAATTCTCTTAAGCATACTTGGAAAATACTTTACAAGACGTTGATACAACATCAGAAGGTAGAGAATGATTAGAAGTAAAGCAACACCAAAGTATAAAGCATCACTTAATACATAGCAAGATAGAAAATGTGACTTGTCATATGAAGTATGAAAATTGAATAGCCTGACTTCCTCAGCACACATAAGACCTACCAATGAAACAAAGAGAGGTATCAATCGTAGTATTGTCTTCACATTCTCTACTTGTTCCTCTGAGAAGGGTCCACCATATTTTTCCTTACCCAAGTCTAGTCGTGAAGGGTAGTCCTCCTCCCAATATGTCAAGGCACTACGATTTCTGGGATATTTGTTCTTTCTAGCATAGTTGAGTACTTTAGCAATCACTTTGACAGGATTAATAATGTGAGGTGTAATATCTAGCCAATGTTTGAAGAGAAAGTTACTGACAATGACAGTAGACACAGATACACCTGATACTACATATGAGAAGATATAAAAATCATTCAGTAAACACTTAATAACTTCCAGAATGACAAACACTATTGGTATAGTAACAGAATGCCAATAAATGACAGCACTCAGTTTATCAGCAGAAGCTCCTATTAACTGATCAATATTAAATTGTACAATATTAGAGCGAAAACTACTGTACCCAATTACTTGTAGGAAGTATGCGAGACCCAAAATTGACCAATATAATGCATCAATATTAAAATATATATCGACAATAACTGCTATGCCAAAAGTTACCCAAGAAGCAAAAGAGAAGTACACACCAGTAATGATCATTTTATATCTACCGGGCTTTATATCAGTGAGTAGACCAAAAACAGGAAATAAGAAAAAAATTAAACAATATCCAACATCACCAACATAATTGTAAGTTTTGACTTGACTCTGGTAGTAGCTTGTTGCAGCAAAATATCTTATTAAATTTACATGAAGGTACATCAAAGCATCCCAGAGGATTAGGAGTACTACTGAATGAGACCTTACACGTTGGGTGCCAGCCTTTCTCTTACAACAATACATCTTCATTAGTGATTAATTTTAGAATGAACTGAAAAAATTGCATGTTTCACAAACTTATGATGTGAGTTTAGCTATATAATGTATACCAAGTAGTTGTTTTATCTAGTGTATATGTAGTTTTACTTTTACTTCTGATTAATTTATAATATAAAAATGCAATATGAAATAGAAAATAATAAACATTGGGAATTCAAGTGAAATTTGTTAAAACATACATTATATGTACATGAATAATATATATATATATATAATAATAATAATAATAATAATAATACATACATGTATATATATGTACATACACATATAATATATACTCTTCATTTTTCATTACAATAATATATAATATGTATATATTAGGCGGGTGTTAACACTGCCTTTATAGAGATGGCACAATGTTCTTTCCTCTTTCTTTATTCTGTTTTCTCCATAATAACTACAAAACTAGATGAATTTTAATTTTTAATTTTTACATAATAAGATATCTGCTATTAAAAGTATTATTCTGAGCACTTTAACAAGCAAATATGTAATTACTTCAGCTTAGTAGCAGTCTCTCTGATACCTCTCCTAGATACACAAAATTAATTGGCTTTGAATTAATTCTTTTTGTATTCGTGAAGAAAAAACAAAATAAGGTCATGAAAATAAAAATCTATAAGACAATATAACTATTCTACTATGAGACCTGTTCTGGTCCTTCTCATTTTAGTAACCATTATTTATTTTAAAATATGTTACAATAATATTATGTTGATGCTTGTGTCTTTAACTCTTCATGTGAACTTATGAAGTTTATGTGTGTGCAAAACATAAAAATTTTTCTACTTTGTTAGCGATACTGTGACTAACATATATGTTTGTCAATTACTGAACGCACACAATTTTGTTCCCTCTTGTATTAATTCATGGATTATATATACATGAATACTACCTAGTATAGCTTGCTGAACAGTTACTAAAAGTCTTCATGCTTCCCTTCTTATTGTATCACATTGCTTTTGCTCTTCCTTGCATGTTTTCATTCTTCTATAACAAATAATACATATTGTTACTTTCTTTATGTCTACAAACAACTAATTTAAGACTTACTTTAACATGTGTTTGGTTATATAATTCTCTAAATTCCACTAGTACTTGTTCAATAACTTTAGATAACTCCACAGAGTATTTTCGGTCTTTTACCATATCAATAAATGTGTTGATTATATCAATGTAAAATAAATATCATTGTCGTAGTATTATATAGAATGCCTTCCTCTATCCAGCACCTTTTACTTTACTACATTACAAATATTATTATGAGGTAGTTATGGAATGAACAGCCGTATACTGGCACCGCCCATAAGATCCAATATTGTTTTTTTATGAAATGTAAGCTATTTCAAAATTTAGAACGTGTTTAGTTGGGGCCAAATAGTGTAGCAATAAAATATATTGAATTTGTATATCTCCAACATTGTTGACTGATACTTAATGCCAGGTATCTGTCAATTTATAATTATTACGAATTACATGTCTACATTGTCGTCACCCCCATGTTGTAATACATTATTCTTCCTCTTGTCAATACCCTAATCTGTATAGTTCTTGTCTATTACATTTCCCTCAACTACTATACATTCTCCAACACAACAGTCAATAAATAGACTGTAGTCTATCTCTCCGTAAGAGCAATTTGCATAACATTTCTGAAGGGGATAGGAACTGCATTGGTCATGCTCTGTTTGTCTCCAAAGGCAAATTGGCCAACAACTTAAGCCTTTGTTGACAATCCCTCATCAGAAATTATACCAATAATCAAAACCTGTAGTTGAAATTACTAGCACAAATGGTTCTTTCCGTAGGTGCTACTCAGAATGTGGAAAGCTTGATTCTATTGTCCACATTGTAAGAGACAATATCTTAGATCAAAAGGTGTCTACAAACATGTTCACCTTGATCTTGAGGTTAAGGACTTTTACTATCTGGCAGATAAATACTTGGATTGTAACATCTGTAATGGTACATTTATGTTGTTGGATAATAAAATGTTAGAGCAACTTCTGATAGTGTCAGAGCTCACTTTCTAGTTGTTTAAACCTAGAAGTATGCCTGCATGTGACCAATCCATTGTGACACTTCTCTAACATTGGCAATAGTTCAAATGCTCTACATAACCAATTTAAGAAAGTCCATAATGAAAAATGGCTAAGGAGACAACTTCACTACATCAAAAGACTTCAACATCATAAAACAAGGGGTTGAGGAGTTCCATCACCTTGTCCCCTGTTACAATCAGACATTACCCTTCAATCTCTTTTAACACCTAAGTGGTTCGAGGACTTTGATGAACTGGCTCAATATCGAGATATATACAAGTAATTTGTACCGTAATGTTACTTTCTCTAGTCATTTAAGGAACTGTCTATAAATTGTCTATTCAAGTGATATCTAAATATGAATTTCAGAACATACTTGTCTAGTTATATTAATTACTATAAATTTGTAAGTGTAGTCTTAACGTGTATTCCTTTAATTACTTATAACTTTTGTGCCTGTACCATATCAACAATAGAATCGTTCATTTAAGCATATTTTTCCCATTTTCTGGAAACCAGATATTTTTGAATGTCATAGTTAATTTCAAAGGTATAATTACATTGTATCTCTTTACATTCTGAGAAAATATCCTATTATAAATCCCAGACTACGATGTCCCCAAGTAAGGCTAATAACAATTATTATGTCTTTATGTCATCATTTATTTGAACAAAGTTTGCTTGATCAGAGAAATTCACAACAACATAAACTATAAAACAATAGCCTATTGTAATTAAACTATTACCATAGACATTCTTAGTACTAATGTATCTCTAGAATGGGACAGGCTAATGAAATTTTAATGCTATATAATGTTAAATTGTTCTGATGTTTTATGCTCAAATAGTATATTTTGTGACAATGCTAGTCATCTAAACAGTAAATACAGACAGATGATAGAACATGTTCTCACAAGTTTTTGTAGAAGGGAGATGTTCAACATTGTGATTTCTTTCAGAGATGACAAGACTTTAACACCTAAGAACTCTACATTACATGAACAAAAAGAATTGTTGTCATTTATTTAGAAAAAGATAATTGAATTGGAAATGTAGGTTTACTAACCAGATGAAATGCTAATCCTGGCGACTTGGTTGACAATCTGTGAAGACATAACTTCAAAGAATTGTTGTTGGCATGTTGAAACTCTCCTCTTCTATCATAGATCTTTTCAAATTTGTCAAAACAATATAGTAATTAATATTTGAGTATTCACTAAATATTGTTACCATTAATCCTACAGAAGTGTCAAGAGGATTTAGAAATGTCTTGTTGTTACCAATACAATATAGTATATATACTATATTGTATTGGTAACAACAAGACATTTCTAGTCACCCTCTTCTCATTTACTAATAGCCAGAACAATGAAATTTAGCATTGGCAGTATAAAAGTCCTACAACATAAGACTCTATATATGTTAAGTGAGATTATGTGGCTATCATGTAGGAATTTATAACACTATTTTGTTGTGTTTTTGTTTCAAATGTTTGTACCACCATCCTTACATTTCATGAACGTTTTTGAAATTTTATATTCTTATATTAAATAATCTACATGAGACATAACTAAAATTAACTAAACATGTATATAGTACAGTATCAATGTTTCAAAGCAGACTAATAATTTTATACAGTTATCAGGTAGTACACGTCTGGCACTTGTGTTGACACATAGACCAATCTGTAGAATCATGTTATTTCTTTCCTGTATTCTACTTCTTGTTCTATATATTTCTCAAAATGTTCCTCTACTATCAAATGTACATTGACTTCATTTTCTCTTACACGTAACTTGTAACATTTAGCTAGTATCACAAACACTACCAGTATGATGACAATAATCACACTCTTGTAAACATAATAAAAAGGATTTTGGCAGATTATATCATCTTCACATTTAAAGGGAAATTTACCATTAATATTCACTGCTAATCCAATTGCAAATGCTGCAAACCACATCCCAACCATGAACCCTCTCATTTCATGTGGTGATTGTGCTATTGTGAACTCCAATGATGTAGGAAGAATTAAAGCAAATGAAATTCCATATAATATTTCAGGAACAATGATTGCTTTGTATGTAGTTGTATTCAAATAAAGAAACTGTTTACAAGAAAACAAGATGACATAATATAGTGGAACTGATAAAGCAAAAACAAGTCCTAGACCAATTCTCTTAAGCATACTTGGAATATACTTTACAAGACGTTGATATAATATCAGAAGGTAGAGAATGATTAGAAGTAAAGCAACACCAAAGTATAAAGAATCACTTAATACATAGCAAGAAAGAAATTGTGAAATATTATTTGAAGAGTGAAAATTAAATAGTCTGACTTCCTCAGCACACATAAGACCTACCAATGAAACAAAGAGAGGTATCAATCGTAGTGCTGTCTTCACATTTTCTACTTGTTCCTCTGAGAAAGGTCCACCATATTTTTCCTTACCTAAGTCTAATCGTAAAGGGTAGTCCTCCTCCCAATATGTCAAGGCACTACGATTCCTGGGATATTTATTCTTTCTAGCATAATTGAGTACTTTAGCAATCATTTTGACAGGATTAATAATGTGAGGTGTAATATCTAGCCAATGTTTGAAGAGAAAGTTACTGATAATGACAGTAGACACAGACACACCTGATACTACATATGAGAAGATATAAAAATCATTCAGTAAACACTTAACAACTTCCAGAATGACAAACACTATTGGTATAGTAACAGAATGCCAATAAATGACAGCACTCAGTTTATCAGCAGAAGCTCCTATTAACTGATCAATATTAAATTGTACAATATTAGAGCGAAAACTACTGTACCCAATTACTTGAAGAAAGTATCCAAGACCCAAAATTGACCAATATAATGCATCAATGTTTAAATATAAATTGATAATAACTGCTATGCCAAAAGTTACCCAAGAAGCAAAAGAGAAGTACACACCAATAATTATCATTTTATATCTACCTGGCTTTATATCAGTGAGTAGACCAAAAACAGGAAATAAGAAAAAAATTAAACAATATCCAACATCACCAACATATTTGTAAGTTTTGACTTGACTGTGATAGTAGCTTGTTGCAGCAAAATGTCTTATTAAATTTACGTGAAGGTACATCAAAGCATCCCAGAGGATTATGAGTACTACTGAATGAGACCTTACACGTTGGGTGCCAGCCTTTCTCTTACAACAATACATCTTCATTAGTGATTAATTTTAGAACAAACTGAAAAAATTGCATGTTTCACAAACGTATGATGTGAGTTTAGCTATATAATGTATACCAAGTAGTTGTTTTATCTAGTGTATATGTAGTTTTACTTTTACTACTGATTAATTTATAATATAAAAATGCAATATGAAATAGAAAATAATAAACATTGGGAATTCGAGTAAAATTTGTTAAAACATACATTATATGTACATGAATAATGTATACATTTATATATATAATAATAATAATAATAATAATAATAATACAATTAGAATTAATTCAAAGCCAATTAAATTTGTGTATCTAGGAGAGGTATCAGAGAAACTGCTACTAAGCTGAAGTAACTACATATTTGCTTGTTAAAGTGCTCAGAATAATCATTTTAATAGCAGATATCTTATGTAAAAATTAAAGATTAAAATTCATCTAGTTTGAATAATTATAATAATTAATAAACAATATGGCGCGGTGTTGTCCCTGTAACGGTGAAGGAGCTCGTTGTGTTCGTTGTGTTTGTGTGAAGAAGAATCGCTCATGTTCTTCCTGTTGTCCTAAGAAAAGTGGTACATGTAGAAATTTAAAACTCACTCTGAACCAACCTACTCTGAACCAGGCTACCTCAGGGCAGTCTTCGTCATCTTCACACCTGTCCACGTGTTCGTCTCTGAAATCGACTCCGTTCGATTCTCCTTCTGCCTTGACTGATGTTTTTGTTGATGGCTCTACCTCTGTTTCTCAAAATGCTGCTCCTTCATCTGGGACTTCTTCCGCCGCTGCCTCGATGCCTATCTCTACGAGTACTGATTCAGTGTCTTGTCTACCTTCTCTGTCTGAGATTGTTGATTTTTCAACTGTGCCTACCCTACGCCACATTCCCAAAGGCGCTCGAGATTCTTAGGCTAGTCTGTTGTCAGATGTCCTTGCGTTGGTTGTGGACAATCCTTCTGATGTTGATGGCTGGATTAAGTTATTAATGCTGCCAAAATGTATCTTGTTTAGTCCTCGTAAGTCTTCTATCTATTGGCGTGAAATTATGCACATTGTTAGGCAGAGGATAAGGCAGTGGGTCTCTGGTAATTATGGTGGTTTATGGTCTGAAGTGTGCAAGGTCGCTGAGTGTTTCAGGCCTAGTCGAAGGAAGGGTGGTGGAAAAGAGACATCTTCATTACATCTCAATAATGCCAATCGGGCACATCGTGCTGTTGAGGATGGTCAGTATAGAAAAGCTATTCAGTTTCTGACTTCTGATGGTGTTGCTTCAGTGAGTGATGATGTGTATTCTGAGATGGTATCAAAACATCCACAAGCATCCCAACCTGTTTCCATCTCCACCCCTGCTCCCTGCCCGGTTGAGATTCATGAGCAATGTGTGGTTAAAGCGTTGAAGTCTTTTCCAGTAGGCACTGCCCCTGGACCCTCAGGGTTGAGGGCCAGCCACTTGAAGGAGGCTTCCTCTTGCCCTTCCCCCAGAATCAGTAACAACTTTCTGAAGTCTATATCCAAGTTCATGAATCTTCTGTGTTCAGGTGATGTTCCTGCCATTATCGTTCCTCATTTGTGTGGTGCCTCTCTTACTGCATTGAAGAAGAAGTCTGGTGGTTTGCGTCCAATTGCAGTTGGTGAGGTCCTTCGCAGGCTTACCTCTAAGTGTATTCTTCTGTCAATATCTCTTGAAGCAGTGTGGGTTCTTACTCCCTCACAAGTTGGTGTTGGAGTTCCAGTTGGTTGTGAAGCTATTGTTCATTCAGTTAACACTACTTTAGGTGATGATACCATTCCCTTTTTTTTAAATGGGTCTTGCAAATTAATTTTTGTAATGCCTTCAATTCAATTGATCGTCATTGTATGTTTGAAGAAGTATGAGCTCGTATTCCTTCTATGGCTGCATAGACAGAGTGCTGTTATGGCTCTCAACCCATTTTTCACCTTGGTAAGCATACCATAAAGAGTTGTTGTGGTGTACAGCAAGGTGACCCTTTGGGTCCCCTCTGCTTTGCTCTGGCCCTTCACCCCATTGTTGAGAGAATAGCAGAGGAGGTGCATGGCCTACAGATGAATGCCTGGCATCTAGATGATCGAACTCTTTTTGGCTTTAGTGAGGATCTGTTAAAAGCCTTATGCATCATTGAAGAAGACAGTCCTGCGAGAGATCTCCAACTCAACCGAGTTAAATCTTTGTTGGTTGTTCCTGCAGATGCTGATTTGTCTGAGAACCTTCTCCCCTCTGATATTTCAATTGCTAGAGATGGTTTTGTGCTTTTGGGTGCCCCAGTTGATTCAAATACATTCTGTTTCTCACAGGCCTGCAAGAAAGTAGGAAAGATTCAAAGTGCGCTAGATCTACTGCCTGAGTTGGATGATTCACAGATGGAATATGTCTTGTTACGTTCCTGTTTGTCTCTCCCCAAGTTTGTTTTTATCTTGCGCACATGTCCCCCCTCCTTCATTGAGGATGCTATTCAGAATCTTGACAGAGCTTTGTATGATTCTGTCTCTGAGATTGTTGGTGCTCTGCTGCCAGATTGGGCTTGGAAAAAGGCAACTTTTCCAGTCCCATTTGGTGGACTGGGTTTTTGTTTGGCAACCTCTCATGCCTCAGCCGCATTCATCAGTTCTGTATCGAAATCTGCCCATCTTGTTGCTGAGATCTTGGATCGAAGTCCACCCCCTCCTCCTCACACCAATGATGCACTGCTCCTTCTGACATCAGCTATAGATCGTTCTGATTGGTCTTCCATTGAGGATATAGATGTTCCAGTTCGTCAGCACCATCTTAGTAGAATAATTGACCAAGCCAGATTTGAATCTTTCCTTCAGGAGGCCCCAGATGTTCGCTCCAGGGCTCTTGCTTTGTCTTCCTCTATCCGCCACGCAGGTGTCTGGTTATATAATTCTCTAAATTGCACTAGTACTTGTTCAATAACTTTAGATAACTCCACAGAGGATTCTTGGTCTTTTACCATATCAATAAATGTGTTGATTATATCAATGTAAAAGAAATATCATCATCGTAGTATTATATAGAATGCCCTCCTCTATCCAGCACCTTTTACTTTACTACATTACAAATATTATAATGAGGTAGTTATGGAAGGAACAGTCGTATACTGGCACCGCCCATAAGATCCAATATTGTTTTTTATGAAATGTAAGCTATTTCAAAATTTAGAACGTGTTTAGTTGGGGCCAAATAGTGTAGCAATAAAATATATTGAATTTGTATATCTCCAACATTGTTGACTGATACTTAATGCCAGGTATCTGTCAATTTATAATTATTACGAATTAAATATCTACATTGTCGTCACCCCCATGTTGTAATACATTATTCTTCCTCTTGTCAATACCCTAATCTGTATAGTTCTTGTCTATTACATCTCCCTCAACTACTATACATTCTCCAACACAACAGTCAATAAATAGACTGTAGTCTATCTCTCTGTAAGAGCAATTTGCATAACATTTCTGAAGGGGATAGGAACTGCATTGGTCATGCTCTGTTTGTCTCCAAAGGCAAATTGGCCAACAACTTAAGCCTTTGGTGGCAATCCCTCATCAGAAATTATACCAATAATCAAAACCTGTAGTTGAAATTACTAGCACAAATGGTTCTTTCTGTAGGTGCTACTCAGAATGTGGAAAGCTCGATTCTATTGTCCACATTGTAAGAGACAATATCTTAGATCAAAAGGTGTCTACAAACATGTTCACCTTGTTCTTGAGGTTAAGGACTTTTACTATCTGGCAGATAAATACGTGGATTGTAACATCTGTAATGGTACATTTATGTTGTTGGATAATAAAATGTTAGAGCAACTTTCTGATAGTGTCAGAGCTCACTTTCTAATTGTTTAAACCTAGAAGTATGCCTGCATGTGACCAATCCATTGTGACACTCCTCTGCTCAACAACATTGGTAATAGTTCATAACCAATTTAAGAAAGTCCATAATGAAAAATGGCTAAGGAGACAACTTCACTACATCAAAAGACTTCAACATCATAAACAAGGGTTGAGGAGTTCATTACCTTGTCCCCTGTTACAATCAGACATTACCCTTCAATCTCTTTTAACACCTAAGTGGTTTGAGGACTTTGATGAACTGGGTCAATATCGAGATATATACAAGTAATTTGTATCGTAATGTTACTTTCTCTAGTCATTTAAGGAACTGTCTATAAATTGTCTATTCAAGTGATATCTAAATATGAATTTCAGAACATACTTGTCTAGTTATATTAATTACTATAAATTTGTAAGTGTAGTCTTAACGTGTATTCCTTTAATTACTTATAACTTTTGTGCCTGTACCATATCAACAATAAAATCATTCATTTAAGCATATTTTTTCCATTTTCTGGAAACCAGATATTGTTGAATGTCGTACTTAATTTCAAAGGTATAATTACATTGTATCTCTTTACATTTTGAGAAAATATCCTATTATAAATCCCAGACTACGATGTCCTCAAGTAAGGCTAATAACAATTATTATGTCTTTATGTCATCATTTATTTGAACAAAGTTTGCTTGATCAGAGAAATTCACAACAACATTAATTATAAAACAATAGCCTATTGTAATTAAACTATTACCATAGACATTCTTAGTACTAATGTATCTCAAGAATGGGACAGGCTAATGAAATTTTAATGCTATATAATGTTAAATTGTTCTGATGTTTATGCTCAAATAGTATATTCTGTGGCAATGCTAGTCATCTAAGCAGTAAATACAGACAGATGATAGAACATGTTTTCACAAGAGTTTTAGAAGGGAGATGTTCAACATTATGATTTCTTTCAGAGATGACAAAACACCTAAGAGCTCTACATTACATGAACAAAAAGAATTGTTGTCATTTATTTAGAAAAAGATAATTGAAATGGAAATGTAGGTTTACTAACCAGATGAAATGCTAATCCTGGCGACTTGGTTGACAATCTGTGAAGACATAACTTCAAAGAATTGTTGTTGGCATGTTGAAACTCTCCTCTTCTATCATAGATCTTTTCAAATTTGTCAAAACAATATAGTAATTAATATTTGAGTATTCACTAAATATTGTTACCATTAATCCTACAGAAGTGTCAAGAGGATTTAGAAATGTCTTGTTGTTACCAATACAATATAGTATATATACTATATTGTATTGGTAACAACAAAACATTTCTAGTCACCCTCTTCTCATCCACTAATAGCCAGAACAATGAAATTTAGCATTGGCAGTATAAAAGTCCTACAACATAAGACTCTATATATGTTAAGTGAGATTATGTGGCTATCATGTAGGAATTTATAACACTATTTTGTTGTGTTTTTGTTTCAAATGTTTGTACCACCATCCTTACATTTCATGAACGTTTTTGAAATTTTATATTCTTATATTAAATAATCTACATGAGACATAACTAAAATTAACTAAACATGTATATAGTACAGTATCAATGTTTCAAAGCAGACTAATAATTTTATACAGTTATCAGGTAGTACACGTCTGGCACTTGTGTTGACACATAGACCAATCTGTAGAATCATGTTATTTCTTTCCTGTATTCTACTTCTTGTTCTATATATTTCTCATAATGTTCCTCTACTATCAAATGTACATTGACTTCATTTTCTCTTACACGTAACTTGTAACGTTTAGCTAGTATCACAAACACTACCAGTATGATGACAATAATCACACTCTTGTAAACATAATAAAAAGGATTTTGGCAGATTATATCATCTTCACATTTAAAGGGAAATTTACCATTAATATTCACTGCTAATCCAATTCCAAACGCTGCAAACCACATTCCAACCATGAACCCTCTCATTTCATGTGGAGATTGTGCTATTGTGAACTCCAATGATGTAGGAAGAATTAAAGCAAATGAAATTCCATATAATATATCAGGAACAATGATTGCTTTGTATGTAGTTGTATTCAAATGAATAAACTGTTTACAAGAAAACAAAATGACATAATATAGTGGAGCTAATGAAGCAAAAACAAGTCCTAGACCAATTCTCTTAAGCATACTTGGAATATACTTTACAAGACGTTGATACAACATCAGAAGGTAGAGAATGATTAGAAGTAAAGCAACACCAAAGTATAAAGCATCACTTAAAGGGGGGCAGACATGCCAAAATTCAAAAATACTTTTTTTGCATAAATGAAATCTTTGACATGTCCAATTCACCCTAAAAATATTTCAATAATTTTAAAAAATTGTTATCACTGTTAAAAGCAAGCTTCTTTTCGAAGCGCTTTCAAGGCTTCTTCTGCAATTGCAACGTTCTTCCTATTAGGGTGGGGCTCCCTTGTGACGTCACAAGGGGAACGATGCTAGGTGCAAAGTAATGGCTGAAGACTTTCAAATCGATCTATCTAGTCAGTATTCCAGCACATTAAGCCTCTCCTACTCTTCTTCTTCCTTCAATATGACAGAAAGCAGTGACCCTGCGTCATGTGTGGAATCTGACCTCGAGAAAGGCTCTGAGAACATAGTTGTTCCATAACAGTATGAACCAAGGAAAGTGGCTCTGAGTCAGAATCATCATATGACGAGTCTCAGAATGACGAGAGGTTACTAAATACTGAATGGTTAGTCTCTTGTGTCTGTTAGTCAGCTATAATAATGAATAAGAATTAAGAAGGCTACATGAGCTATCTGAGCTAACTTCAAAATATTGTGTTGTGTTATAAACACTATTATATTTACCTGTAAGTGTAAGTGTGGACATTGTATAGTCATGCCTACTGGAGCTTAGTGCTGAACATGAAAGATTTGAACCTGTTTGCCTAAATGTTTGGGTACTACAAGCAGGATATTTCAGTTATAGGCAACATGATATAAGTACGTACAAGGTTTTATTGAACTCACTTACAGTAAGCCATTACGTACACCCAATACAGATTTATCTCCTATCAACAGTTTACTAGTTGGTGTTGGGTTGGAAGAAAAATATGTGTTGTATTGCCTAGCTGTGTTCTCAACAAATTTAGGACAAAGTTTCCATTTGCTCATTATGTTGGGTTCAAATATCACTAACTCAATGACATTAATATATAGTTAATGACTCAAGAGTAATGATATTTATTATTTCCATAACAAAATAAATAATAACATTATTGAACTAATGTTGGAGAAGGCTGAAATGACTTCTGTGGCTCTTGATAGCAGAAGTTTTGTCAGGTTTATCATAAGTACTGCTTAAAGGCCCAGGAACATTGGAGGTTGAAGATTGAGTGCCTCCATCCATGTAGAATTGCATGGTTGCTTGAAGAAGGTCATCAATATAGTCTGGATATAACAAGAATGTAATTTTGGTTAGCAACATTTCATAATAGATAGTAGCCAAGTCCTTCATGTTCAGTGATACAGGATATCTGTGCTTGAATCTGCTCCATTTTCTGGACTGTAGCATCTATCTCACAACAACATATATGCACTAAGCTCCAGTAGGCATGACTATACAATGTCCACACTTACACTTACAGATAAATATAATAGTGTTTATAACACAACACAATATTTTGAAGTTAGCTCAGATAGCTCATGTAGCCTTCTTAATTCTTATTCATTATTATAGCTGACTAACAGACACAAGAGACTAACCATTCAGTATTTAGTAACCTCTCGTCATTCTGAGACTCGTCATATGATGATTCTGACTCAGAGCCACTTTCCTTGGTTCATACTGTTATGGAACAACTATGTTCTCAGAGCCTTTCTCGAGGTCAGATTCCACACATGACGCAGGGTCACTGCTTTCTGTCATATTGAAGGAAGAAGAAGAGTAGGAGAGGCTTAATGTGCTGGAATACTGACTAGATAGATCGATTTGAAAGTCTTCAGCCATTACTTTGCACCTAGCATCGTTCCCCTTGTGACGTCACAAGGGAGCCCCACCCTAATAGGAAGAACGTTGCAATTGCAGAAGAAGCCTTGAAAGCGCTTCGAAAAGAAGCTTGCTTTTAACAGTGATAACAATTTTTAAAAATTATTGAAATATTTTTAGGGTGAATTGGACATGTCAAAGATTTCATTTATGAAAAAAAAGTATTTTTGAATTTTGGCATGTCTGCCCCCCTTTAATACATAGCAAGAAAGAAAATGTGAAATATTATTTGAAGAGTGAAAATTAAATAGTCTGACTTCCTCAGCACACATAAGACCTACCAATGAAACCAAGATTGGTATCAATCGTAGTACTGTCTTCACATTTTCTACTTGTTCTTCTGAGAAGGGTCCACCATATTTTTCCTTACCTAAGTCTAATCGTAAAGGGTAGTCCTCCTCCCAATATGTCAAGGCACTACGATTCCTGGGATATTTATTCTTTCTAGCATAGTTGAGTACTTTAGCAATCATTTTGACAGGATTAATAATGTGAGGTGTAATATCTAGCCAATGTTTGAAGAGAAAGTTACTGACAATGACAGTAGACACAGATACACCTGATACTACATATGAGAATAAATAAAAATCACTCATTAAACACTTAACAATTTCCAGAATGACAAACACTATTGGTATAGTAACAGAATGCCAATAAATGACAGCATTCAGTTTATCAGCAGAAGCTCCTATTAACTGATCAATATTAAATTGTACAATATTAGAGCGAAAACTACTGTACCCAATTACTTGTAGGAAGTATCCAAGCCCCAAAATTAACCAATATAATGCATTAATATTTTTAAAATAAAAATTTATAATAACTGCTATGCCACAAGTTACCCAAGAAGCAAAAGAGAAGTACACACCAATAATGATCATTTTATATCTACCTGTCTTTATATCAGTGAGTAGACCAAAGACAGGAAATAAGAAAAGAATTAAACAATATCCAACATCACCAACATATTTGTAAGTTTTGACTTGACTGTGATAGTAGCTTGTTGCAGCAAAATATCTTATTAAATTTACATGAAGATACATCAAAGCATCCCAGAGGATTAGGAGTACTACTGAATGAGAACTTACACATTGGGTACCAGCCTTTCTGTTATAACAACACATTTTCATTACTGATTAATCTTAGATAAAACTGACAAAGTATGGTTCACAAACTTAGTCTTATAAAGTTTAGCTATATAAAGTATATCAAGCAGGTTGTTTTAGCCAGTGTGTAATTTCACTTTGACTATTGATCAATAGATAATAATGAAAAGCAAGATGAATATAATAGTAAACATTGGGAATTCTAGTATTTGTAGCATACATTGTATGTATAATTATATATATGTACATGTGTGTATATACTGTATCCACGTACTTAAAGTATATGTAACTTAAACAGGACAATCTGATTGGTCAGTTTCGAGTTTATAAATCACATAGAAGGCATCTGACAACACTTAAAAAATGTCAAATATTTGCATGTTTCACTAACTTATAACATTATATAGTTTAGCTATATACAATATACCAAGTAGTTTATTTCAGCTAGTGTGTAATTATGTAAATTTCTTTACTATTGACCAATAGATAATAACTAAAAGCAAGATGAATATAATAGTAAACATTGGAAATTCTAGTATTGTGGAGCATACAATGTATGTATAATTATATATATGTGCATGTGTGTGTATACTGTATCAATGTACTTACTTTTTAGCTTAAACAGAACAATCTCATTGGTCAGTTTAGAGTTCATAAATGACATAGAAAGCATCTGACTACACTTAAAACATATCAAATAGTTGCGTGCTCCACAACATATAATATTAGTTTAGTTATATAAAATATACCTTGTAGTTTATTTTAGCTAGTGTGTATGTAATTTCACTTTACTATTGATCAATAGATCATAATGAAAAGCAAGATGAGTATAATAGTAAGCATTTGGAAATTTCAGTGCTGTAGACCATACATTGTATTCTCTTAAAACAATACATCTTCAATGTTTTAGAAATGACAAAAGAATTAGCATGCTTACTACACACATAACACAAATTAATATGACTATTGTAATCAAAATATTGTAGTTTTTGTTGAAAAGAGTCTTCTATGAACAATGAATTATCCTATCTTTCGCCCTTATATCAAATTAATACAGGTCACTAGTATAATATATGAAGATAATTACTAGTATCAGGTATTGTTTTATTGGGCAACAAAACACAAGTTCCTAAATTGGATGAATTTTGCAAAGTTGATAATATTTATCTCCATATAGTGTCAATTTGACAAGTTTGTAGATACTTCATTACATGCACATTTCAAAGTAGCTTCATATAGCATTCTTGTCTTTTACTAGAATCTAATACACACACACCTGCATAAACTACTCACATTAGAATTTTGATACTGAGGTATTAAACCGATTAGTAATCCATAATTATCATAAATGTATCAATAAATGTGTTGATTATGTCAATGTACACTTGATAGTATTGTTATAGTATCATATAGAATGCCTTCCCATATTCAGCATATATTACTAATATTAGTATTAGGTTTTATTTATAGTTATGGATGAAACATCACTACCCATTGCATTCTATGTTGTGTTTTTATGAAAAGTTAAGCTATTTCAAAAATTTAGAACATGCTTAGTTGTGTCTAAATGGTGTCGCAATAAATTATATTGAGTTTGTTGGTCTCCAATATTGTTGACTGATACTCAATCTCATGCAGGTATCTGTCAATTTATAATTATTGTTAATAACAGTTAGAGAACTAAAAGAAGTACTTTCAAATATAGTTAGTGATAGATTTGATCAGAGGAGAAAAGATATCCCATTTAAAAGGTCATGGTGACATCAACGGAGTTGTGTTTGTCAAGTAAATTAAAAATGCTTATATATACTAATTCTAAAGCATTTATTTATGGTGATGTAATTCAAAAGGGTCCATACCAGTAATTCAGTGAAAGTGGTGTTACATCTGACCAGCTGCAAGATATTCTAAAATGCAATCTCTGACTACTAAAATAGTACATATCAGTTATTATTATTATTTTTTTATTATTTCTGTTAACCAGTTGTCCTGCAAGTATAAGTCAATAACCAATTGAGTGCAAACCATAAGATCAGTATTATATGACCTATCCAGTATACTGAGTTCATAAACTAGAATAACAGGATATTAACAGACATAGTTTATTGACAATTATATACCTTATTGCATGAGAGTAACATAAAGTATATCATTCCATACATTAATTTGAAAATGGTGACAAATCTTTTACTTTCTGAGTTATTGTTGTGGACAAAAGAAGAAAAAGCCGGAGAAAAGAAACATAAACAATTCAGCATTTTACCAAGTTCTCCTGTGGAGCTTAGAAATATGGATTTATAATAGGGAGAAAAAGTGACAAGTATTAATTAATATGTGAAATTTTATTTCTGCTTATGACTAGAGATTATTAACACTATCCACATCCGTCATTTCTTACCACCAAGTCTTACTAGTTTGCATTTACTTTAAAACTCCTTAGTGAGGAATTTTAAATTAAGACAAATAAAATTAGTGAAATAGGAAATTTTCAAAGATTCACTTCAGATACTGTAGAAAAGTAATTCCTGTACAAGACTCTACATATTTTTAGTGAGACTATGTGGCTATCATGTAGGAATTTTTACATCACCATTCTTATTGTTTTTTTTTGTTTTAAATGTTTGTATCACCATCCATACATTTTATGAATATTTTTGAAATTTTATGTATTTGTATTAAAGAATCTACATGAGACATAACTAAGATTAACTAAACATGTATATAGTACAGTATCAATGTTTCGAAGTAGACTAATAATTTATTTTATACAGTTATCAGGTAGTACATTTCAGGCACTTGTGTTGACACAAAGACCAATCTGTAGAATCATGTTATTTCTTTCCTGTACTCCACTCTCTGTTCTATATATCTCTCATAATGTTCCTCTACTATCATATTTATGTTGACTTCATTTTCTCTTACACGTAACTTGTAACATTTAGCTAGTATCACAAACACTACCAGTATGATGACAATAATCACACTCTTGTAAACATAATAAAAAGGATTTTGGCAGATTTTATCATCTTCACATTTAAAGAGAAACTTGCCATTCATATTCACTGCTAATCCAATTGCCAATGCTGCAAACCACATCCCAACCATGAACCCTCTCATTTCATGTGGAGACTGTGCTATTGTGAACTCCAATGATGTAGGAAGAATTAAAGCAAATGAAATTCCATATAATATATCAGGAACAATGATTGCTTTGTATGTAGTTGTATTCAAATGAATAAACTGTTTACAAGAAAACAAGATGATATAATATAGTGGAGCTAATGAAGCAAAAACAAGTCCCACACCAATTCTCTTAAGCATACTTGGAATATACTTTACAAGACGTTGATACAACATTAGTAAATAGAGAATGATTAGAAGTAAAGCAACACCAAAGTATAAAGCACGACTTAATATATAGCAAGAAAGAAAATGTGACTTGTCATATGAAGTGTGAAAATTAAATAGCCTGACTTCCTCGGCACACATAAGACCTACCACTGAAACAAAGAGAGGTATCAATCGTAATACTGTCTTCACATTTTCTACTTGTTCTTCTGAGAAGGGTCCACCATATTTTTCCTTACCCAAGTCTAATCGTAAAGGGTAGTCTTCCTCCCAATATGTCAAAGCACTACGATTCCTGGGATGTTTGTTCTTTCTAGCATAGTTGAGTACTTTAGCAATCATTTTTAAGGGATTAATAATGTGAGGTATAGTATCTAGCCAATGTTTGAAGAGAAAGTTACTGACAATGACAGTAGACACAGACACACCTGATACTACATATGAGAAGATATAAAACTCTTTTAGCAAACATTTAACAATTTCCAGAATGACAAACACTATTTGTATAGTCATAGAATGCCAACAAATAACGGCACTTAGTTTATCAGCGGATGCTCCTATTAACTGATCAATATTAAATTGTACAATATTTGAACGAAAACTACTGTACCCAATTGCTTGTAGAAAGTACGCGACTCCCAAAATTGACCAATATAATACATCAATGTTTAAATATATATTGACAATAACTGCTATGCCGCAAGTTACCCAAGAAGCAAAAGAGAAGTACACACCAATAATTATCATTTTATATCTACCTGTCTTTATATCAGTGAGTAGACCAAATACAGGAGATAAGAAAAAAAATAAACAATACCCAACATCTCCAACATAATTATAAGTTTTGATTTGGTTGTTATAACAGGTAATTGCAGCAAAATGAGTTATTAAATTTACGTGAAGATACATCAAAGCTTCCCAGAGGATTATGAGTATTACTGACAGAGAACTTACACATTGGGTACCAGCCTTTCTCTTATAACAACACATCTTCATTAGTGATTAATTTAGATAAAACTGACGAAGTATTTGCATGGTTCACAAACTTAGCCTTATAAAGTTTAGCTATATAGAGTATATAAAGTATATCAAGCAGGTTGTTTTAGCCAGTGTGTAATTTCACTTTGACTATTGATCAATAGATAATAATGAAAAGCAAGTTGAATATAATAGTAAACATTAGAATTCTAGTAGTTAGAGCATTGTATATATAATTATATATATGTACATGTGTGTATATACTGTATCCACGTACTTAAAGTATATGTAACTTAAACAGGACAATCTGATTGGTCAGTTTCGAGTTTATAAATCACATAGAAGGCATCTGACAACACTTAAAAAATGTCAAATATTTGCGTGTTTCACTAACTTATAACATTATATAGTTTAGCTATATAAAATATACCAAGTAGTTTATTTCAGCTAGTGTGTAATTATGTAAATTCCTTTACTATTGAACAATAGATAATAATGAAAAGGAAGTTGAGTATAACAGTAAATTTCATTGTTGTAATACACATGTTCTTAAATTGAATGAATTTTTTAAAGTTAGTGATATTTATCTCCATATGTTATGAAATTGACAAGTTTGCCAAGTGCTTCATTACACATTTCAAAGTAGCTCCACATAGTATTCTTGGTTTTTACCAGATTTTATTACACATACATTTCCACAAACTATAAAATCACACTAGAATTTTGATACTGAGGTAATAAACTGATTAGTAATCTATAATTATCATAAATGTATCAATATATGTGTTTATTATATAAATGTTTTATTTATAGATATGGGAGAAACAGCATCACCCATTACATTAAACGCTGTGTTTTTATGAAAGTTGAGCTATTTCAAAAATGTAGAACATACTCATTTGGGGCTAAATGGTGTAGCAATAAAATGTATTGAGTTTGTAGGTCTCAAAAATTGTTGACTGATAATCAACCTCAGGTATCTGTAAATTTATAATTTTTGTTATTATCTTTATTATTGCTAATTAAATATCTACATTGTCGTTACTACCACCTTCTAATCCAATATTCTTCCTCTTCTTATCAATGCCCTCATCTGTATCATTCTAGTCTATTACATTTCCCTCAACTACTGTACATTCTTCAACACAACAGTCAATAGCCTACAGTTTATGTTTCTCTAAGAGCTGGTTGCAAAACATTGCTGAAGGGGATAGGAATTGCATTGGTCATGCTCTATTTGTCTCCAAAGGCAAATTGACTAACAACTGAACCTTTGATGGCAATCTCCCTATCAGAAATGTTGCCAAAATCAAAATCTGTAATTGAAATTACTAGCACAAATGGTTCTTTCTGTAGATGCCACTGAGAATGTGGCAAGTTCTATTCTATTGTCCACATTGTAAGAGCAGATAGCATCTTAGATCAAAAGGTGTTTACAATCATGTTTGCCTCGCTCTTGACATAATGGACTTTTAAACTCTGGCTGGTGAATATATGGATTGTAACATCTGTAATGGTATATTTGTGTTGTTTGATTATAGAATGTTTGAGCAGATTTCTGATGGTGTTAGAGGATGCTTTTAAGTGCATTGTTTAGTAGAAATACTTCATATTATTTCCATTCATTGGATTACATATTGGTTGATTTTTCTACAGCAAAGAATAAACGATATGTAGTATTACTTTAGTTATTTAGGATGCCTTCAACAAGTCCTATAAACTTAAACAAGTCCTATAATGTATACTAGGTTATCTTTATATTGACCAAATAAATTATTTCTAAATAATATTTGGCTGGTAATGCAATAGCAACTATTTAGACAGACTTATTCTGTTTTAGTTATTTATTTTACTGATATGATTTAGCTATCACATTGTATTCTTGAACAGAGTAAACAACAAGTCTAAAAATTAACAAAGGTGATTAACATGGAATATGTTTGTAAATATTTGTAAGGTTTTATTTAGAAATAATTAAAGACATACATGTAATGTAGACAAGTTCCAAAACAGCAAATACCATCTCCATCAAAGACAACCTGTAGCAGTTTGAAACCACCTGCAGGCGTCCATAGAATACATGAACGCCCACGTACTCCTTTCTTTCAAATTTTTCTGCGGGATAAGTCGGTCACTATTGGTAAATTATTAATAATAGCAATTTGTTAACAATATAATTCATTCTTTGAAATCTTCCAGCTCTTCCTTCCAAGTTCTTCTCCTGTTCTCTTTGAAACAGACAACACTGTTCAGTCTTCTTCCTATCACACGATATATAGTGACAAATAAGACTGCTATCAAGTTCAATATGGTTGGGATGTTTCATGTAAAATCCTGTAAAAGTTTCTTAGAAGTGACAATAAGACTGTCTAATAATAGTTATAGCAGAAACATCATAAAATCATAAATTACTCGTGACTGATAAACTACTACAAGGGAACATCTATGGGTGGGCCAAAAGAATTCTCTGAATTATTATGAATTTCATAGCATTAGCCACCTAAAATGTTTCACTGTAATCATAGGCTATTTCATTACTTAGTATCCAATAATAAAGTAATGATAAACACAGTTTTGTATGAAGATTATTTATCAAACTTAAGAAATAATTCAATCAACCAATATACTGGCAAATTCCCTCCCTTGGTAGGCCATTATATACAACTCAAAAAAAGTTAGCTGGTCTATGTATACTAAAGAACAGATTAAATATTCTGGAGAAAAAAGAAGTTTAAAAGTTTAATGAATTTGAACAATGGACCAATTAATTTGAAGAGCAAACAATTGTGTAATATTCAATATCAATGACATTTAATTAAGTAGATTGAATAGCTGATCATGAAAGATCAAGATTCCAAAAATAGTTGTAGAACTAAAAGAAGTGCTTTTAATTATTGTTCATGATAGTTTTGTTCAGAGGAGAAAAGACATCCCTTTTAAAAGGTCATGGTGACATCAACGAGGTTGTGTTTCTCAAGAAAATAAAAAAATGCTTACATATACTAATTATATAGCATTTATTTATAATGATGTAATTCAAAGGGTTCATGCCACTACTACAGTGTAGTTGGCATTACATCTAACCAGCTATAAGATATTCTAAAAATGCAAACTCTGACCTCGTAAATGATGCATAGCAAATTTTATTATTAATTTTAAATCATTACTCTTAAGCAAGTGTATTACTGCAAGTAAGTCAATAACCAGTTGAGTGTAAACCGTAAGATCAGTATAACATGACCTATCCAGTATACTGAGCTCATAAACTAAAATAACAGGATATTAACAGACATAATTTATTGACAATTATGTATCTTATTGCATGAGAGTAACATAAAGCATATCACTCCATACATTAACTTGAAAATGGTGGCAAATCTTTTACTTTCTGAGTCATTGTTGTGGACAAAAGAAGAAAAAGCCAGAGAAAAGAAACATAACCAATTTAGCATTTTTACCAACTTCTCCTGTGGAGCTTAGAAATATAGATTTATAATAGGGAGAAAGTATTAAGATATTCTGATCTATTTTGGGTGAGATATTCTGTTTTTGGCCAAGACATTTTATTGGAAAAGCCAGGCCATTCCTACATAGGCATTGCTATTACCTGCCTAATAGGTCAAAGTTCCAGTGATTAATCTGTATTATACATTTCTATTAGTCTTATCTTTTCTAACTTAGCTATTGTATCTCCAAGAAATGTTGACTGGGTGGTAAATGCAATGTATGTAGTGGAGCAATACACTGACTACAAGGTTGGCTTAACCAATTCATTGTCATTTTTGCTGTAAATATATAGTATATAATGAGATACTAAGAACTAGTGAATACCGCTCTGTTTTAATTACAAATAAACTGTTGCCCAGACATTAGTAATAATAATGGTGTAAACAGAAGTGGACAAGATAAAGCAACATATGCTCTATCCTTCTATGTTACTACAGTGTGAACATAAGAAGGAAATAGACTACATTACATATACATACAAATTAAGGTAGGTATTGTCTAATACAGAATCTCATAACTTTGACAATCGTCTAATTATAAATAACTTGTCATTAGTATATTAATAATGAGAACATAGTAGTGTTTATTAAACATTTCAGTATCTCATCATGTAATATAACCAACTATGCAACAAAAATGACCAGTTTACAGTAGTGCACACACTTATACATATATGTATATGAGATGCAAAATATAATAAATGATCTTATTGTGGTAATTTTAGATATTTTGGGTTTATATAAGTGTCTTCCATTGCTAAAACACTGGAAGTGTATAGATAGAAGATTCATAGTATTGTGTCACTTAGCATACTTGTAATAAGAGCTAGTACTTGTTATCTTTGATGTCAATATCTGTCATATTATTGTTATGGAATTGAATTGAACCACATACGAGTTCTAGAACAAATTTATGAAAAAAAGGCAAAAAAGTAAAAGAAATGTTTTTATACACTTCATTCTTGATATATCTGATCAGAGGAGAAAGACATCCCTTTAAGAAAGTCAATTCCAAATACACATAGTATACTATGTGTATTTGGAATTGACTTTCTTAAAGGGATGTCTTTCTCCTCTGATCAGATATATCAAGAGTGAAGTGTATAAAAACACTTCTTTTACTATGTCACATAGCATATTAGTAATAAGAACTAATACTTGTTATATTTGATCTCAATATTTGTCTTATTATCATTATAGACTTGAATTGAACCACATGCAAATTATAGAATAAGCTTAAAATAGGCAGAGAACTAAAGGAAGTACTTCAAATATTATTGATGATAGATTTGATCAGAGGAGAAAAGAAGCCTCATTTAAAAGGTCATGGTGACATCTACGAGGTTTTGCTTGTCAAAAAATTACAAATGCTTACATATACTAATTATATAGCATTTATTTATAATAATGTAATTTAAAAAGATTAATGCCACTAACTCAGTGTAGGTGGTGCTACATCTGACCAGCTGTAAGATATTCTAAAATGCAAACTCTGACTACTAAAATGATACATATAAAATATTATTATTTATTTTAATTATTATTGCTAAACAGGTTTATTTTATTACTACAAGTATAAGTCAATAACAAATTGAGTGCAAACCATAAGATCAGCATCATATGACCTATCCAGTATACTGAGCTCATAAACTAGAATAACAGGATATTAACAGACAAAGTATAATTGACAATTATATACCTTATTGCAGTCTTCCCATGAGAGTAACATAAAGCATATCGTTCCATACATTAATATTATATTCTTTAATAAATACAAACATGTCCAGACTGGTATAAAAATAGGCCAAGGGAGGTCTTTTATGTTAACCCACTCTTTAGTAATGGATACGAACTAAATGCAAATGTAAATATTACAGCACTACAAATAAGCCTATTACTTGTCTCTCTGCTACAGAAGTAATGAACTGAATTGAATAATAGATAAAATAGCCAGACCAAGTGCCATGCCGTAAAGTCAAAAACAGCAATACAATAAAGTGAGACAATTCTTGATTACCAATCCACTTAAGACGTTTATAGACATAACTGTACAATGACATGAGCATAAAATTATAATAACATCACTTACATAGCCACCCATTTATTAGTTTGTAGATTCCAAGAGTGATTGAGTCCCTATTGATTTAACAGTTTAATAAATTATTTGCAAGGTTTACAACTGACCTGAAAACTTATACTTTGTTCAAGCAAAACAAACTTTACATTTTGGACAGCTGTCCAATCAGTGGAACCATCAGATCTAATACCATTATAAGATATCCCTGTTATAATACAGGTTCCTTCCTATAAAAGTCCAAGAATAATTTAAGTACTACACCAGATTGTCCTTACTGCCATTAGCCATACTACAATGTATCGTCCCCATTGTGTTGTTTTACCCATTGCTATCATTATAACAAGTTTAGTGATAAATGGCTTTCCCTAAAAATATATTCAAATTATAGATCTGTTAATTAAATTCACACTCTTACTCTGTAATCTTCACTTGAAATATACTTCAGTGGATAATATCTATTAAATAGATAGCTTATTGAAGTTAATATTAGTGCCAGAGAGAGACTTGACATTACTGGTATAGTACTAATTGGATAATTTAGTATAACACAAATTTATTAATGCAGTTTCACCTACTACCAACTTTCTTGTCATCATACAAAGACCTTGAAACAAATTGTTGATATCGTTTAAAATTAATCTGTAGAAAATTAAACTATTGAATATTGTCAAATGAATATACCTGTGGTCCAACAAAGACTGACCCAAAGAAAACACAGAAACCTAGTATCTATACAACTAAATGATATAACAATATTCAAAAAAGCAAGTCTTACTTCAATTAATGGAGGAAGTACAGAGATACAAGTTTCCCTCTCTTCATTACTAAGAGAGGACTGGAGATAATGGTATTATTAGTTGTGATCTATATCAGTCTTACTTCTCTTTTATTACCATCATATAAATTATACGCCAATCCTAAATGAAAATCGTCTCAAAATGAAGAAGTTTAGAGTGGCAAAATAACTTATACCTATTAATTTTAGTACCAAGACACTATGGGGTAGAGTCCAATTTAGTGAATGGATATCAGAAACAAACGAATATCCTATTATCACATGATTCTATTACAGCATATGTAATATATATATTATATAACTCTGTGTATATAAAATTCATACCATCGTCATGATCCATGTTAAAAATAGAGACAACTTTGTACCACCCAAAAGAAAGAGAAGACTATAAACAGTGACAATGTCTACTGCTATATGCCATATAGAAGGTCCTTGATGATCAACAATTCATGCATGTATAGATAAGTGTGAAATTAAAAACAATGTATGAACTTACCAAATACAAAGTACAGCAATCCAATACCACTAACAGAGAAGAAAATGTTCTAAAATGTAGTGTAGTAATACAACACATTTTATAATATAACTCCCAACACCTGAATCCATGTTGATTGGACTGACACAAATGAGCGGTAGATGAACGCAAGTGGATAAGCTAAATCTACGTATAAATTAATGTATAACATATCAAATTATTTACCGAGTAACAACCCAACAATAAAGCGAACCTCTGGTTCTAGAATACTTAAGAGAAAGGAGAATTTTACCATAGAGGACATCCTAGAGACTGCTCATAAACGAGTCTTTTCCGTATAAAATGTTTTAATTTCCTCTCATTAGCAAATTTGGCAGCTTGTATACATCATATTCAAATTTAAAACATAGTACAGTACATATAGTATATGTATATAATGTAGTCTACAATAGTGTCAAACAAACAGTATATGAATATCAGAATTATAGGGCCAAATCTCTACCATCAAAACTCTTTATTTGATAAGAAACAAAGATTCACTATAGTCAGTTCTCTTTTGTTGCTTTTGTGTGAATGCAGTCTACTCTATGTCCACAGTGACAACTAACGTTACCGTATATATATGTAGGTATAGACTTACTATATACGTATATATAATTATCATTTAATAGTTGAATAATTATGTATAGCCATATAGCTAATATTTCTGAGGCTCATATATATATATGTTACAGTAAGATTGTCTAAATAGGGATTTTGTGAAATCCCTGAAACTTTCAGGGAGTTTGTGAAATCACTTTTTCACTTAGGGACTTCATAAATTCACTAAAAACTCTAGTGATTTCGTGAAATCACTGAAATGAGGCTCTTGTTATTTCGCAAAATCACTGAATGTGATATATTGGTAGAAAAGTCAGCATTGTTTAAGTACTAGTGTTGTAAGGAACTTTATTCATAAATGATTACAATGATAAAATAGCAATCTGAAAATGCTATGATTAGTTTTAATATCTGTACACAATTCTCAATTCTTATTATAACAACTGAGACTGCTGTGACACCTGCTGTTACAAAGTCTCTTTGCTTTATAACACTTGCACCTGTTTGTCTGACACTGTTTCTTTCCTTTGCTGCAGTCGCACCGGAAGAACCCTTGTCCGCCAGAAGCTGTAGACTTGAGAGCTTGACGGAGTGTGATTGTAGATTCTCTGTTGACATCAGAATCATTCAAGAGTCGCTGCGGACAGAGATCAAACTGATCCCTGGAATACTTTTTGCTCAGAATCCCAGCTTTCACCGCAATTCTATACACGACATGTTCATCCTGATCAACAATAACTCCTAGGATATTTCTTAGGTCACCTTTCCCTCTGTCAACCATGGGAATACAGACACACACACACACACACACACACACACACACACACACACACACACACACACACACACACACACACACACACACATATATATATATATATATATATATATATATATGCTTGTATATGTACTCAATAATCAGTAAATTTTCTTTCATATAGCAATAATCAGTACTCTCATGTGTGAATTGAAGTTTAATAAATGTAGTAGTGCACAGTAGCTACTCTAGCCTAACCTTGGAACCAAGAGTTTAGTCACTAAACACCTAGTTACAAGGTTATAGCTATAATTACTGATTGACACTGGTGTATATTCAATGGATACACACATAATGTTGGATTGATTACCTACTCGAGTATTCATTAATGGCCATGCATTACAAATATTGAGAATCCATCTCAAGGTGCTAGTTAATCTCAATTGATAATGATGAATAGTTATTAATAATTTTTTAATTATCTAGTCATCGGTATCCATGAGATGGATACTAACAGATTGCCTCATCATTTCTGTAATAATCATGCAACATACACTATCCTCCCTTCTTTTCTATGTTGTGAGAGGAATAGTGAAAGAGATTTCAAAGCTATCACGACATATCACAGAAAGAGTACGTCAGTTATTAAGTTTATTTACAATGTATATATTGATATACTATAAAATGTAATGATATTTTACTGTTATATATGTTAGCCAGAATATGTTTACACTGTATCATAATATTCTGGAACTATACATATACTCTTTACTACCTAACATAATCTGAGCAAACTTAATTTTTTCCTAATAACCATCCTAACATTTATATAAGCATGACATTAGGCATGAAATAATTTATTTAAAATAATACTACAAATATTTTCAAATTAAACCTGTATATAATATAACACAATTAATTCACCTGATAATGAACAGCTGTTTTGAAGTTATATTTCTAGAGAATAGTAAGTACTAAGTAGTGCCATTTAACTTCCATTGAAGCATATCTGGTACCTACACAATTACGTGAGCTCTAACCAAATGGGATAAAACTAAGATTATGATGAAGTTACTTCTCATCCAGACTGAATCTAAAGGAATATTTCATACTATATATACTTTAATTGGTACATGACTACTATATATGGTTATTGTCAGAATAGACAAACAAAACATTTTTCTTGTTTGAAGAGTTCAAATTGATACCAATATTCAGGTGCTTATCTATTAGATACAAATTCAGATAAACAGGACAAGTTTATGTCAATGTATAGAGGACTATTATCTGGAGAATGAAGTATATTTGATTATATAATAAAATAGAGTAAACATACGTGTCCATTATAAAAATAATATGTATCTAACATCTGCAAAGAATATAATGATGCATGTTTCATATAAAAGACTTCTCTTTATGAAGCATCTCACACTATAAAATATTTAGAATTGGTTTTTAAGGAATAATAAAAATCCATCCACCTGCAACACTATTTTAAATTGAGGGATCACTCACTTACATAGCAATGTACCATTTCATATAACACTACACAATATCATGGATGTTGTAGTTATTGACTTTATTAATCTTTACAATCTAATTTATTAACATTTTTTTGTAACTCTAAAATCCAATGATGTGATTATGTATATATCTGCATGCATAGGATTGTACTGCTTTTTGTGTTATAGAACTGGACATTATTGTAAGGAGATCTGTACCATTAATAATTTAACAATACTACATACTAATGGTTGCTAATCAGTCTTCAAATGTTAGTGGTTGTAATGAAAGCAGGACTTCTAGTGTACAATATATAAGGAAGAGTGGGAAATTATATATATGCATCCATAGGTCCATTGGATTATTTATCCTTAAAGAATTGATCTATTGACCAATGCAATATAGCAAGGATCCAAAAAACAATGTCAAAAATAGGCTTGATGTACAGATTGATTGTTTGGGGCAACACTGACTATGTATTGGTGCAGTAATTATCAAGAGCAACTAGATGGGTTTCCCAAATGTTAGGGAATAGGGACAAGATCAAATATGGAGACTGATCACAATTTTTGTCCAAATACATGTCTTATTAGGCAAGATTTAATAGAGTTGGAGTAGATATTCCAAGCTCATTCATAACTATGTTTATACAAATTGTTAGTAAATCATGCATTCAATTATCATATATATATGTTCATGTAAGAGTAAGTTAAGTGTATATTTCCTAACCTGTTATATACTTTAAAGAAATGAGAACAGACTGGTGCTTATTAAAGTCAGTATTTTATCATGCATTATACTATAATAGTGCAATGAAATTGACTATAGATTAGTTTAATCAACCAACTCATTTTTACAGTGGCACACGTGCACATGCACATTTGCATATCGCATGCAGAACGATCTGATTATGGTATTTTTAGTCATATTGGGTTAATGCAAGTGTCTTCCAATGCTAAAACACTGCAAGTGTGTAGATAGGATATACATAGCATTATGTCACATAGCATATTTAAACTAATATATACTTGTTGTCTTTGATCTCAATATTTGTGTTATTATTGTTATAGACTTGAATTGAAAAACATGCAAATTATAGATCAAGCTTAAAAAATAGACAAAAAACTAAAAGTATTTTCAAATATTATTGATGATAGATTTGATCAGAGGAGAAAAGACATCCCATTTAAAAGGTCATGGTAACATCAATGAGGTTGTGTTTGTCAAAAATGTTTACATATACTAATTATATAGCATCTATTTATAGTGATGTAATTCAAAAGGGTCCATACCAGTAATTCAGTGCAAGTAGTGTTACATCTGACCATCTGCAAGATATTCTAAAATGCAAACTCTGACTACTAAAATAGTACATATCAATTATTATTATTAATTTTTAATTATTTCTGTTAACCAGATGTATTTTATTCCTGCAAGTATAAGTCAATAACCAATTGAGTGCAAACCATAAAATCAGCATCATATGACCTATCCAGTATACTGAGCTCATAAACTAGAATAACAGGATATTAACAGACAAAGTATAATTGACAATTTATATATACCTTATTGCAGTCTTCCCATGAGAGTAACATAACGCATATCACTGCATACATTAATATTATATTCTTTAATAAATACAAACATGTCCAGACTGGTATAAAAATAGGCCAAGGGAGGTCTTTTATGTTAACCCACTCTTTAGTAATGGATATGAACTAAATGCAAATGCAAATATTACAGCACTACAAATAAGCCTATTACCTGTCTCTCTGCTATAAAAATAATGAATTGATATGAAAAATAGATAAAATAGCCAGACCAAGTGCCATGCCATAGAGTCAAAAACAGCAATGTTATAAAGCGAGAGAAGTCTTGATTACCAATCCACTTAAGACGTTTATAGACATAACTGTACAATGACATGAACATAAAATTATAATAACATCACTTACATAGCCACCCATTTATTAGTTTGTAGATTCCAAGAGTGAAACATTCCCTATTAATTTAACAGTTTTAAAAATTATTTGTAAGACTTACAACTGACCTGAAAACTTATACTTTGTTCAAGCAAAACAAAGTTTACATTTTGGAGAGCTGTCCAATCAGTGGAACCATCAGATCTAACACCATTATAAGATATCCCTGTTATAATACAGGGTCCTTCCTATAAAAATGCATGGACAATTGAAGTATTACACCTGATTGTCCTTACTGCAATTAGCCAAGCTATAATGTATCGTCCCCATTGTGTTGCTTTTCCTATTGCTATCATTATGACAAGTTTAGTGATAAATGGCCTTCCCTAAAAACACATTCAAATTATAGATCTGTTAATTGAATTCACACTCTTACTCTGTAATCTTCACTTGAAATATACTTCAGTGGATAATATCTATTAAATAAATAGCTTATTGAAGTTAATATTAGTGCCAGAGAGAGACGTGACATTACTGGCATAATACTAATTGGATAATTTATTATAACACAAATTTATTAATGTACTTTTACCTACTACCAACTTTCTTGTCATCATACAAAGACCTTGAAACCAATCGTTGATATCGTTTAAAATTAATCTGTAGAAAATTAAAATATTGAATATTGTCAAATGAATATACCTGTGGTCCAACAAAGACTGACCCAAAAAAAACACAGAAACCTAGTATCTATATAATTAATTGTTATAACAATATTCAACAAAGATAGTCTTACTTCAATAAATGGAGGGAGTACAGAGATACAAGTTTCCCTTTCTTCATTACTAAGAGAGGACTGGAGAGAATGGTATTATTAGTTGTGATCTATATCAATCTTACTTCACTTTTATTACCATCATATAAATTATATGCCAATCCTAAGTGAAAGTTGTCTGAAAATCAAGTTGTATAGAATAACAGAATAACTTACCTATTAATTTTAGTACCAACACACAGTGGGGCATAATCCAACATATAGAATGGATTTTAGAAACTACAGAACATCCTATTATTGAATGACTCTATTACAACATATATATGTAATATGTATATAGCTCAGCCTCTGTGTATATAAAGTTTATACCATTGTTATGATCCATGTTAAAAATAGAGACAACTTTGTACCACCCAAAATAAAGAGAAGGCTATAAACAGTGACAATGTCTACTGCTATATGCCATATAGAAGTTCCTTGATGATCAACAATTTATGCATGTATAGATAAGTGTGAAATTAATTAAAAGCAATGTATGAACTTACCAAATACAAAGTACAGCAATCCAATACCACTAACAGAGAAGAAAATGTTCTAAAATGTAGTGTAGTAATACAACATATTTTATAATATAACTCCCAACACCTGAATCCATGTTGATTGGACTGACACAAATGAGCGGTAGATGAACGCAAGTGGATAAGCTAACTTTACGTATAAATTAATATGTATAATATATCAAATTATTTACCGAGTAACAACCCAACAATAAGGCGTATCTCTGGTTCTGAAAGAAGGGAGAAACTTACCACCAAGGACATTCTACGTAGATGAATATTTCCGTATACGTTATGTTTAATTTCCTCTCAATGTCAAATTTTCCTCTTAGTTTTTTCCTCTCCATTCGCTTTTATAGTAACAAAAAGCTACAAAGTCAACTTAAATCTTCACATGACCATCTTTTGTCAACTGATGAAGAGATTGATGAAATGAGAGAAAGAATTGAAAATGCACTTGACACTACTGACGAAATTACCACAATGACCAAATGAAGATACACTGATGAAGTAAGAGCTTGTTATTATGAACTCCTAACACTTATTGTTGGAGTTGACCAAGTACAGCCAATAATTTGTTCTGTTTTAAGAAACTTTGTACATAAAGATGTTTAGAAACTTCCAAGTCATGCTCTCCTGTGTCAAATAATTATGGAATCTTTCTTTATAGTACTAATTATAATGACAAATGTATAAAACCGCCCGTCCTCAACTCATAACGTCATTTCCGTTGTCGAGTGTTTAGTACAAAACACACCCCAACAGAGTGTTGTGCCACTCCCCTCAATAGTTCATGTAGAGAATTATACACAAAATTCTTTTCTAATTGAAAATGTAAAGGAGTTACACCAAATTGGGTATTGTTTTTTATGTTAGAATGAACACATCTTCCTCTTTCCAGATATGTATGCATTATTGCGTAAATTTCTGTTTTCAACTTTTGTCTGACATCTCTATTGGTAGCTTGTATATATAAGAGTAATATATACTATGATACATCCCCACAGCGATAATAGCCTAGCCTTGTAACCAGGAGTTCAGTAAACTACTCGTGACGAGGCTGCAGGCTATCGCTGTAGCTAGTCATTGGCTGTAGGCTATCACTGTAGCATGAATTGTAAAATAAATTGTATGGTTGATTTAACCAATTCATTGTCATTTTTGTTGTAAACATATATATAGTATATAATGAAATACTAATAAATACCACTCTATTTTAATTACTAATAAACTACAACAACATATGCCCTACCAATTGATTTGTTGTCAAATTATATAGATAATTTCTTTAACTATACATTAAATGAATCATCATAGTTAGTTTAATCTATCATGTGTGCTGTAATACCAACTCCAACTGCCATTTAACTATATGACCCACTGTCGATGTTATAGGTCTACTAGTTTCTCAGAAGTACAAATTGCTTGACGTATATATAGCAAACATAATAGGTTTATAAACCCATGGCCATGCACTTTGTCTTACATCACATTTTCACTATATAACTTCAAAATACTTGCTTACTGTTAATATCTAATCAGTGTAAAATAAGCTTGACCAATTGAAATTTTTGTTAAATAATAATGCTACTTGTTCAATATAGAATGAAATGACATTGTTACACTGTGGGGCAACAATAACCCAATCTGAAATTTTAAAAGAAGCACTGCTGGCTAATCCAAATATAATTAATGAAGTGAGTGTTAAATTAATATATTTAATTACTTTTATAATTTGATATATTAATTTAACAATCACTTCATTTATGGCAACACTTCATTGGATTATGCCTGTAGTGTTGGACATCTTGATATAGTACACTACCTATTGTCATATGGAGCAAATGCCACTGTGAAGAATAATGAAGGCTATACTCCATTAGAAGAATGAAGTCAGGAATGACATTGAGGATTTGTTTGTTAAATCCAGTCCAAGATGAAGTAAAATATCTCTATTTCACAACAATTCCTTTGTATTATATAGGGGATATATACAATAAGTAATGAAACATTAATATGCATATATTTTTAGCTCTTGAAGATGTTTCAGAATAGCATACTAACAATACTGAAGAAGAACAGATTTTTCATGTAGCAGGTTATGGAGTAAAAGTGGTCATTCCACCATCCTCAGTTCAAAAGGGCCAAGACATTCAACCTGATATACATAAAATTTGCTGCATCAGAGTAATTTGAGATTGAGCTCCCTCCTAATGTTGAGCTTGTGAGCTGCTTAACAAAATTGAGCAACAACTAAATTTTCTTTGACCTACTGAAATTTATCTCCATTGAGCTCAAGAGTAAAGCAATCAGCTAGCTTTCATAAAAGCTAAAGGACCACCACCTTATAAATTCTTGCCCATTGGTGTACAAGAGTATAAGCCTTACGACAACTCTGGAGTTGTAAGGATCTGTGATATCTCTTCCATTGATATTGTTATTAACAAAATATGGTTAAACATAAGGGTTCCTTATTTCAACAGCTACTCTTCAGTTAAGTAATGACAGTCTTCTAAAAACAAATGATAAGTCATGTTGGGAAATACAAGCAGCTGTCACAAAGAATCATGGACCTTTTCTTAAAGTTATATAATTAATATGGTATATCATTGTATTTTCCATTTATTAATTTAGAAGGTCAACACAGAGATCCATTTTCAAAATTGGAAGAGAATAGAGTCTGTCTCATTTTCTTTTGATCCTGACATTAAGGAAGTGGAAATATCACTCAATAATAAAGATAATATGACAAAACCTTTGAAAAAACCATGTCAGGTAATATGCTATTAAATTCTGTTGGTAAATGTTAATTGCTCCTTATTAAAGATCGCAAAAGTTGTCAATCGGAGTAAACATGATACTGCCCTCCTTTTGTAATCAGTACATATGATGTGTCACCAATACAACCAAAACCTGCTAAAAGTACTTAAAAAGGTATTCATTTGTTATTAACCAAATCAAGTTTATTATTCAATCATGATTGCTTATATAGAGAGGATAAGGAGAGTCTTTCAGTTGATGTTACAATAGTAGAAGCCAAGTAAAAAGATGATGTAATAGAACAAAATATTTCTATACAATCAACTAATCCAATTGTAGTAACACATATCTCTGTGTTTTTAATAAAATGTATATATTATAGCTAGTTGAGTTAAAGTATTAACTTATTGTGCCAGAAAGTGTTCTAGATCATAAATCCTTTTTGTTGTTAGTTTTTGTTAAATATTACATAATCATTTATAAACATAGAACAATTGATTTTAATAGAAATAAAAATATTTGTTTAATTGTTATTAATCTTTTCAGTACATGTAAATGATTTCATGTTATGCTCTTAAATTTTGCTGCTAATCATCTTCATAAACAAACTAAACAATGGGAAGAGAAAGATAATGACAATGTAGTTGCTACTAAATGTATGGCTATAGACTGATAATGAAAATAGCAAAGTTTATCAGCCAAGATATAATGCATCAAAATGTAGACAGTAACTTCCAAATAATTATGGAAGATTCCTTATCTTTGTTATGACCTTATAACTATAGACATGGACAATTATGACATTACAAAACTGGATGTTTTTGATTTTGTTTAATTTGTTTTTTGATGTAGTACTGACAAGAGACATTATACATAGATAATTGATAAGGTGTCTCTATAGAGATTGTGTGAATTTTGTACAGTTGAATATTGAGATATTTTAATAGAGATATTGATAAAGATGATATATCATCTATTAATAAAGAATTTAATCTAACTGCTCATTTTATTGTCAAGTACAGTGAAATGGCTGTTACAGTTGCTAGTAAAGTTGCTGTTGACATGCATTTGAAGAATGTGAGTTTCTAAAATACGAATGACCAGGTATGGAGAATTTACATAATTTAAATTTTTGTGATACTATAAAAATTTGTTTTTTCATCTGAATCAATGACCAAAATGTTCATGCTTAATGACATTTGCTTGTATTTGTCTGTCTATAGTTCCTAGATGATATATGTTGGATTTTTAACCCTTATCGACTCTGTTACAAGTCATTGATGGTATTGCACCTATGCCACTCAGCTTAAAATTAATGTTGCAGTACATACAAAAAGTGAAGAAATGGCATACCATAAATGTGAGAATTAATTGTTATCTATCATTACATACACACTGCTTCCCAATACACAATACAGTTATATCATAACAAAGACATTTTTCAGGAACATGAGTAACCTATCAGATTTAACCTTAATTTTTATGGGTTTGATCAACTTAATATTCACTGTGGCTACAATTTTCATATTCTCATAGCATGTCATGTATGTAAGACTCTTCATTTTATAGATCTAAAGGCAAATAAAGAAGCTATCAAATTATTACCTGGCAATGTTGAGAATCTTGTGACTACTGTGGGTTTAGTACTTATTACAAAAGAGAGTGATTTAATAAAAGTACTTCTAGATGGTTGTGCACATTTGACAGGTCTAACCTGGGGAAAAAAACCATCACAATGAGCAAAACAATGATTATAGCTATCTTAATAATTTTATTAAGACACTAAACTTTTGCTTAGTTACGGTATGTTTAATTTAACATGTTAGCAATATATATATGATATAAACACAAAGATAGCTAGATGGATGTAACCTTAGATATCTAGGCATTACACTCTTATTCTGAATGGAGTAAGTTTAGGATGAACATTAGAGTAAGAAAATTTCTAATTAAGTTGTAATAAGGTATTGCATAAAATATACATCCATTTCTTACCATAATATTTTTGTCCATTTAGCACTATTGTGGTAAACATAATATACTCTGATATCAACCTGGGGTCTTCAAACCAGGAAAGTAATACATACATACATACATACATACATGCATGCATACATACATACATACATACATACGTGCATACATACATACATAATATATTAATTAAAACATACCAAGCACATATTCTGCATATTCTGGTTTAGTCCAGATGAGATGGAACATATTGTCATCTTAGTTATATACATATTTATCTACATGATGTCCATAATTTTATGTAATCCCAAAATTTGGACTAAAAGGTACTATATTGACAATTTTCAGAAAAAAAGCTCAAAATAGCAAAAGATACAAAGGTAACAAAATCCATAGTTAGAAATAGAGACCATATACATAAAATCTATAGCAATCATACTAAATATCCAAGATTTTCAGCTGTTCAATATATATGTCAGCTGTATAGATAGGCACATAGTATGAATGTGAGTGAGTGAATGATGAAACAGAATTAATGAAGATTGCTTATAGTATTTATATCAGCACACTATAATTGGATGCAAGGACAACTATATAAACAGAGAACTGAAGCTTGATTAATTACAAGGTAAATATAGAATATGAGAACATCTCAGCAAAACTCCATCTCATTGCCAGCATCATTTATTAGAATTGAATGTTCTTTAAATAGTTATTGAATGACAAGGATCTTCCTATTCAAGCATGGACCATTTATTAGTAATGAAGTACACTGACATCTTCATTGCATCAATTAACATAGAGTATCTGCAAATCAAACTTGTCTTCTTAATATAGATGTGCAGCTAGTAATTAAAATTAAAAAAGAATGTCTGCAAAGTTATCCATGAAAGGTTATATAAATTCTATTTGCATTGTTCTCACATTTCATCTTTATTATGTGCTAAATGATATACTAATAAAATTTATACAGTATTAACATCTAATAGCAATATACACTTAATAAAATTCACTATGCTTAAAACTACTGGTACAAACGTTGCGACTTTCACTCGTAAACTTAAGTTGACTTTATAGTGGGAGGATTATATAAGTGTCATGGGTTGGTCCTTATCTGATATTAGGGTCAACTTTCCGGCCTGCCTGACCTTTTGGCACGATTAAAGTGTTTTTGTTTTATATGTATATACTACAATAAAGAACTATCTCTGCCACAGGATTGTTACTGTACACAACAGTCGTAATTTGCGCACGAAAGCCAGTCATGATTAATATCTCTCAATGGAGAACGACTATTGGATTATGGTGTTGTCATCAGACATCATATAAGACTAAAAAGACTCAAGAAAGAACTACCAATCCTCTTTGGTTCAAGTCATCATTGTCTGGTGCATCAACCTATTTTGTTTGTTATGTTATATTGCATGTACTTTTGCTTCTTCTCGTTTTATCAGGTGATATTGAAATTAACCCCGGGCCGCCTAAAACTAGTAATTTAAATTAAAATTATATGTATGTTATGTTAAACTTCAATTGTTCACAGATTATGAACTCACTTCAAACAATGCGTTTATCCTTCTTCATGAATGTGGATTTCAAGTTTTTAACCACTGGGAAACATTGTCTCAATTCCTTCATTTACCTCTTGATGAAAGAAAGAGACTGAGAGAATCTGCTCGAATAAGTGAAAACTATAACTTGATTATAGAGGAAGCTTTAGATTGGTGGATAGCCCATTCGTGTCACCCATCTTGGGAGGAGTTAGTTAAAGCAGTTGACAACTGTGGAGAGAGGTGCACTGCTTGTGAAATGAGAAAGAGACTATGCATAAATATCGCTAACAGTAAGAAAATTTTACATATTTTTCTAGGTATATTAAGTATATATATGTACATATGTATGTCTACTTGCTTCAAAGAAGATACTGCATGATCATGACAACTTTGTATGCTTTGAATATATAATAGGTACAACTAATTCTGACTATAAACGTTTATAAGTCACTATCAAATCCATTTGCTCTTTATCAATTTTACGTCTCAAATGTAGAAGGCATCAAATAAAATAAAGTTATACTCTGACCAATTATTTCTCTTCCTTTTTAAGCTCTACAATTTAGCATGTATTGCCAACTTTTCAATTATAAACATTGATTAAAATACTAGTATTATAATTATTAATAGTGTCAGGACTGGCTATTGTTTGTTCTGTTTATGTAGGTGAAAATACTGATGATAAAGCTCCACCTGATATTCAGCAATATTGTGACATTGTATTAGACCAATACAAATATCAACCTATTGTCCCTGCAGACTGGCCACCACGAGTTGGACAAGATTTCTTTGGAAGATTAGCAATGTTAGAAATACAAGATGGAGATACCACTTCTCAAACAATGCTACAGAAACAATGGTGTATGTTGCGAGGACTCGTTGATAAAATACCTGAAGTTACTCAAAGTCAACAAATAGACATCCAGGATATACTTAAACCAAGTGAAACTGGTCAATCTCTTAGAGTAGTAGTTGATGGTCCTCCTGGTATTGGCAAAACAACACTGTGTCGTAAATTAGTCAATATGTGGACAAAAAGAGAACTTATGCATAAAAGCTATAACTTAGTTATTTACTGTCCTTTAAGAAAAGACGAGATTACTCAAGCTAGTGAACTGAAGGAACTCCTCCAGTGTATTTACAAAAGCCATGATATTGCCACTGTAATTAAGTGGCTTGATGAAACACATGGGGAAAGACTACTAATCATTTTTGATGGTTGGGATGAGTTAAGTTCAGGTCTAAGGCAATCCTCACTAGCTGCTAGAATTATTCATAGAAAGTTACTAGCTAAATGTTCAGTGATTATCACATCTCGCACATATGCCTCCTCTTCATTATTAGAATTACCATCAATTAACAGGCACATTGAAATTTTAGGATTTTCAGAAAAGGAAGTCCAGGCAGTAGTCCAGGGAACACTTGTGAAGGAACCTCATCTAGCAAAGAAACTTATCAAAGATCTTGAAATACGGAATGATGTTCAGTCATTGTGTTATATATCACTTGTCTGTTCAATAGTCATCTTAGTTTATCGTAAATCAAATGGGGAATTGCCAACAACTCTTACAGAATTATACATAAACTTTGTTCTACAAACAATCAGACGACATGTAAAAATTAAAAACAGTTATAATATTGAACCTAGGCAACTACGCAGTCTTCATGACTTACCATCAAACTTAGACCTATCTTTTCAAGAGTTGTGTCGATTTGCCTACCTCAGTCTGAAAGAAAATAATCCAAACATCATGCACATTCAGTTCAAGCCAGCTTCACCAATTTCTTAATTTTTCGGAAGAAGAAAACTATCTTGGATTAATGACAACACTAATTTGGTATGATGATCAGAGTTATCAATTTCTACATCTGAGTATTCAAGAATTTCTGGCTGCATGGTGGATAGCTAAATATTTAGAGGATCCAGAAGACATATTTATTGAGAATCTTCACAATGATCATTTTCAAATGTGTCTAAGGTTTTTGGCAGGTCTAACTCAACTTAAACATGAGAGATATCAACAATGCTTGAGCAAAGAACTCAATTTGCAATGTAATAAGAGGCCTCTGTTTGGATTTGAAGATTGTTACCAAGCTCACTTCTTTCAGAGTTCAGATGTTATTAAGCCACATATACGATGCCAGTATAGTTCTGACAGATTCAAAGTACTTTTCATCCATTTGTTGTATGAATCTCAAAATGTTACAGTATGCCAAATTTTGTCAAAAACAATGACAAGCCAATCACTATGTGTCAACAGAATAATGTCATCTTCATTTGATATGTTGTGTCTCAGCTACTTTCTCAATAACTCTAACACAGTATGGAATTGTTTGCATCTGGGGTCACTAAATGATCACGAAGTACAACTACTCACTAATATACCTTAACAGATAATATCCAGACTAAAATACTACAATTTACAATGAGATCACAAGATTACAACCAAATAGTCATGATGAGATTATTTCAGAATCCGGTATTTCATAATCTTCAGCAATGCTACATATCATTGGTTTTGTTTGAACACCTAAGCAATCTATCTGATATTGTACTGGTATTAGTACAAATGATAAAATTGCAACATTTAAAGGTATTGCACTTCCATGCAAACATTGAATCAAAAGATCCTAAAGAACATTGCATAAACAAGACCATTCTATCTGAATTGGAGAAGACATTATCCATTAACACTACATTGCATGAGCTAGCAGCAACTTTTGAAACTTATCCCGGTTTGCCATCTCTATCAGCTAATTTGGCTGATATAGGTAACAGTGTCATTAAAGGGGTAACCAGAAATAAATTTATCCAAGCATTTTTACTGAAATGGCCAGCTTTGTTAACAGCAGCTCACAATCAAACAATTAGACACTTACTAAAAGACAATGACGTGTTACAAATTCTTAAACTGAACATTATTCATTACATGGTACCAGAAGTAGGTTCACTTCTGGATATAGGAGAGATAAACACACCACTTAATTCTCTGGAAGTTAGTATGCCTTGTCAGCTGACCTCAACACTTGTTCAACATATGAAAGATTTAGATTGCCTAATACTTAAGGATAATGTCTCACTGCCTCTTTCATTATTTTGCTATTCTAATTTGCAACAGCTTCAACTACAAATAGATACTGCTGATTATGTTACTGATCTCTTTACAAACCTACAAAGTAATTCTACAATTATGGCTCTAAAAGTGTGGATTGTGAAAATTTTCATATTTGATAGTATGGGTCCTAGTTTACAGAAAATGTTGATGCTTAACCAATCTTTGATTTATCTTGAGATTGACTCTTTAAGTTGGTGCATTAATATTCCTAGTACTTACCTATCATTTTTAATAACTGGTCTTTCATACAACACTACTTTAAAGGAATTAAGTGTACCTATTCCTTTGGCAAACACTAACAATGAGCAGATAACAACCTTCTTCAATGTTATTTCTCACAAAAAAAATCTCATGCAACTTAAAGTTGATTTTAATCTAGATCTATTATATGGTTCTAATGAACGTATTTCAGACAGAGAACAAAAAATGACACCATTGTTCTATGAACAAGGACTAGCTCTTATTACAAATATGTTAGAGTCACACACTGCTATAAACCTTCTACATTTGCAGTGTTTTAGTGTTGGAAGACACTTATGTAAGCCTAACTGGATAAAACTAGCTCAAACTTTTTGGAAAACTATCTTCCTTCATCCCACACTTCAATACATTGGAATTATGATATGTCAAGATAATTTCAACCAATCATCATTTCTTGGAGATATTCTGAAGTCAGAAGAGATAAAATTAATAGACATGCATAAGAAAAATATGTCAGTCAAGCCTTTACCAATAATAGACTGGTGCTACTAAGACTGACATGCAGCATAAAGAGCTATATAGGCCAATTTAAATTGAAGTAGGCACATATATCCTACTATTTTATGTTTTTATAAATATAATTATTTGGTAAGTTTTTGAAAATTTTGATCAATCTCATTGATATGTATAAGTCGTTTACTTGGAGAGGAAGAGTCTGGTTTGTCCCCAGACTGCCACACCCCAAGTGAAAAAGCAGTCAGGTTTTCAAATTCTTAGAACTGATATCATCAGCTTGCTGTTCAATTCCATCCTATCAAGTAATAATGGTTGTGCACATGACAAGTAGCTAAATTAAACAATGTTTCTCAAGTGCAAATTCAATATGATGTGATTTCCCCAGGAATGTGGGGAAAGGAGACAACTATATTATTAGTTTAGCTTGCTAGCGTCTCACCTTTTTGGGGTCTAGAAATATACTGCCCCATTGGAATGTATTGAACGTGGGCCAGTTCCACACAGTGTTCGTATATATGTGGATCAGAATGTAGATTGAAAATTACGCTCATGATCACAATATCATTTTTACTGTATGAAGACACTTTTATAATGGGCTTCGTCATCCCACTGATCCTCTGTGCTTTCTTTCTTTTTGTAATTTATTTGTACAAGTAAGCGCTATGTTTATTTAGTACTATTAATATTATTTGTTATAGATATATTTATACTCCTTACCAATATTTCAAGAGACTTGGCATCCCTCAGCCTTCTATGTTGCCGTTAGTAGGAAACACACATCAACTTGTCTTGACTGTAAGTAAAAAATAACGTTCTATATGTATAGCTACCATTTAATACTTATATACACATCTAACACAAACCAGTACTTTATTTGCAGTGTTCATAAATTGATTTTACTAATTTCAGTCGTGTAATTGTGAAAATCAGATTTATTTTCAATATCTAGCATGTATATACAGCCAGAGCATGTGATTAATCTACATATACTTGTTAAGTCTTTCATTGATTTTGCTAGTATACAATAGACAAAACTTTTTAAGTTTTTGATAGTTTCTTGAAAGTTGGTATCACACATATGTAGTTCGTTATATAAATTTCTAAATTGATTATGACTGTGCGGAAATAAATATGATTATTTCACATTATATCTAACATATATGGAACACAATAATATTATTGTTTTTGGTATATAGACACTCCATGCATGCAAAGTAATAAATACAAATTCTTTGTAAATTGGTCGAACTATTGTTGACATCTTGATTAATTAGATTTTTAGAAAGATAATGACTACATGAATGTTAATCCAATGATGAAAATGTTTAGTTCACTTTTACATGAGGAGTTATTACATTGTTGTAGTAATAGTATTATAGTAAACAGTAGATTCGAATGTAAAGTTAGTTTTATTTTTTGTGAGTGTATGCTGGCTCTATACACATTTTACTAACTGATTCATAAGCAGTTGTAAATATTTATACTTAGTATATGCTTGGATTTTTGTTATTATCTTAATGACAACAAGAGGAGATAATTTCCAAACCAATATTTGTTTAAAGTGAACATGTATAATGTATTAGAGTATAGATTATGAAATTCTCTCTCTATATATAGCATGTATATTAAAGTCATGACATACAAAGTATCTACAATAGGTGACATCAGTAAAGTGAGAATTTACTGTAATATAACATTTCATGATTATTATATATACATAACTAATACTCTTTATGTTAATTTGTTAGTGTTAAATTCTCTGCAAATAAATGGATGGTTTCTTGAAGAGTTTGCATCATAGTTCACTATTATAATTATGGATTTTTAATCCGGTTATGACCATGCAGTTAAATATGTTTATTATATCTAATAGGTATGGACATATTATTACATTGTTGCTTTAGCTATATCAACAAACCATGCAAGGAGATAAAAACAGTTTTTTGTAAATTAAATGATCTACTTGGCATCGTGAATAATTAGATTTCAAGTGATCAAATAATGAATATAAAAGACATTCCAAGTACATTCCATAACCAATCTGTTTAGTTCACTTTTAGGATATCTGTGCGTTGTTGTGGCAATTATGTTATTTAGATTAGAGTGCAAAGTCTAATTGTTTTTGTGAGTGTAGTCCTACCCATGCATCTTACTATAATTAGATTTTGCAAACATTTAGACACTTGTCATTGGTAGTTGAGTCTTGATCCAAACTAATATCACTTTAAAGTGTGGATAACATATGAATTCATTTACATCTAACAATTTGCACATTTAAATATCAGTAAATGGACATTTGAATACATTGTTGTTTTTACTGAATAGACCCTCATACAAGGAGATAAAACAATCCTTGTAAATCAGTTGAATACAGTTGGCATAACAATTTATTATATTTCTAGAGAGATAATGCCCATAGACAAATGTAATCACCATTATAAGTACATACATTCAGTAGTTCACTTTCAGGATATCTACATAAGGACTGAATTATGTTGTTGTGGCAATGATATTATAATAGATTGGAGTGTAAAATCAGTTATGAATGCAGGCTCTACATAACTTACAGCAATCAGAAAATAAATTTCACAAACATTTAGATGTATTTGTAGTTGTTAGCTGGTTAGATGGCTTTATCTTGATGATTGCAGACAGAGATTTATAATCCAAACTAATCCTAGTTTAAAGTAAACACAATGCTTTTGTTATTAACAATGATGTAGTAGGGCCACAATACCATATATCTTTTCATTAGTAATTTTTCTAAAGTAGAGCCAAGACCACCGTATATTCTTAATCAAACAGCTTCCTGTCTGACTGTTCACGCCCACTGAATTTAGCCCCACCCTCACAACTCGTTAATAAGTATAATATCAGCAGGTAATACAGTCTATTAAAGAACACACCTACATGACCTAGAGTCAATGGATCCTCAAGGTAAGAAGATTCCTCTTTATTTCAATGATTTCACTCTTTGTTCAATCATAACAGGTGCTGTATTTATTCCCAGACCTATCACATTTGAGCTTTTATTTCTAGAATTAAGAGAACCACTTCAAGGTGTCTGGTTTGAGTGTTTTGAAGCTCTCAATGTAGATCGTAATGCATTGATTAAAGTACGTGAGAAATACAGTAAGGATCCTAAAATAGGTGTTGTGGAAGCCATGCGTCTTTGGTTAGAGACAAGAGACCCTCCTCCTTCATGGTCAGCTTTAGTATGTGTCCTTCGATATATTGTGATGGAAACAGAGCTAGCTGATCGTATTGAAAAGTATTATGTAAATCCACCCTCTAATCAAAGGCCACGCCCCACAGGTCAGACTGATACTATTAGTTTATATATACCAAATTATAGTCTTAAGTCTGGATTCTCATGTATCCAGGATGAAGTAGGGAATAAGCATATTTCACTTTTATATAATCTATCCAATATGAGTGTTCCTTTTTCACACAATGACTAGTTTTATCTGTTTTAATTTAGGTAATTTTTCATTAGTCTCATAATAATTATCATTTAGGCCACACCTATATTATTATAAAATTATACAATAAAGTAATTAACAAGTACAAACTTGTTTTATTATTTTAGTTGATCCACGTATCATTACTAGTGAAGATGTTCAACATGCTTTTGGAGCTCCAGGAACTGACCATGAACCATTTGGATGTTTACTTACAGAAGTTCTTGATATGTTCAATGATGGATGTTCTAACTACACACTTAGCTTCATCATACATAGTCTATATTGTCCTGATGGCTCTACATTGATTGATCCTGATATCATTCGCTCTAATACCACAGTAGATGGTATTTTTGTATCTCTTATCCTTCACAGTTATATTTCAAGTTATGATATAGACTTTCTAGTACACTTGTTGAAAGTGTTAGATAAAATTGAGCCAGTCAGATCAGCTATCGATAGATACTATGACAAGAGAGCATTGGGCAAGCCATTTCTACGAAAGATTAAAAGAATTCGTAGCCTCTTTCTTGTTCGATGTGTTTTTCAACCTGGTTTCTCTAGTCTCACGTTTGCTGTTGTGACTGATATTAAGACAACCTTGAAGTCATTGTTTTGTTTTGATAGTTTCCCATATATAATGCAATTTATGGGATGGTCTACTAATCCAGTATCATTGTATTTCCAGTTACCACAAACTTGTATGCCTACTGTTCGTCAAGCTCTTGAGCCTTTTCCTACTTCCTTAAAAGATGCTAAAATTAATGAAGTTATATTAGAAGTAGGATCTGCTAAATTTACATACAAACTATGATTTTTGTTACTTTATTTACAACACTATATGTATTAATGTATATTATCTGTTTAGAGTGATTGATTGTTGTCTATGTTAATTAAAATAATATTAAAAATTATTACATGAATATAACTAATGATTAAAGATGCTAAAACAAGAAAGAGATGGAGTGAGACTTCTCATTCAAAGACTGTTTGCATACAATATTAATTGATGATCTTAACTATCACAACATTTGAAGGGCAGGTACTTAGTTTAAATAGACAAGTTTTATGACATGTGACACATTACGGTTAACTAATAAACTATAACTATAGTGTTAAGTATATGTATTGAATGTAACTGATAAATTATAATATAAAGCACAGTTGCTTGCAGAGACTTTTCTATAGAAAAGGGTGTGTCTGACTGGGAAATCAAATAGCACTCAATGTACTATTATATATTTGTACTATGTGACTGTATTTAAGATAGCATTGTTAATGAGCATGAATAAATAAATAAAATTGTGACACAAACCCAAATGCAATGAGAATGGACGAACAAGCCATATTCAAGCAGGAAACATCTGAAGAATAATTTTTGCAGATCTTGCATTAGATCAAAGTTCATATTAGCAGCACCCAACTATAAAAAATATAGCGGTTTATTGGCACAGGTTCAATAGTATGCCTTTACCTGAGAATGTGGGGAAAGGAGACAACTGTACTATTAGTCTAGCGATTTAGCTCCTTCTTCATTTTAAGCCTATAAGCGAACTGCCCCATTGCAATGTGTGGAATGTGGGGCATTACCACAAAATGATTATGAATATTATCAGTATATTTATATATATTATTATTATATATATATATATGCGGATAACTTTAGCCGAGCTTTGATCGACAAATACGCTCATGATCACAATATCATTTTTACTGTGTGAAGACACTTTTATAATGGGCTTCGTCATTCTACTGATCCTCTGTGCTTTCTTTCTTTTTGTAATTTATTGGTACAAGTAAGAGCTGAGTTTATTTAGTACTATTAATATTATTTGTTATAGATATATCTATACTCCTTACCAATATTTCAAGAGACTTGGCATCCCTCAGCCATCTATGTTGCCGTTAGTAGGAAATGCACATCAACTTGTCTTGATTGTAAGTAAAAATAATGTTATATATATATATATATATATATATATATATATATATATATATATATATATATATATATAGCTACCATTTACTTCTTCTCTGTTTATATATACATCTAACACAAACCAGTATTTTATTTTATAATTGATTTTACTTATTTAAGTGGTATAATTGTGAAAATTAGATTCATTTTCTATATCTAGCATGTGTATAGAGCCAGAGCATGCAGATTAATAAAGAAGATTTGGTATCTGTGATTAATCTACATATACTTGTTAAGTCTTTCATTAGTTTTGCTAGTATACAATAGATAAAACTTTTTCAAGTATATAGTTTCTTGATAGTTGCTATTATACACACGTAGTTCGTTATATAAATTTCTAAGTTGATTATGACAGTGCAGAAATAAATATGTTTATTTCACGTTATGTTAAATAATATTATTGTTTTTGCTATATATAGACACTCCATGCATGCAAAGTAATAAATACAAAGTCTTCGTAAATTGGTCGAACTATTGTTGGCATCACGATGAATTAGATTTTTAGAAAGATAATGACTACATGAATGTTAATCTATTGTAAGTAATGCATTCCAATGATGAAAATGTTTAGTTCACTTTTAGGATATCTACATGAGGAGTTATTACATTGTTGTGGTAATAGTGTTATAGTAAACAGTATATTCCAGTTTAAAGTTAGTTCCATTTTTTGTTAGTGTATGCTGGCTCTATACACATTTTACTAACTGATTCACAAGCAGTTGTAAATATTTATAATTAGTATATGTTTCGAATTTTGTCATTATCTTAATGACAACAAGAAGAGGTAATTTCTAAACCAATCTTTTTTTAAAGTGAACATAATGTATTAGAGTATAGATTGTGAAATTTTCTCTCTCTATATAGCATCTATATATAGTCATGACATACAAAGTATCTACAATAGACGACATCAGTAAAGTGACATTTCACTTTAATATGACATTTCATGATCATTCTATATACATAACTAATGCTCTTTATGTTAATTTGCTAGTGTAAAGTAGATGGTTTCTGGAAGAGTTTGCATCATAGTTCACTATTATAATTAGGATTTTTAATTAGGTTATGACCATACAGTTAAATGTGTTTATTATATCTAATATGTATGGACGTATCATTACATTGTTGATTTAGCCATATAGACAGACAAACCATCAAGGAGATAGACACAATTCTTTGCAAATTAGTTGGCATCGTGAATAATTAGATTTCCAGTATGAAATAATGAATTTAAAAGACATTCCAAGTACATTCCATAACCAATCTGTTTAGTTCACTTTTAGGATACCTGTGTGTTATTGTGGCAATTATGCTATTTAGATTAGAGTGTAAAGTCAGTTGTTTTTTGTAAGTGTAGTCCTACCCCATCTTACTAATTAGATTTTGTAAACATTTAGACACTTGTCATTGGTAGTTGAGTCTTAATCCAAACTAATATCACTTTAAAGTATGGATAGCATATGAATTCATTTACATCTAACAATTTGCTCATTTGAATATCAGTAAATGGACATTTGAATACATTGTTGTTTTTACTGAATAGACTCTCATACAGGTAGACAAAACAATCCTTTTAATACAGTTGGCATAACAATTTATTATATTTCTAGAGAGATAATGACCATACACAAATGTAATCACCATTATCCATGATGAAGTTATCTTACATCCAGTAGTTCACTTTTAGGATATCTACATAGAACTGAATTATGTTGTTGTGTCAATGTTGCTATAAGTTATATAGATTGGAGTGTAAAATCAGTCATGAATGCAGGCTCTACACAACATGCAGCAATCACAAAATAAATTTTAAAACATTTAGATATATTTGTAGTTGTTAGCTGCATAGATGGTTTTACCTCGATGATTGCAAGTATAGAGTTATAATCCGAACTAATCCTGGTTTAAAGTGAACACAATTTTTTTTGTTATTGACAATGATGTAGTAGGGCCACAATACCATATATCTTTTCATTTGTAAACTTTTCAAAGTAGAGCCAAGACCACCATAATCAAACAGCTCCCTGGTCTGACAAAATTCTTATTTAAACACCAGGAAACATCTTTGTTGCTCTAACAATGCAGTGACATACAGCACAGGAAGTGCTTACTTTAATAGAAATGAATACTAGACCCTAAATCCTAAATCTTAGAGCCTTAATGTATTGATTTTATGTTGAACACCTACTTCCTGTGCCACTACACTCAAATGCACAGGCTGCATGGGTGTGGCAACCATCAGGAGACGCAACAGTGATACGTCTGTGCTATCAGAGGATCTGAACCTGAGAATATTGTTCATCCAAATTATTTAATACCACATAAGGTCTCAAGCATGTTTTAGGATGATATTGGTTGAAACAATTAGCTCTCATTGTATCCACCTTTGAGGGTCGTGTACAAAATGTATGTATTATTGAACATCAACAACATCTGTTGTTATGATTACTAATTACTATGGAATGATATGTCATATAATTCAACAGTATCATCCTCAGAAAGGACATACGTGTGGTTAGTAGGGCTGTCCTGAATAAAAACCACCCAGTCACATCCATCAGACGCATGTCTGGCATCCATAATAATTCTTATGTCTAACTAATGACATAGTCTTGTAACTAATTTTCTACATATCCTGTCAATTAGTATATTAATAATGAAAACTGTTTGGTGTCTACTAGTATCTCATTATGTATTATATGTAACTCTAAACTCATATATATACAACTATATATTGGTTAAATCAACCAATCCATTCTTAGAGTGAGAAATTAGATACAGAATTAAACAAACTCATGTAAATAATTGGAAAAATCATATGAGTGTATTAATTTGCACTTCTAGTACAACATTATAACAATAAGGGCTACAGTTACATACAACTAGTTCAATTCACATTCATTATTACTTTCAATTCTGACAAATTTGCTATCACTGATCCTACAAGAATAAACGTCTAAGGAGGAAAAAATTACTAACAGAGTCAACCCAATATATTTGACTTTATTAAATCAAAGAATATTTTCTATTAAAATTTATGATAATAACATTAGTTTTTACTCTAAATAGGGAATGTTGGAGAGCCAAAAGAAGTGGTTGAAGAAGTATGGCAAAGTCTTTGGGTAACAACATATGCTTTTGCATTTTAAATTGTATTTTTAGTAGTTGACTTTTAGTTTTTTGAGAATTACAGAGAAATTATTACTTATTTAAAATAATCGAATGATAATTGTATTGTGATTTCATTGTAGATTATATCTTGGAACCATGCCTTTTATTGTGATAGAAAATCTTGATATTATTAAAACAATCACTGTTAAGGAATTCAAAAAATTTACTGATAGATATGTAAGAATTTTACTTCAAAATAATTTTTATATAATATGAGTGTATAAAATAGTGTATGTGTTTACTCTGTATAATGTTTCAGGTTAGTGGTGGCAGTTTTAGAGATGGAGTACACAATGGGTATCCTCCTGGCCTATTTTTTCTTCAAGGGGAACAATGGCAGCAAATCAGACATATTGTCAGTCCCACATTTTCTTCAAAGAAACTTAAAAAGGTGTGTTACTATTTGAATGATTTATAGTTATGTTTTATTTCTTGCAAAGCAATTTAATGGTTTTCATACATCTAAACATAGAAATAGTTGGTAGTACTACCCATCTAGGGATGGCCCAAAATTGTCCATGGTATTTTTTTCTACAACAATATATATATGTGATGACTTAAGAAAGTAAAGTAATCATTTTATTGGGTTCACCTCTTACAGCCACCCCTTTTTTGCAAAAATAGGTCTATAATAAATCTTCTATATCTCATATTATATGTATATATATATATATATATATATATATATATGATCAAAAAGGAATCTATGAAAAATTTTAGAAATGCAATTGTTTTAACTTAATCATTATATATAGTATATGCTACAAGCCTGAGGTAAGGCTAAGTTTAATCAGTCTATGTAGTTATACTGTTAATTTGTTGGCTCTCCTCATTATATAGTATAAGTACAGTGTTCTCTATAGCAGAGATAACTTACATTTTCATGCATCAATAAGTCAGCAATTTTTGATCTTACCTGATTCTATCACAAAAGTTTCACAATAATTACTTTGAAAACTATGTTTTTTCTACTATAAGTTGTATGTTTAATATTTAGGCTGAAAAAATTACACAAACAAGCAATTATATATTTTTCCAAAAAGATTTAATAAATGTAGGGATGGCTAATCAGTAAGAACGTAAACTAAGTTTAAGGATATTAAATTAATAACCTATACTTAAAATTACAGGTATAAATCTAGTATTACAATGCACATATTCTGCATATGCATACCTGTACTATTATGCACGGATAATGAAACTTACATCCCTACTATTTGTTTGCATTCTTTATACAATCATTTATTAATATTTATAGCTAGTGACTGTTTACTATTGGACTGCATATAAAAATTACATAGATGTATACTGACTATAGTCAACAAATACACTGTCTCTATGTTAGATGGCACCACTAATAGAAACCAGCTGTAATGCTCTCTTTGATAAGATGACAAAAGTCACCCTGTCTGGAGTCAATGTAAATATATTGAGGTAAATAATGTATAGAGTATACTTAAATGTAATTGATTAATCAGATTTTAGTCAATAAGTATATAGGTAAGATAAGGAGATCAAGGTTTACTTGCTAATAAGACACTGGAGGGACACAGTCTAAACTTTTAATAACTTGCTTCACACAAAGTTAAAAACTTATATACATATATAGTAACATAACATAACAGAAAGAAGACATAACAGTAAATTCACGGCAACTCAAAGTAACTCATTGTTACTTCACGTTTGGCTTAAACTGAAGCATTATGATGTACATATACACACAAATAATACCATATATAATTCAAATGCATGATAACTGTATAACAATAATATTCAAACATTTTACCTCTTTGCTTTTTTTCTATGTCCCAGTATCTATTAACTCTTATTGCCATGGGTTAGAGTACTTGCTTTGTGTGTGTGAGGTTCTGGTTCCACGTGCCATATATTGGCTTTATACATCTTATTACTTTTTCTAGCCTGCCAGTCCCAATATGTGGGTATGTGCGTGTGTACGTGTATGTCAGTACCAGGCAGTTGACAGAGCAATAGTATCTACATTTACAAAATTGTAAATGAAGTGGCAACTGTTAACTATGAATTCATTCTAGCTAAGTGGCTGACACAGAAAGATAAGGCTTGAAATATCAGAAAGACCTTTCAAAAAAAAGCTAAATGAAAGAGTGAATTGCTACAAAAAACTACAGTGTGTACAAAATACAATTACCTAAAATTTGACATAAGAATTTTCATACACAAATTTTGCTGTTGTATAAAGTGTTGGAAATTTAAATCTATTAAGTCTATAAAATATGCACCTTAACTAAGAAAAAGAAATAAAATTGTCACTTGCAAAAACATAACCATCACTGCTAAACACTTAAATTGGCACTTGATATCCTATTGTTTTAACATCATTTGCCACCAGCATCATTTACATGAATAAAAGCCATGATTATAAATCTTGAGACAATCCTGTTGCCTATTTTATTTAAGTCACTGAACAAACTATTGACAAATGATGGCAATTACAACCTAACATCATTGAGTTATCACTGTGTTTAGGATTCTGAATTATATTGCTTTCAATTATATCACAAACTGATCTCTTTTAATGTAGGATATTTGGTCAGTTTACAATGCAGGCAATTTTAGCCACAGCATTTGGTCTTCAGATTGATATACTAAATGATGAAGCCAATGAACTGACAACAGCTGCAGCTGGAGTTTTAATTCTGTTGGTATAAGTCCTGCTTTTCAACTTTTTTGTAAGCATTTCAATTGGAAAATAGGCATAATAAAGTATTATAAGGTTGTTTAACTGTATGATATTGCCAATGATAATACTAATATGTTCAGTTATTTAATAAATTTATAATTATATTTGTTTTTCATAATGTGCCATATTGTTGTCATCAAATTTAATATTGGCTGTTTTAAACAATCAAAAGCTATTTATTATATCAAATTAGACCTTTGCCTTTAATCTTTTATTTTATAGTTGAACAGATTCCATATGCAAATACATTCCTTTGGTTCTTGGGAAAACACAGTTCTTTGGGAAGAAATAGTAGAATTATTTTATCAACAGGTTATAACATACTGCAAGCAAGGAAAAAGCAAGCACAAAAGGTTTGTTTTTGCTCCTTTTTGTCTAAATTAATTGACGTTTTCTTTTAACATTGAAAGTGAGTAATGTATTACAGTTCAATACTTGTATATTGAGACAGATTTTGCATTGTGTAATCAGTTTGTGTTTAACTTCAGCAACTAGATTTGCTACAGTTGCTGCTAGATGCTAAAACATGTACAGATGATATAAAAAATGGATCTTTATCTTCAAATGAAGTTTTAACTGATGAACAAATCATCTCTACAAGTTTCAACTTTCTCTTAGCTGGTTATGAGACAACTAGTAACTGTCTTGGTTTTACAGCTTATCTATTGGCTACAAATCCAGATAAACAGGACAAGTTATGTCAATGTATAGAGGACTACTATCTGGAAAATGAAGTATGTTTACCAAAGTAAAAAAAAATAAATTATGTTTAACAAGATAAATAAGACATTTATGTACCTATATATAGCAAATTATACTTTTGGCAATATTTAGAGGTAGCACATACATTACTGTTTTTTTAAAATACATTATAGGATATTTCTCTCTATGATGCAGCTCATTCTATAGAATATTTAGAATGGGTTATTCAAGAATCATTGAGGCTCTATCCTCCTGCAGCAAAGTGTGTTTATATTGCTAGACAATACATAGCAAATAATATATTTGACATGCATTGTGTTCGTTATATTATTAAGACAGTGTGAACTTACTTGAAGTATATATGCAATATGCATTAATATTTTGTTTAAAATATACCCTGTGCTTAATTACATGTCTGAATGATTACTGTAATATTTATTTTATGATAATAGCTAGGTCTATAAAAGATTTGTGTGTTAATTTAGTGTTATATGTTAAATTTTCTATACTAGTTCTTTACGCTATTGTCGTGAAACTTGTACTATCGATGACTTAACAATACCTAAAGGATGTCATGTCATCATACCAATAGATGCCATACATATATCTTCTGAGTACTGGGATCAACCTGAACTTTTTAGACCAGAAAGGTATGTATACATTATACAAGTACAATGTCAATACATGCATGGCAAGTTACATGCTATTTTTAATTAAAATACTTATTCCACAAAACTATTTTTAAAATAGGTTCAGTCCTGATGAGAAGGAACATCATGTTCCTCTTAGTTACATGCCATTTGGATGGGGTCCACGTAATTGTGTAGGTGCAAGGTTTGCTTTAATGGAAGTTAAAATGGCACTATTGACCATTCTCAGGGGATACAAGTTCAAACCTTCTTCTGATACACAGGTGAATCTCAAAAATTAAAATACCAGCAGTATTGCATTTAAGGTTTAAGTGGTACCTATTTGTAAAATTGAAAATATCCAAAATATGTTAGAATGTGGAGTTAAGACTGTTGTTGTTTTAGATCAAGATATTGTATTAATTCCATTGAAAGTATGGCCTCTAAATGTAGTAGCACATGAATGAAATTCTTTGTATATTGATTAAACCTATTTTCCTAATTTTTCCTTACCAGATACCTCTGAAAACTAAAATGCGCTTGACTCTAATGCCTGTGAATGGCATATATCTAAATGTTATATCAAAATAAGTGGCTAAATTGATACATGTATTATGCACTGATTATTGTGTAATGCTTATGTCTTTGTTACATTTAATTTTCAACTACAATTTTTAAATACTGCAAAACTAAAACTCTTAACAAACTAGAGACTAGACAACACAAGACTTCTTCATCAGAAACAAAAAGGCTTAATTATTTCTACAAGTGAGGAAAGTGTATGCTAATAAAAATAACACATAAGAAACTAGTGCTAAGAAGTAAACATTAAGACAACTATTCATTGTCATGAATACAAACGTAATATTGCAAGCACCTATTAATAAAATTGGTACAAATTATACCTAACAAAAGATAATAACAAATGATATTAACAAGTACTCACAAGATTTATACAACTTCATTGACAAGCTATAGATCAACAAGCCTATAGCCTATAGACTAGTTGCCAAAAGAAAATAAGATGCAATCAAATCACACAAGAAAGGTTAATCCAGTAAGTTTGGTAATTAGTTATACTGAAATATGTGTGGTGTCTCATTAAAGTAAGGACATAGATAGGTTGAATACACATAAAATTATAATCTTAAATATGGATCAAATAGACAAAAATAATGAAACATATAGTTTTTATGGATTATCAGTTGTCCATGCATGTGGTTTCTAAACAGTCTTCAAAAGTTAATTAGTTACAGTTACTATCTTGACTTTACAGTACACTTGAACAAAATATATACTATGACATATATTGAGCTCATAAATGCTAAAGGACCACCATCTTATAAATTTGAACTCTGCCAGTGATGCATAAAACTTTATAAACCTTATGACAACTTTGGAGTTGTAAGGGTCTGTGATTTCACTTCCATTGGTATTGTTAGTAAGAAAACATGGTTAAACATAAAGGACACTCTATCTTAAAAACTGTCTTCCATGCAGCTATGTAATGACAATCTTCTATAAGGAAATGATAAGTCATGTTGGGAAATACAAGCATTTGTCGCAAAGAATCTTGGACCTTTTCTTATGGTTTTATTAATAATATGGTACATTCTGTATATAGTGTATGTTCTGCCTGTTAATTTTTAGAGGGTCAACACAGAGAGAGAGTCATTCCAATATTTGAAAAGAATAGAGCCTGTCCCATTTTTCTTAAATGAAGATTATATCATAAAACCTTTTTTCAGGTAATACTCTATTAAGTTCTGTTGGTTGATTCTGGTTTTGGTTTTGATTTTGGTTGTTCTGGATTTGAAGGAGAAAGAGGTGGACTTAATAGAGTTATCAACAGAGAAGCTAGATTGTTTGTTAAACCCTGGAGATGTGGAGGATGACAGACAATTTGATTGAGAGGAAACGTTTGCTGAGGAGTGACATATTTGGGAGGAAGTTGATTTACAGGAGGTGAGGGTGGAAGCAGAGGTTATTGTGAGTGAGAGTAAGGATGAAGATTGGTGTTGAGGGGGAAATGTTGAGGAAGAGAGGCTGGGGGAGGATGATCTATGGGATGATATTGAGGGAATGTTAAGAGAGGATGAAGGTGAAATTGCATTGATGGATGAAAATGAGAGAACTGGGAGGTAGTGGAGGTAGTTGAGGAATTGAAAGAAGAGGCATTTTGTGAGTTGAAGGATATTGATGATAACGTGGAGTTGGAAGGAGAGGTTGTTTGTGAGGAGGTTTGCGAGGAGGTCGAGCTTGGGATAAAAAATGAGAGGGTTTGTTGAGGAACTTAGGTGAGTGAGAGTAAGGATGAAGATTTGTGTTGAGGGGGAAATGTTGAGGAAAAGAGACTGGTGGAGGATGTATGGGATGATATTGAGGGAATGTTAAGAGAGGATGAAGGGGAAGTTGTATTGGTGGATGAAAATGAGAGAACTGGAGAGGTAGTGGAGGTGGCTGAGGAGTTGGAAGAAGAGGCATTTTGTGAGTTGAATGATATTGATGATAACGTGAAGTTGGAAGGAGAGGTTGTTTGTGAGGAGGTTTGCAAGGAGGTCAAGCTTGGGATAAAAAATGAGGGGGTATGCAGCTAACATACAAGAGTATAAGCCTTATGACAACTCTGGAGTTGTAAGGACCTGTGATATCTCTTACATTGGTGTTGTTATAAACAGGGTTAAACATAAGGGTACCTTATTTCAACAGCTATCCTTTAGTTAAGTAATGACATTATTCCAAAAACAAATGATAAAGTCATGTTGGGAAATACAGCAGTTGTCACAAAGAATCGTGAACCTTTTCTTAAAGTTATATAAGTAATATGGTATATCATTGTATTTTCGCTTATTAATTTAGAGGGTCAACACAGAGATCATCCATTTTCAAAATTGCAAGAGAATAGAGTCTGTCTTCATTCTATTAAGCATATATGAGTACTATTGGTGAACAACTTGATTTAAAATATAGTGATAAAAAATCTGAATGGAACAATATAGCACATGATGATACCAGAAATTTATCAGAAGTCCTACAGATCTGGATAGATCAAAGAAAATGTTAGGTGTCCTGGGGAAAGATCACGATTATCATAAGAGAACCTCTTGTTAAGAACATGAGAATAGTTAATTAAGGAGATATGCCAGTTCTTACTTGCTATTCAAATTATCTCTCTTCTAATCAGCCAGGTAAATGGAATTTGGTAAAATTGCTATAAAATGCTTGTCACTAAAGGTTTTGTAATTACTACATTTGATGTGTCACCAATACAACCAAAACCTGCTAAAAGATCTAATTAAAAGAAAGGTATTGATTTATAGTTAACTATATGAAGTTAATTATTCAATCATGATTGTTTATATGGAGAGGATAAAGAGACTCTCTCAGTTAATGTCACAATAGTATAAGGCAAGTAAAAAGATGATGTCATGGAACAAGACATTCCTATACAATCAACTAATTCAATTGTAGTAACATATGTCTCTGTGTTTTTATATATATAACTAGTTGAGTTAAAGTATTAAGTGAGTGTGCCAGAAAGTGTTCTAGATCATAAATCATACTTGTGGTTATTAGTTTTGTTAAATATTACATAATCATTCATAAACATAGAACAATTGATTTTAATAGAAATAAAAATATTTGTTTAATTGTTATTAATCTTTTCAGTACATGTAAATGATTTCATGTTATGCTCGTAAATTTTGCTACTAATCATCTTCATAAACAAACTAAACAATGGGAAGAGAAAGATAATGACAATGTAGTTGCTACTAAATGTATGGCTATAGACTGATAATGAAAATAGCAAAGTTTATCAGCCAAGATATAATGCATCAAAATGTAGACAGTAACTTCCAAATAATTATGGAAGATTCCTTATCATTGTTATGACCTTATAACTATAGACATGGACAATTATGACATTACAAAACTGGATGTTTTTGATTTTGTTTAATTTGTTTTGATGTAATACTGACAAGAAATATTATACATAGATAATTGATAAGCTGTCTCTATAGAAATTGTGTGACTTTGTACAGATGAATATATATCTCCTTTTAATAGAGATATTGGTGAAGATGATATCTCGTCTAAAGAAGAATTTAGTCTAATTGCTCATTTTATTGTCAAGCTAGTACAGTGAAATGGCTGCATTTGAAGAATGTGAGTTTCAAAAATATAAGTGATCAGATGTGGAGAATTATAATAATTAATTGAAATTATTGTAATACTATAAACATTTGTTGTTTCGTCTGAATCAATGACCAAAATGTTCGCTTTTTTGCATTTGTCTGTTTACGGTTCATATGTGTTGGATTTTTTAACCCTTATAGACTCTGTTACAAGTTGTTGATAATATTCCACTCAGCTTAAAATTAATGCTGAAGTGCATACGAGAAGTGAAGAAAATGATATGCCATAAAAATTGAGATATTAATTGTCATCTATCACTAACTACACACTACTTCCCAATAAACAATATAGTTATATTATAACAAAGACATTTTCAGGAACAGAAGTAGTCTATCAAGTAAGTGTTATGAGTTTGATTAACTTAATGTTCACTGTGACAACAATTTTCATATTCTCATAGCAATCTCATATATCATATAAGACTGTTCATTTTACAGGCAAATGAAGAAGCTATCAAAGTCGATGTTGAGAATCTTATGACTGTGGGTGTAGTACTTAATACAATAGAGAGTGCTTTAATAAAAATACCTCAAGAAGCTTGTGCACATTTAACAGGTCTAACTTAGAACAAAACGTCATGATGAACAAAACAATCATTGTAGCTACCTAAATAATTTTATTAAGATATTACACTGATGCTTAGCTGTGGTATTTATACATAACAATGTTTAATTTAACATGTTAATAATATAAATGGCAAAGCATAACTAGATCAATGAAACTTTAATATATCTAAGTATTGTACATATATTCTGAATGGGTCAAGCTTAGGATGAACAATAAAGAAAGAATAACAAACCAACAAAGTAGTTAAAAGGCACTATATTGACAATTTTCAGAACAGAAAGTTCAAAATAGCTCAAGAGAGATTAGTGACAAAATCCATGATTAGGAATATAGACCATACATAAAATATATAGCAATCATGCTAATATAAATATCCACGATTTTCAGCTTTTCAATACATATATAAGATGCATAGAAAGGTACATGGCGCAAGATCGAGTGGGAAAAAGAATTGATGAATAGTATCATCACAAAAATTGGATTCAAACACCTGCATCGCAATTTGCATAAAATATCTACAAGTCAACCCTGTCTTCTTTTTTGATATAGATATGCAACTAGTAATTAAAATGGAAATAGAAAGTCTGCAAGTTATCCAGGAAATGTTATATAACAAATTTGCATTGTACATGTTCTTACGTTTAATCTTTGTTATATTCTGAAGAATGTACTAATAAATTTATCCTCACTATATCTAATAGCAATTATAATCACTTACAAATTTCAGTAAATTCACTATTCTTGAAAGTAGTGGTACAAGTGTTTCGATTTTCACTCTAGAAAGTAGTATCATTTGTGGCGAGGATATCGACGTTTACTTTTAAGTTCTAGGCATGGGCATTACTAGTCATTTTGATGGTTGGGATAAATAAAATTCAGATCTAGGACAATCCTCACTAACTGCTAGAATTATTCATAGAGAGTTATAAGCCAAATGTTTAGCAATATTGTTACATCTTAAACGTATGCTTCCTCTTCATTATTAGTATTATCATCAAAGAATGTCGTATAATGATTATTTGGAATTTAAGGCATTTATATTAGAGATTTGATCAAAGGTTCTGACTTATATGTTACTTAAGAAAACGTCTTTAAGCACATTCAAACAGGTGAACATTTTTATCAACAATTAAGCTATATTAATCAGAATTAATGATCATCCACGGTATATATAGTATTATATATATCTTCAATATAGATTTTGTTTTTGTAAATTTTCGTTAATTTTCAATTTGTATGTGTGTAGTGTGAGCTATAGGGCTCACACTTACAATATCACAGATATTTTTGTCTGGACAGAACTAACTGTCCGCCTCAACTAGATCTCTTTATATAACAATAATGCATGAGAGGTCACAAAGATACTAAATATAGAAAGCACCAAATAAGGAAACTACTAATAATAACAGTTAAGTACTTTACACTACATGTGTGCATGCAATTGAGTTTTAAACGTGGCAGTTCTAATTGCATTTCCACAAAGAAAAAGGTCAGGTCCCATTGCTTGGGTCTGGTTAGTCTCTCCCTAGAATGCAGCACAATCTAAGTGAATAGACAATTTGGTCTTCAAATTCTTAGTCCTACGCTATTGTCATCAGCGTGACATGTTAATAGTCACATGACAAGCAACTAAATGCCATTCTTTCCTTTCTATATGACTGTATTTATGATAGCATTGTTAATGAGCATGAATAAATAAATAAAATTGTAACACAAACCCAAATGCAATGAGAATGGACGAACAAGCCATATTCAAGCAGGAAACATCTGAAGAATAATTTTTGGAGATCTTACATTAGATCAAAGAAGTTCATATTAGCAGCACCCAACTATAAAAAAATATAGCGGTTTATTGGCACAGGTTCAATAGTATGTCCTTTCCCCGAGAATGTGGGGAAGGAGACAACTGTACTATTAGTCTAGCGCCTTCTTCATTTTGAGCCTATAAACGGACTGCCCCATTGGAATGTGGGAGAGTAACACAAAATGATTATGAATATTATCAGTATATTTTATAACTTTAGCCGAGCGTAGATCGACAATTACGCTCATAATCACAATATCATTTTTACTGTGTGAAGACACTTTTATAATGGGCTTCGTCATTCCATTGATCCTCTGTGCTTTCTTTCTTTTTGTAATTTATTGGTACAAGTAAGCGCTGAGTTTATTTAGTACTATTAATACAATATAATTATTTGTTATAGATATATTTATACTCCTTACCAATATTTCAAGAGACTTGGCATCCCTCAGCCTTCTATGTTGCCGTTAGTAGGAAATGCACATCAACTTGTCTTGATTGTAAGTAAAAATAATGTTCTATGTATATAGCTACCATTTACTTCTTCTCTGTTTATATATACATTTAACACAAACCAATATTTTACTTTCAGTTTTGATAATTGATTTTACTTATTTAAGTGGTATAATTGTGAAAATTAGATTCATTTTCTATATCTAGCATGTGTATAGAGCCAGAGCATGCAGATTAATAAAAAAGATTTGGTCTGTGATTAATCTACAAATACTTGTTAAGTCTTTCATTGATTTTGCTAGTATACAATAGATAAAACTTTTTAAGTACATAGTTTCTTTAAAGTTGGTATTATACACATGTAGTTCATTATATAAATTTCTAAATTGATTATGACTGTGCAGAAATAAATATGTTTATTTCACATTATATCTAACATATACAGAACACAATAATATTATTGTTTTTACTATATATAGACGCTCCATGCATGCAAAGTAATAAATACAAATTCTTTGTAAATTTGTCGAACTATTGTTGACATCACGATTAATTAGATTTTTAGAAAGATAATGACTACATGAATGTTAATCTATTGTAAGTAATGCATTCCAATGATGAAAATGTTTAGTTCACTTTTACATGAGGAGTTATTACGATGTTGTGGTATAATAGTATTATAGTAAATAGGAAATTCGAGTGTAAAGTTAGTTTCATTTTTTGTGAGTGTATGCTGGCTACATATACATTTTACCAACTGATTCACAAGCAGTTGTAAATATTTGTAGTTAGTATATGTTTGGATTTTTGTCATTATTTTAATGACAACAAGAAGAGATAATTTCCAAACAATCTTTGTTTAAAGTGAACATAATGTATTAGAGTATAGATTGTGAAATTCTCTCTCTATATATAGCATCTATATATAGTCATGACATACAAAGTATCTACAATAGACGACATCAGTAAAGTGACATTTCACTTTAATATAACATTTCATGATCATTCTATATACATAACTAATACTCTTTATGTTAATTTGCTAGTGTAAAGTAGATGGTTTCTTGAAGAGTTTGCATCATAGTTCACTATTATAATTAGGATTTTTAATCCGGTTATGACCAAGCAGTTAAATATGTTTATTATATCTAATAGGTATGGACATATTATTACATTGTTGCTTTAGCTATATCAACAAACCATACAAGGAGATAAAGACAATTCTTTGTAAATTAAATGATCTACTTGGCATCGTGAATAATTACATTTCCAGTGATGAAATAATGAATTTAAAAGACATTCCAAGTACATTCCATAACCAATCTGTTTAGTTCACTTTTAGGATACCTGTGTGTTGTTGTGGCAATTATGCTATTTAGATTAGAGTGTAAAGTCAGTTGTTTTTTGTGAGTGTAGTCCTACCCATCTTACTAATTAGATTTTGCAAACATTTAGACACCTGTCATTGGTAGTTGAGTCTTAATCCAAACTGGATAGCATATGAATTCATTTACATCTAACAATTTGCTCATTTGAATATCAGTAAATGGACATTTGAATACATTGTTGTTTTTACTGAATAGACCCTCATACAGGTAGAAAAAACAATCCTTTTAATACAGTTGGCATAACAGTTTATTATATTTCTAGAGAGATAATGACCATACACAAATGTAATCACCATTATCCATGATAAAGTTATCTTACATCCAGTAGTTCACTTTTAGGATATCTACATAAGAACTGAATTATGTTGTTGTGGCAATGTTGCTATATTTTATAATAGATTGGAGTGTAAAATCAGTCATGAATGCAGGCTTTACACAACTTGCAGCAATCACAGAATAAATTTTAAAACATTTAGATATATTTGTAGTTGTTAGCTGCATAGATGGTTTTATCTCGATGATTGCAAATATAGAGTTATAATCCAAACTAATCCTGGTTTAAAGTAAACACAATTTTTTCGTTATTAACAATGATGTAGTAGGGCCACAATACCCTATATCTTTTCATTTGTAAACTTTCCAAAGTAGAGCAAAGACCACCATAATCAAACAACTCCCTGGTCTGACAAAATTCTTATTTAAACACCAGGAATCATCTTTGTTGCTCTAACAATGTAATGACGTACAGCACAGGAAGTGCTTACTTTAATAGAAATGAATACCAGACCTTAAACCCTAAATTTTAGAACCTTAATGTATTAATTTTATGTTGAACACCTACTTCCTGTGCCACTACACTCAAATGCACAGGCTGCATGGGTGTGGTAACCATCAGGAGATGCAACAGTGATACTTCTGTGCTATCAGAGGATCTGAACCTGAGAATATTGTTCATCCAAATTATTTAATACCACATAAGGTCTCAAGCATGTTTTAGGATGATATTGGTTGAAACAGTTGGCTCTCATCGTATCTACCTTTAAGAGTTGTGTACAAAATGTATGTATTATTGAACATCAACTACAAATTAGAAATTAGAATACAGAATTCAACAAACTCATGTAAATAATTGTAAAAATCATATGAATGCTTAATTTGCACTTCTAGTACAACATTATAACAATAACGGCTACAGTTACATACAACTAGTTCAATTCACATTTATTATTACTTTCAATTCTGACAAATTTGCTATCATTGATCCTACAAGAATAAATGTCTAAGGAGGAAAAAATTACTAACAGAGTCAACCCGATATATTTGACTTTATTAAATCAAAGAATATTTTCTATTAAAATTTATGATAATAACATTAGTTTTTACTCTGAATAGGGAATCTTGGAGAGCCAAAAGAAGTGGTTGAAGAAGTATGGCAAAGTCTTTGGGTAACAACATATGCTTTTACATTTTAAATTGTATTTTTAGTAGTTGACTTTTAGTTTTTTGAGAATTACAGAGAAATGATTACTTATTTAAAATAATTGAATGATAATGGTATTTTGATTTCATTGTAGATTATATATTGGAACCATGCCTTTTATTGTGATAGAAAATCTTGATATTATTAAAACAATCACTGTTAAGGAATTCAACAAATTTACTGATAGATATGTAAGAATTTTACTTCAAAATATTTTTTATATAATATGAGTGTATAAAAGAGGGTGTGTGTTTACTCTGTATAATGTTTCAGGTTAGTGGTGGCAGTTTTAGAGATGGAGTACACAATGGGTATCCTCCTGGCCTATTTTTTCTTCAAGGGGAACAATGGCAGCAAATCAGACATATTGTCAGTCCTACATTTTTTTCAAAGAAACTTAAAAAGGTGTGTTACTATTAGACTGATTTATAATTGTGTTTTATTACTTGCAAAGCAATTTAAAGGTCTTCATACATCTAAACATAGAGATAGTTGGTAGCACTACACATGTAGGGATGGTCCAAATTGTCCATGGTATTTCTTTCTACATCAATATATATATAGGTGATGACTTAAGAAAGTAAAGTAGTCATTTTATTTGGTTCACCTCTTACAGCCACCCCTTTTTTGCAAAAATAGGTCTATAATAAATCTTCTATATCTCATACTATATGTGTATATATAATATATATATATATATATATATATATTTATATTGTATAAATTGCCAGCTGTATTACTGTATGTATATGCATATATATATATATATATATATATATATATATATGGTCAAAAAGAAATCTATGATAAATTTTAGAAATACAATTGTTTTAACTTAATCATTATATATAGTATATGCTACAAGCCTGAGGTGAAGCCATGTTTAATCAGTCTATGTAGTTTTAATTTGTTAGCTGTCTTTACTATACAGCATAAGTAGTGTTCTTTAAAGCAGACATAACTTATATTTTCATGTATCAATATATAAGACAGCAATTTCTGATCTTACCTGATTCTATCACAAAATGTTTCATAATAATTACTTTGAAAACTATGTTTTTTCTACTATAAGTTGTATGTTTTAACATTTAGGCTGAAAAACTAAACAAACAAGCCAATTATATTTTTTCTAAAAGAAATAGTAAATGTAGAGATGGCTAATCAGTAAGAATGTAAACTAAGTTTAAAGATATTAATTTAATAATCTATACTTAAAATTACAGGTATAAATCTAATATTACAATGTATGTATTACCATTCTCCATGTGCATTCCTGTACTATAATGAAACTTACATCCTTACTATTTTGTTTGCATTCTTTGTACAATCATTTTATTAATATTTAAAGCTAGTGACTGTTTACTATTGTGCTTATTGCCATAAAGATATAGAGGACTGCATATAAAATTACATAGATGTATACTGACTATAGTCAACAAATACACTGTCTCTATGCTAGATGGCACCACTAATAGAAACCAGCTGTAATTCTCTCTTTGTTAAGATGACAAAAGTCACCCTGTCTGGAGTCAATGTAAATATATTGAGGTATTGCTTTCAATTATATCATAAACTGATCATGTATGTTACTCTTTATTATGTAGGATATTTGGTCAGTTTACAATGCAGGCAATTTTAGGCACAGCATTTGGTCTTCAGATTGATATACTAAATGGTGAAGCCAATGAACTGACAACAGCTGCAGCTAGAGTTTATAATGCTGTTGGTATAAGCCCTGCTTTTCAACTTTTTTGTAAGCATTTTAATTTTAATTGGAAAGTAGGCATAATAAAGTATTATAAGGTTGTTTAACTGTATGATGTTGCCAATATAATACTAATATGTTCAGTTATTTAATAAATTTATAATTATATTTGTTTTTCATAATGTGCCATATTGTTGTCATCAAATTTAATATTGGCTGTTTTAAACAATCAAAAGCTATTTATTATATCAAATTAGACCTTTGCCTTTAATCTTTTATTTTATAGTTGAACAGATTCCATATGCAAATACATTCCTTTGGTTCTTGGGAAAACACAGTTCTTTAGGAAGAAATAGTGGAATTATTTTATCAACAGGTTATAACATACTGCAAGCAAGGAAAAAGTAAGCACAAAAGGTTTGTTTTTGCTCCTTTTTGTCTAAATTAATCGACATTTTTTTATAACATTGAAAGTGAGTAATGTATGACAGTTCAATACTTGTATATTGAGACAGATTTTGCATTGTGTAATCAGTTTGTGTTTAACTTCAGCAACTAGATTTGCTACAGTTGCTGCTAGATGCTAAAACATGTACAGATGATATAAAAAATGGATCTTAATCTTCAAATGAAGTTTTAACTGATGAACAAATCATCTCTACAAGCTTCAACTTTCTCTTAGGTGGTTATGAGACAACTAGTAACTGTCTTGGTTTTACTGCTTATCTATTGGCTACAAATCCAGATAAACAGGACAAGTTATGTCAATGTATAGAGGACTACTATCTGGAAAACGAAGTATGTTTACCAAAGTAAAAAATGATGCAGCTCATTCTATAGATTATTTAGAATGGGTTATTCAAGAATCATTGAGGCTCTATCCTCCTGTAGCAAAGTGTGTTTATATTGCTAGACAATACATAGCAATTGATCTATTTGACATGCATTGTGTTCGTTATATTATTAAGACAGTGTGAACTTACTTGAAGTATATACAGTATGTATTAATTTTTTGTTTAAAATATACCTTGTGCTTAATTGCATGTCTGAATGATTACTGTTATTTTTATTTTATTATAATAGCTAGGTCTATAAAAGATTTGTGTGTTAATTTAGTGTTCTGTGTTAAATTTTCTATACTAGTACTTTACGCTATTGTCGAGAAACTTGTACTATTGATGACTTAACAATACCTAAAGGATGTCATGTTATCATACCAATAGATGCCATACATATATCTTCTGAGTACTGGGATCAACCTGAAAGTTTTAGACCAGAAAGGTATGTATACAATATACATGTACAATGTCAGTACCTGCATGGCAAGTTACATGCTATTTTAATCAAAATACTTATTCCACAAAACTATTTTTAAAATAGGTTCAGTCCTGATGAGAAGGAACATCGTCATCCTCTTAGTTACGTGCCATTTGGATGGAGTCCACATAATTGTGTAGGTACAAGGTTTGCTTTAATGGAAGTTAAAATGGCACTATTGACCATTCTCAGGAAATTCAAGTTCAAATAGCTCCTGATACACAGGTGAATGTCAAAAATTAAAATACCAGCAATATTGCATTTAAGGTTTAAGTGGTACCTATTTGTAAAGTTGAAAATATCCAAAATATGTTAGAATGTGGAGTTAAGACTGTTGTTGTTTTAGATCAAGAATATTATATTAATTCCATTAAAAGTATAGCCTCTAAATGAAGTAGCACATGAATGAAATTCTCTGTATATTGATTAAATCTATTTTCCTAATTTTTCTTTACCAGATACCTCTGAAAACTAAAATGCGCTTGACTCTAATGCCTGTGAATGGCATATCTCTAAATGTTATATCAAAATAAGTGATACTTTGTATTATGCACTGATTACTGTGTAATGCTTATGTCTTGGTTACTTTTAATTTTTAACTACAATTTTTAATGACTGCAAAACTTAAACCCTTAACAAACTAAAGACTAGACAACACAAGACTTCTTCATTAGAATAAAAAAGGCTTAATTATTTCTACAAGTGAGGAAAGTGTATGCTAAGAAAAATAACACATAAGAAACTAGTGCTAAGAAGTAAACATTAAGACAACTATTCATTGTAATGAATACAAACGTAATATTGTAAGCACCTATTAATAAAATTGCTACAAATTATACCTAACAAAAGATAATAACAAACAATTACAATTCAATATATTAACAAGTGCTTACAAGATTTATTCAACTTCATTGACAAGCTATAGAACAACAAGCCTATAGACTAGTTGCCAAAAGAAAATAAGACACAATCAATTCATACATGAAAGGTTAATCCAGTAAGTTTGGTAATTAGTTATACTGAAAGATGAAGTAAGGACGTAAATAGGTTGAATACACATAGAATTATAATCTTAAATATGCATCAAATAGAGAAAAATGATGAGACATATAGTTTTATGGATTATCAGTTGTCCATGCATGTGGTTGCTAAACAGTCTTCAAAAGATAATTAGTTACAGTTGCTATGTTGACTTTACAGTACACTCAAACAAAATATATACTATGACATATATTGAGCTCATAAATGCTAAAGGACCACCATCTTATAAATTTGAACTCTACCACTGAGTGATGCATAAGAGTTTCTAACCTTATGACAACTTTGGAATTGTAAGGGTCTGTGATTTCACTATCATTGGTATTGTTAGTAAGAAAACATGGTTAAACATAAAGGGCACTCTATCTTAAAAATCGTCTTCCATGCAGCTATGTAATGACAATCTTCTATAAGGAAATGATAAGTCATGTTGGAAGAATCTTGGACCGTTTCTTATGGTTTTATTAGTTTTATTATTAATATGGTACATTCTGTATATAGTGTATATCCTGCCTATTAATTGTTAGAGGGTCAACACAGAGAGTTGTTCGTTTGAAGAGAATAGAGTCTGTCTCATTTTTCTTAAATGAAGGTTATATCATAATTCTTTGAAAATAACATTTCAGGTAATACTCTATTAAGATATGCTAGTTATTGTTAATTGCTCTTTATTAAAGTTCACAAAAGAAGCTGTTGATCAAAGTAAACCCAATGTTTGTCACTGAAGGTTGCCTGATCACTCACTATGTTTGGTGTGTCGCCTCCAATACGACCAAAACCTGCTAAAAGTACTTAAAAAAGGTATTGATTTGTTATTAACCAAATCACGTTTATTATTCAATCATGATTACTTATATAGAGAGGGTCTCTCAGTTAATGTCACAATAGTATAAGGCAAGTAAAAAGATGATGTCATGGAACATGACATTCCTATACAATCAACTAATCCAATTGAAGTAAGATATGTCTCTGTATTTTTAATATAATGTACATATATATATATATAGCTAGTTGAGTTAAAGTATTAAGTTAATGTGCCAGAAGTTGTTCTAGATAATAAATCCTATTTGTGGTTAGCTTTGTTAAATATTACATAATCATTGATAAACATAAGCAGGTAAATAATACCATTTAATTCTATTTTGTTGTCATCATTTTCTGGTACAACTAAAAGTATTATCATCTCATTTCATTATTATAATTTGTTGTAAAACCTTATATGCATCATATCAATATACACCTTGCAGATGTAGACTTGATAGAGATCCTGGGCCAGGAGTGTTTGGTTTTAAAAGTGTATACCCAGGGTTACAAAAGACGATTTTAATAAATGCTTACAGAATATCCTCTAAAATGTGACAGTCCTTTTAATTATAAACTATTATTGCATTTAATAAATTAGGAATAAAGTAATATGTTCAACAACTTATTATTCTAATATATTATTAGAATTACAAAAATCAGTACTATTAAACACTGAAAATATTATGTCAATTATATTCATTATATTTCAATAGTACTTATAAAACAATACAGGCAAACACATTCCAAGTCAAATTTTCATGACTTTTGTTTGTTTTTTTCTTTAACACTTCATCAAATGACTGATACATATACCATGCGGTGGTAGAGTAGAATTGGTCAGAATGGTCATGGTAAAATCGTTGAACTGCTTATCAAAGAAAAAGTTAATTTAATATTCAAACAAGGAACACTCCTCATGCAAAAGCTTTGGCTTAAATTCCAAATCTTGTACATGTTCCAGCACAAATTTGGGCATTCAGTTAGTTTAGTACCATCAGCTCTACATTACTGATAGCAACTTCCCATACTGTAAAATTTTTGACAAAGATATTGAACATCACATTTTATGAGCTGCTTTAACAATACATCAAATGACTTGATTATCAATATTATGATGGTGGAGGTATAGATGGTCAAGAACAGTCATGGTGGAGCTGTCGAACTGCTCATCAAAAAAGTCAAATTAATATTGTTAGGATTGGAATGTCCCTAAGATTGTCAGCTTAAATTTTAAGTCTGTTCTGGCACAAACTTGTGTAGACAGTTACGTGAGAAACATCAGCCAATAGGTTACTGATAGTAGTGTCCCATATCATTAAAAATGTTTTGGCCATTGGTATACACAGTTAGCTCAACAATTGTCATTGAGTCATTCATTAATACACTCAGAAAGAGTTAGTATCCTTTTTCAAAGAGACCTATTGTTATTAAATTTATTATATATACTTTTAAGAAGCTTGTTTAATAATATAGATCTTCTCGTATCTTCATAAGTCAGTTCTCTTGTGTATGGCCTCGTTCATTAGTTAGGTTCCTTGGCTAATTCTCTTTCAAAAGTAGAATTGATGTTCCTGGATCCTCATGGTGAATTACCAATATTCATATAAGGTCAAAGTTTAAATGTTGTTTATTAACTCCGTCAGTCGTCACATGATAAGGTCATGGACTTGTTCATTGTATTAGTTCTCTCTGTTTGCTTTTTTATTGTCATTTTCTGGTACAAGTAAGTGTGATCATCTTGTTATTATCACTGTAATATATTTTTATAGATGTATTTATGCACCATATCAATATTTCAAGAAACTTGGCATTCCCCATCCTCCTATAATACCACTTGTGGGAAATACTCACCAGATTGTGAAATTGGTAAGTAAATCTAATAAATAGGATAAAACATGCTGTACATGCTTAGAAAACTCTTAATTTTACTTTATGAGATTGCTAATGACATTTACTTATGTAGGTTTGCATGACCAACTCTTTCCTTAAAATGTAGAAGGTTTGGTGGATTGTTTTACTTTGAAGGATTTGGAGATAGCAATCAATTACATAGAAAGGTTAATGGAAGAGCATGTTGCCTGAAGGCTATCCAGAAATTATATCACAACATGCTAATAAAAACCTGTGAATTTATGAATACAATTAAAGATGTCCATATATGGTCATCCACATTATACAAGGCTAAATTGTTTTTTAGAAAGTGTTATAAACTTAAAGATAAATACATGTATCATTACTAATTCATGACAAACAGAAGTAATAGTCTTTTGAGAGTTTCAAAGTTTTTAATATCAATCATTAGGTGAATGGATGTGAAATATCGATCCTAACTGAAAGTCATGAAGAAGTATACATGCGAATGACAATACCTTATGAATACTTAATAAATAGTAATTTTTTACTTAACAAACCTATAAGCTAGAACCTCTATTAGTTTATCCTGCTATGTGCCAGTACAGGCTTGTTCCTTCTTAGCAAGACTAATGAAATAATTCAATTTTGTCCACCAATTTATGTTACCAAATAAATTGTTTTTCACATAGGGTGCCATAGAATGTCACAAGAAATGGTTAAAAGAGTACGGCAAAGTCTGTGGGTGAGGTTAACCTGATAATATATAATGTCACCACATAATGAACTCTAAACTAAATACAGACTGTTAATTTAGTAATCTAATTAGACATTACACAAGGATCCTCAGAAGTTACATGACCTTGTGTAAACATTATGTCAGGACTATTTTGCATATATTAATATTCATACATACTTTATGTTGCCTTGTTAATGTCAGCTGTTTAAAATTTGACATGTTACAACATCTAAATGTATGTCTTTATTAACCTCCATGTATCTGTAGCTATCTTAAATGAACTATATAGTTGAGGTAGGACGTTTGCTCCTGGTGTTTAAGTATGGTCAATTTTGTTTTTCTTTTTTTTTTGTTTTGTTTTTTTAACAGAAGTGCTAATGTTTATAGTTAGTGATAGTATTAGAAAAGGACTTAATTTTATTTTCATGTTATGCTTAATTTTTCATGTCAATTACAGAACATATCTTGGAACTTATCCATTTTTGGTGATAGAAGATCTTGATATTATCAAAGTTATCACTGTGAAGGAGTTTAACAAGTTCATCGATAGATTTGTAAGGACTCCAATAATTTAACTTTGAATTTTAAAATACATTGAAGGTTACATTTCAAATGAAGATAACTACAATTTGCATATGATATTAATTATTGATGACAATAATAAATACAATGGTCTCCTCAGTATTAATCATATATAAAACTGTATAGATAGTTATATCTTCTTTCAGGGTACCAGTAATAGCTTTAGAGATGGAGCACGAAGTGGATTTCCTCCTGGTCTTTTGTTTCTTCAAGGAAAGCATTGGCAACAAGTCAGAAATATTGTTAGTCCTACATTTTCCACAAAAAAACTAAAACTGGTAAATAAGATTAAAATGTGTTATTTGACAAAATTAAACATGTGATATTTTTAAGCTAGAAAATTTAGTTTTTAAGACTTAGACAGTAGACTTGATAGGAAAGTAAAATGTAACATGTGTTGATGATCATTAAACTAGAGCTCTAATTTGTTAGCAAATATAAATGATATAATTGTTCATAATATAAATAGCAAATCTAAAGATTAGATAACCCCAAACATTGAGCTATCTTGGCCTATAAAAACTAATTAAATTTATAGACATGCACATGTTTAGCCTATTATACATTTATTGAGAAATTCATAGCCTATAGCTCATGTTAACAGGTTATTTGTGAAATTTAATATTACAAAAGTTTGTCATTTACAAAACATAAGTATAAATAAGGCCACTGACTAAAATATAATGTATTTATTATGCGTTATAGATGACACCACTAATAGAGATCAATTGCAATACATTATTTGACAAGATGACTAAAGTATTCCAGTCTGGAGTCAGCACAGACATATGGCAGTAAGATATTTTTTACCATGGATAGACTCTTAAAAGCAAATTACTTTTAATTACTTTTATTAAATGTTTTATAGAGTTAGTGGTATAAAATGTAATAGTAATCTCCTTCTAATACTGACTGAATATGTGTCACTTTTTATCATGTAGAATATTTGGTCAGTTTACAATGCAGACAATTTTAGCCACAGCATTTGGTCGTCAGGTTGATATACTAAATGGAGAGGACGATGAACTGACAACAGCTGCAGCTGGAGTGTTTCATGATGCTGACATTAGTCCTGCTTTGCTACTTTTTTGTAAATTATAATCTTTAGAATAATCATTGTTTTCAATTAAAAAGTGTGACATTGTTGTTTTTTATTCTATAGTTGAACAGTTACCATGTTCTGGTAAAATACTTTGGTTCTTGGGTAAACACAGCACTTTGGGAAAACATTTTAAAGTACTTTTATCAACTGGTTACAACCTTGTACAGAGTAGGAGAAAACAATTGACAGAAGCTCCTAAGGTTTATTTACAATTTGTATATGCCATGATCATACAATACATATGGTGTATGTTTAGTTACCTTAACTCTTTGCTATAGTATCCAGATTTCTTACAGCTACTGATGGAAGCTAGAGCAGATGATGATGATGATAGTGTTAAATCATCTTCTAAGAAAGTTTTGAATGATAAAGAGATCATTTCTCTTTCCATCACATTTCTCTTAGCTGGTTATGAAACAACTAGTAATTGTCTTGGCTATACAGCTTATCTATTGGCTACAAATCCAGATAAACAGGACAAGTTATGTCAATGTATAGAGGACTACTATCTGGAAAATGAAGTATGTTTGACTAGAGACAGCTACTTATAAATTTATTGAGCAATTTCACTTTATTATTATATAATGCTCACAAATAAATGGACTAACTAAGTATATCTTGTTAAAATGATAATTTGCTTTAATGCTCTATATTTTTGACTATTTTATAGGATACTTCTCTTTATGATGCAGCTCATTCTATAGAATATTTAGAATGGGTTATTCAAGAATCATTAAGACTCTATCCTCCTGGAGCACAGTATGTTTGTATCATTATATTGTACACATGTTTTGTCGTATCTATTTTAAATTAAGGAAAGCTTTTTTAGGTTGGATATCCAAATCATACCACTAAGTAAATATGTATACGATATTAACTTATAAACTAACTCAACTTGTATGTATTCAGTAAAATATAAGCTTTAGCCCAAAAGTGTATCCCATATTTATGCTTACAAGAATTTTGATAAGTAAAAGTTTAGCCAATGCATTTAATAGCTGGAATTTCTCATTTATCTCTATAATATATTAGACTTGTGCTCACGTAAATGTTTAAACTTATTTTTTAAGGCATCACACCATCATGATATAAATATTTGTTTTAAGTTGTAGCTATACTTTTTTGTCAAATATAACAGTGTCATCAAATTCATTAATCTCTATTTAGAACACTTCGTTATTGTTGTGAAACATGTTCTGCTAATGATTTAACAATACATAAAGGTTGTTATGTTATCATACCAATACACGCCATACATATGTCTTCTGAATACTGGGATCAACCTGAACTCTTTAGACCAGAAAGGTATATATATCTATGCATTACAGTATGCAAATCATACATCATATGAATCTGTAAATTAACAAAATGAATACTGTTATTTATCCTTTTTCGTATACGTACTTGACAGGTTCAGTCCTGATGAGAAAGAGCATCGTCATCCTCTTAGTTATATGCCATTTGGATGGGGTCCACGTAATTGTGTAGGTTCAAGATTTGCTTTAATGGAAGCTAAAATGGCACTATTGACTATTCTCAGGAAATACAAGTTTAGAATAGCTCCTGATACACAAGTAAAAACTCATATAGTTGTCACACCCACTAGTTATCATCAAAGTGCTTGTGTACACAAAGTGGATTCTCCTATGATAATTTCCTTTTTGCTATTCTGTTATCCATAAACTCATAGACTCAGTATATACTACATAGTACATACATTGTCATAATGTTCATAGTCAAGTATAAATACTCATGCATTACCTGTTCAGCTTTGAATATCAATTATTATAAATTACAATTGATATAATAATGTATATTGTTTGTTGTGTCATTTTACATGTAGACACTCTCCCACCATTAGCCACTAAAACATCAAAGTTTTAACATTCATACTTGAAGCAATACATGCATAATATTAGTCCTATAACAGATTCACAATCATACATAAGTATATGTAAACGTTTAAGCACAAGACCACTTTTTGATATATATCATGTTATAATTTATATAGATACCTCTCAAGACCAAGTTGAATATCACACTAGCTCCTGTGAATGGCATAAAACTCAAGTTATTTCAACACTAGATTGACACTTTGAAATAAAAAAATATTTTTATATTTTTATTTATGAACTGATGTCGTATAGTCCCTACCAAATGATTTACATGATGATCCTACTGTTTGAATTTCAATATACGTAATATATATACTGCTGTTTGCAAGACAATCGACCAGGCACCTTTAGCCTTGAAGTCAGTTGCTGAGCCAGCTCCTTTCTTAGGATGACTGTTATTTTAGTGCGAGGGGGAGACCCAATTAACTACTACTATCTAAAATTTATTGTGGGCGCGACTTTAATTACCTATTCTCAGAGTTGAAGAAATATGGCTCCGATGCTATCTATAATCTATTTTCTTGTTTCATTGCATACGCTCTTTAAAGAAAGTGGCTCCATGTCTACAATAAATGAAAGTAAGCCTTAATAACTATAAGTTGTATTGTTTAAACACACGTACATGTATAATACGACGTTACGTACAATTGAATGACATACCTGTATATAGCACTGATTGCCTCACTATGCCTTGTACGGTACATCTATATTAATAGTGTTTTAAGTCCCAGACAAACAGAGAGGGCAATTACAATATCCAGCAAAGTTTGATAAAATACATGATCCAACTGAAGGCAGTTAGGAGTAAGGAAGGAAAGTAGGTAATCATTATTCAGCATGTACAGCATTCAGAATTCTGATGACTGCTCTACTTCATTAACATATAGTTTTTCATACAGCACTTCGACTAGTCAATGGTTCTAATCAACTTGAAGGTACTGTTCAAGTGTTTCATAATGGCAACTGGAGCTCAGTATGTGGTAATAACTGGGATATATTGGATGCTCGTGTGGTCTGTCATCAACTAGGCTATGTTGATGCTATAGCTGCTACAAGATATTCTCATTTTGGAATTAGTTCAGGTATTATTATATGTTGAATATCTATATGTATCTATGATACTTGTATATATAATAACATATCTCTCATGAATATTGTATTTTACTGTTAATATGCATAATTATATTATTACTAAACAATACTATATTGACAGGACCAATTTGGTTGAATGATGTGGAATGTGTTGGAAATGAATCAACCTTGTTTGATTGTCAAAATGATAGCAATCATGAATGTACACACAGTAATAATGCTGGAGTCATTTGTACTAGTAAGTAATGTCAGATATGAACAATATAATATGTGAACATCTCCCTTAGATCAACATGACCATTTTGCTGATATTAGACTTCGTCTTGTTAATGGAGCTGTTCCTAATGAAGGTCGTGTTGAGATATTTTATAACAATACTTGGGGCACTATTTGTGATACTTATTGGAGTATAAATGATGCTAAAGTTGTTTGTAGACAACTAGAATATGATCCAAGTCAAGGAGTAATAGCTTATTCCAGTGCTCATTTTGGTCCAGGAACTGGTAAGATTGTCAATATCTTATCTAATACATATTGGGTCTTTTTTATTAACAGGACCTGTATATCTTGATAGAGTTAGATGTGTTGGTAATGAAGAAAGTATTACTGAGTGTAGCTTTGTTGGATTTGGCTATCTACATAATGATTGTTCACACAAACATGATGCTAGTGTACAATGTAATGGTACTAATAGTAAGTTTAATATATTTCTTTAGAGTATTTAGTTTACAAATTTACTTCAGTTTAATCATACTTACTCTCCTAATTTTTAAATTTCAGTTATAAATAATTTTGGCATGTTATAATGTACCATCTAGTTTATCTCCTTCTCATAATTCATTATTAATACAGGTCATATAGTTTACATGTTGTAATATCAGTGACATGTCATATAGGATGCGTACTAAATGGAGTAGACAATATTACATGTTTAATAAATGATTGCTGAAATAATAAATCACTAACTTGTGAAATAGGCAAGTGGAGTCTACCCATATTCATTTGTAGACTTATTGTAGATAAAATATAATATTAATAGGAAATAAAATATTTTTCAGATTAAAATGTGAAGCATTATTTTTATTTTCTAGTTACATGTCCTCATCTACCTCCTGTTCCTCACTTAATCATTAACTTTACTCCACAATCTAATAACACACTGATAACATCTCATTTGGTACTATTGTAAGATTTCAATGTGAACCTGGATATTACTTAAGTGGATATGAAATAAGTAGATGTACTAATAATGGTAAGTGGATCATGAGTATTGTATTATATAATATTTCTAATTAGGTAAATGGAGTCATTTAGAACCATCATGTCTTCCTTATAATTCTTCTATGATGTCTTCATTACTCATCACTACATTATCTAGTGCAATAATTACATCATTGACTTCATTATGGACTGCAACTCATCCTTTATCATCTATAATTTCAATATCTACATCTACTACACCTTGGCATTCTGAGTCTCCTATTATCTCAACAACATCACTTGTTGTCTCATCTCAATTTTCTCCTCATTTCTTTACACCATATATATCTACATCAATTAGTACTTCTGGATTTATCTTATCTAGCACTTTGTCTTCCTCATCAGAATTTTCATCAATGTCACATTTTTTTTCATCTCAACCTACATCTATTTCATCTGTTATTAGTCCCTCAGTGTTATCTAGATCATTTCATTTCTCTACATCTTACTCACTTACAATTCTAACTTCATCTGCTGCTACAGTCTATTCATTTAGTAGTTCCTCTATAACAACTAAATCTAGTACATTGTCTATTACAGCTTCTGAACCTGAAGTTCATTCATCTGTTATTTCCTCACCATCATCTGTTTCTATTTCATTTACAATTAATGTTAAGTCACCTGTTACTGCTATTAAATCTGTTGGTTTTTCTACTTTCACAGCTATATCTGTTCTTATCTCTCCTACAGCTAATGCTCCCAGTAAGGAATAACAAAATAAATACATTATATAGGAAGGAGAGCTCTAAATGTCCTGCTCTCTGATAGCATGCATGTATAAAAATAGAGGAAAAAGGCAGTAAATCTGACAGGATACTTAGAGGACCATTTATAACACATGTATAGCTTTGTTTTAATTACTAGGGTTATCCTCATTACAAGAAGCTGTTATTATTGGATGTGTGCTGGGAGTAGTCATACTACTGTTAAGCGTATTCATAGTAGTAATGACAGTCATTGTATGTGTACTATGGTAGGTATTAACATATTGATACCTTTCATTATAGCTAGAAGCCATTACTTCATGCAAATAAGTTAATATCTCAGTTTATTTAAATTGTCACAGTCACTGATAAAGTGCATAATAATGTTAGTAATAATATGTCAAGTATAGACTAGTGTAAATTACCATCTTTGCCTAAAAATAAGAGATCTGAGTGTTCTATTGGATTCAACAATATACATACTTTTTTTTGAAAGAAGATGATAGCTAAAGCAACATAATTATGGCTGTCAGAATAATAATGTAAGGTATTATTCATACCTGGTTGAGAAATAACAGAAATTTAACAATAAATGCCACTATAGTTTTTAAAAATGACTTTTTAAAAGTTTTTTGCATTGAGATACACATTCTTTAATGCATACATAAATATTGACTTAATAAATTGAACTACATTGAGAGATAAATATTTTTATTACATAGGAAACATCGTGTGTATCGACGTTCTAATTTTTTAATACCAGATGATGAGGAAGAGAAGGAGGAGAGCATTCAATATGACAAGAACCTGCAACTGTCATGTCGTGATAACACACAAGTTGCAGAACATGAATTTCAGTCTACAGACAATGATGATCATGAACAATTTTGTAAGTGCATATTACAGGAGTGAATGACATAGTAATAACTACACATGTTACTAATAATTATTATGATAAAGTATACTATGTACATGTTGAACATTCACTGCCATGAATATTTGTAACCTACCAGAGGGATGTCCATACTACACTGTGGATAATGATAACTATAAAAATATGGACTTCTTGCCAAACCTTAGACACTTTATATTCAGCCATGTTAGTTTTTATTCTAGCACTGAGCTGGCTCAATAGAATCAATATATTGCTTATCTCTAACCTTTATAGCTCAACCACATTACGTTTTGTTTGAGGAGGAAGACCAAAACTTGATTATATAGTATTTGATATCATTGTATATATAAATAATTATTTTTTGTACAAAATATTTTGTTTTTATCATTGTTTTATATTGTTTGTTAATAATTAAATTAAGTTATGTGGGTGTGGGTGTTAGGAGGTGTAGATTTATGGAGGGCCATACCAGCAGAGATTCAGTAGAAACTTCAAATCATTGTATAACCAGCCCTGGATGCATGAGCAAGCATATGTAATTTATTAACACCAGATCTAGTCATGTCATTAGGTCAGGTGTCAAACATGGCTACTGGTACAGTTCAGAATCACAGATATTAGAAAGTCTTGGAGAATGTCCAAATCAACCTATGTTAACCTCTTATCCAGAAGGAAAATTTGGAAAGAAGTCTCCTGTTTTTCGTTCATTTAACATTTAACTGACACAATTAATCTTAAAAAAATACTTAATTACTTTATCGCTGCTAATGATGAACATTATAAACATTTGGAATATTTACTTAAGAAACGAGCGTAATGAGTCAACAGATTTCTAAAAAAATTTAATTCTTAGGACACTGAACTCTGAATTTATAAAGGCTAGATATTCTAGTGTAAGCTAAGGTTTTTTTACTTGTAAATTTGACTCTTAAATTGGGTAAGTTTAACATAGGTATACACTTATTTTGTTTTAGTTAATTAGTATATTGTTGAGTACTTTTCAAAATTCATTTGTTAATTACTAATAAACTACAGTTGCCCAGACATTAGTGATAATAATGGTGTGAACAGAAGTAGACAACTGGCTTTCCTTTTAAGAGATAGCAACATATGCCCTATCCTTCCATGTTAGTACAGTGTGAACATAAGAAGGAAATAGACTACATTTCATGTGTTGTTTTGAATATTCAGACAATTAAAGTTCTAACACTAATTATAAGAATTTTCAAATAGCAGAGTAGTACTAGGATTTTTCGAGCATCAGTGAAGTTACAAAAACGTTTGTTGATACTTTGTGCTCATTGTAATTATCAAATCACTATAGTAACCTTATACTTGTTATACTATATATATATTAACTTTTTGTTTTGTTTATTTGTCTGTTTGTTTATAGTGCCAGTACAACGAGTATCTCTGCTTCACTGGCACTAAATGCTTATTAAACCTTAAACACTTGGTACCTTATAATTAATACTATTAAAAATTCATGTAATAGTGTTAGAACTTATTTTGAATCAGGAAAAGCAGAAAGTATATATAAATAATTACACGTTAAAAAGTATACTAATTTGAACTTCTGTACTCGCAAAATTTAGAGTCCAGAGTTACTAACACTAGACATCTATCAATGCCTCATGTTTACTAACATCTGAGTTCTATCAGTACATATACATATAGGGAATTATTCATAAAATTGTATAAAGCTGCTTAATAAGACAATATGTCTTATTGTTTACAATGTAAGGTATTCTTGGACATATATAAGGAAGACACAATACAGCATTGGTAAACAAAGGATTTGTCACTGAGTTTATATATCTATTTGTTTATAAAAACTTTTATTCTTTGATACAACTGAGAGTTATGTTCTCAGTGTTTGATCAATGTCATGTTTGAATTGCACTAGGAGGGTTGGAACAGCTACGATTGACTACATTTTGTTGTTTACTTGTTACAAAGAGTTGAAGTATTATGACTCTGATGCTATTCATAATTTCTTTCCTTGTTTTAGTGTAAACAATCTTTAAAGAAAGTGACTCCACCTCTACAACAAGTGAATGTAAGCAACAAAATTAGCAATATCAAAGTAAAGTAATGTGTAATTTGTCACTTCGTTTGGTTATATAACTCCTATATGTATGAATAGTATGGTTTTGTGTGTATATATATATGTATATATATATATATATTCTAATGGAGCTACTATGTCAGTGATTTGTTTGCTGAAGTTAACAGAATGCCATTAGAGAGCTGGAAAATTGATCTTGTACTACAATGGAATCATAGCTGCCCAATTTATAAACACAACAAGCAATATAATATGCAATATAAAAAATAATACATTGTTTGTATATTAATACTCTATTGTTTCATACACTTTAAATCAGATTTGTCAATTCACTATAACTAAAGGGTATTTTATAGTACCAACCACTACTATGTTATGATAAAGAGCTAATGTAAACAGAGTTCTTATAATTTCAACCTCATTTATCACTTGTTAGTTTCATTGTTTATCTTGTAAATTAACACAATAACATAACATCTGTATTCATTAAGGTCACAACAATAGATGATTATACTGTATAGTTGTGTCAACATGTCAGAATATTATTATTATAAATATGTAGTTGTTATTATAATTATATCATTTATTATAGTTACTCTACCAATACGTCTTGTTAGTAATAGTTCATACATTAGCGTTCAGTATGTTGGTCGTCTTGAACTATCCCATAATGATCAGTGGAGTACAGTTTGTTATAAGTATTGGAAATTTCAAGACTCTTTGTAAAGAATTAGGATATGCTTGAACTGAACAGTTTTATACAGCTGGACTTACTAATCCAGGAACTGGTAAAATATAATATAATATATCACTATATTTATATTTAGTTGGTTTGTACACGCAATATATAATGTATGTTCATATCTAGTTATATATATTGACAACTCTTTACAAAAAATATTTGCATGTTATTGTCAATTTATGTTCATTCCCAATAATCATAATGTAAATAACTATGATAGGTATGGTGTGTCATATCAATGATGTGGGTGTGGTCTGTTCCAAAAGTATGTACATGTATTAAAACGTTATATTATATATTAATCCTATTACATTTATAGATTTTACTATACATCTTGTCAGTGATAGTGGTTATGATTTCAGTCAACGGCATTTACTAGCTGGACTTTCTTATTTATTCCGTATATTGTACTAGAGTTGTGCTCACACAAATTGTAAGCTTAAAGGCATCGTACCATCATGATATAAATGTTTGTTTTATTTTGTGACTATATTTTTCTGTCACATATAACAGTTTCATCAAATTCATTAATCTCTATTTAGAACACTTTGTTATTGTTGTGAAACATGTTCTACTAATGATTTAACAATACATAAAGGTTGTTATGTTATCATACCAATACATGCCATACATATGTCTTCTGAATACTGGGATTAATCTGAACTCTTTAGACCAGAAAGGTATATATATATATATATATATATATAGAACAGAATTAAAGGACAAAAGAACAGGGTTCTCGCTGTGTTGCTGTTACTCCGAGTTTCACGCGTTATGCGATCATCAGACAAAATTGTAACTACTTGTGCTTTGATAAATTTACGTCATTCTGTTATATCGTTTGATTAATCATAATAAGTATAATATATTTATAGTTTCCTTCTTTTAAATTGAGGTAGTTTGCAGCAGTCTGGGCAGTACCATGTCTTCTTTTGTGGAGGGGCAGTTATATTCAAACATTCAAAATGAAACCACCCATAAGGGCAAGAAGAATTGTCACATCCAATAATTGCACCATTTTCTGGTCCTTGACAATAACAATAAACAACATTTTCCTCATCACTAATTGATTCAGGCATTGTCTCATCTGTTACACACACAGCTCTCAACTTAGACACTGTCACTCTTCCTGTTCTCATATTAAAACAAAGATGAGATTTCGATTGATCTCTTGTACACTCTTCCACAGCAGTACGCTGAGCAGGAGTAACAGATACATTGACATCTCCAGCAAGAGTTAGCAATTGAGAGTAACTGGCTGACAAGAATCCACTGTTATACAATTCCAATAAAAGTGGTGGTAAAGCTGGAGCCAATGACTTTGGAACGAAAGACGAAGAATAGTCCTTCACCAGAGCAAGAATGGATGGGTTAAATTTGCATTTTGATAAATAAGCATGTAGCATATCTAATGCAATTGTGCTTGGAGGTTGGACCTTATCTGACCTTGGTGATTGGGGAGACTCCATAGGAGAGGGTGAGAGTGCATCTGAATACTGAAAGTGGTAGATGATACTGCTGACAGAGATGATACAGGTGATGGAGATGAAGAAGACTGTCCACGAGATGCTTTCCAAGTCTTGAGGGTACTACTTTTATCCTGAAACTTTATTTCCTTAATAGGAACACATGGTACTTCTTTAATGGAAGTGGATAAAACCCTTCTTTTGTGTAACAGTCATAGAGTCTCTGATCTGTACACCAGCTTTGATTGCCTAAAGAAGTGAGGCTACGTGACTACAGGTCTCTCCAAGGCCGGCAATACAGTTACAATGACCAGCAAGGATGTAGATCGTGGATGTAGGTTGTACTTGGCCATTTGTCAATATCATCCACCCAAGCCTCTTTTGGCATTTCATAAGGATCTTGACCTCCAATAATTTGAAGCTTTTCTTCATACCTCTGCTTCGAAGGTAAATCCGCTATAGTTGTTTTGTAGCAAGGAAAAAGAGCACTTTCATCAGATGCCACTCTGTACTCCAACATGGCCCCGCCGAAAATGGCCACGCCTACTGCAAGGGGTCTATATGTTTATGTTTTATGTTTATAAGACATAATTGACCAGGCACCTTTAGCCTTGAAGTCAGTTGCTGAGGCAGCTCCTTCCTTAGGAAGGTTAGGATGATTGTTATTTTAGTTCGAGGGGGAGACCTGATTACTACTAATTTCAACTATAAGTAGGACTGTAGGAGTATCTAATATTTATTGTAGGCAGGACATTATGGCGCTAATTAACTATTCAGAGTTGACTCCGATGCTATCTATAATCTATTTTCTTCTTTCATTGCATACGCTCTTTAAAGAAAGTGGCTCCATGTCTACAAAAAATGAAAGTAAGCCTTAATAACTATAAGTTGTATTGTTTAAACACACGTACATGTATAAGACGACGCTATGATTGAAACCTGTATATAGCACTGGTTGCCTCACTATGCCTTGTACGGTACATCTATACTAATAATGTTTAAGTCCCAGACAAACAGAGAGGGCAATTACAATATCCAGCAAGTTTGATAAAATACATGATCCAACTGAGGATGGGGGCAGTTTGGAGTAAGGAAGGGAAGTAGATAATCATTATTCAGGTATGTACAGCATTCAGAGTGCCAGTAAGGTAATGAAAAATGCACTTGCTACTTTGATTACTCTTGTTATAATTGTTATGACTGTTATAGTGATATAATGAGATAGGATGTGTTAATCTAATGTAGTGTTGTTTTAGTTAACTATAACTAATACTAAAATATTTTTAGTAGAGAGTAAAAATTTTAGTTAACTATAACTAAAACTATAACTAATATTTTTTTTCAAATGTTATTATAACAATAACTAAACTATTATTAAAACTTTCCTTTGAAATATAACTAATACTAAATTAAATAGCCTCAATTATATCAGTTATTAACCACATAGAATGTGTAAAGAGTTTAGCATAATTATCATATTAGGTAGTGCATGCCTGAGTTGTTTGTGCATTTAACCTTCCATGCATGAGTGATTTTCTAGTTATTATAGATTAACTAGAAAGCATGGCTACAGCTAGTATAGCAGCTGGTCCTGATAGGCCAAGAGAAAGTGGAGTAAGGCAATACTTCAGTATCTTCCTGAAGAAAACAAAAGTGTTTGCTTAATTAACAAAAGTGATGGTGCTCAATATGGCTTCAGTTTTAAACATGACTATAACTAATATACTAAAACTAAATTAAATTTCACATTAATACTATAACTAATACTAAAACTAAAAATAAATTTTACCTTTTACTATAAATAACTAAAACTAAAACCCCCCCCTCGATTGTTTAAAATGACTAAAATTGTTATTATTTCAAAAACTATTATCAAAGGTCATCACAAAATGTTTATGATCTACATACTTCCTGTATTTTGTGTTGTCTCTGTTAATTTATTACAATTATTAAATTATTAATTGTTATTATTTATTAAATTATTACATGCATATATTATAAAAATGCACACACTGCTTTTTCAAACTATGTGTTTACTCTGATCACTGCTCTACTACATAAACATATGTTTTTTCATACAGCATTTCGACTAGTCAATGGTTCTAATCAATTTGAAGGTACTGTTCAAGTATTTCATAATGGTACCTGGTACTTAGTATGTGATAATAACTGGGATATATTGGATGCTAGTGTAGTCTGTCATCAACTAGGTTATGTTGATGCTATAGCTGCTACAAGATATTCTCATTTTGGAATTAGTTCAGGTATTATATGTTGAATATCTATATGTATCTATGATACTTGTATATATAATGACATATCTCTCATGAATATTGTACTTCACTGTTATAGTGTATAATTATATTATTACTAAACAATACTATATTGACAGGACCAATTTGGTTGAATGATGTGGAATGTGTTGGTAATGAATCAACCTTGCTTGATTATCAAAATGATAGCAATCATGAATGTACACACAGTAATAATGCTGGAGTCATTTGTACTAGTAAGTAATGTCAGATATGAACAATATAATATGTAGACATCTTAATTCTCTCAGATCAACATGACCATCTTGCTGATATTAGACTTCGTCTGGTTAATGGAAATGTTCCTAATGAAGGTCGTGTTGAGATATTTTATAACAATACTTGGGGCACTATTTGTGATAATTACTGGAGTGTGAATGATGCTAAAGTTGTTTGTAGACAACTAGGATATGATCCAAGTCAAGGAGCTAAAGCTTATACCAGTGCTTATTTCGGTCCAGGAACTGGTAATATTATCAATATCTTATCTAATACGTATTGGGTCTTTTTTATTAACAGGACCTGTATATCTTGATAGAGTTAGATGTGTTGGTAATGAAGAAAGTATTACTGAGTGTAGCTTTGTTGGATTTGGCTATCTGCATAATGATTGTTCACACAAACATGATGCTAGTGTACAATGTAATGGTACAAAAGGTAAGTTTAATACATTTCTTTAATGTATTTAGTTTAAAAATTTACTTTTAGTTTAATCACTCTTACTCTCCTAATTTTTAAATTTCAGTTGTAGCATGTTCTAGTATACTATCCAGTTTATCTCCCTTTCATAATTCATTATTAATACAGGTCGTATAGTTTACATGTTGTAATATCAGTGACATGCATGTCATATAGGATGCGTACTAAATGGAGTAGACAATATTACATGTTTAATAAATGATTGCTGAAATAATAAATCACTAACTTGTGAAATAGGCAAGTGGAGTCTACACATAACACATTTGTAGACTTATTGTAGATAAAAATATAATATTAATAGCAAATAAAATATTCTTCAGATTAAAATGTGAAGCATTATTTATATTTTCTAGTTACATGTCATCATCTACCTCCTGTTCCTCACTTAATCATTAACTTTACTCCACAATCTAACAACACTGATAACATCTCATTTGGTACTATTGTAAGATTTCAATGTGAACCTGGGTATTACTTAAGTGGATATGAAATAACTAGATGTACTAATAATGGTAAGTGGATCATGAGTATTGTATTATATAATATTCCTTAATTAGGTAAATGGAGTCATTTAGAACCATCATGTCTTCCTTATAATTCTTCTATGATGTCTTCATTACTCATCACTACATTATCTAGTGTAATAACTACATCATTGACTTCATTATGGACTACAACTCATCCTTTATCATCAATTACTTCAACATCTACATCTACTATTTCTTGGTATTCTGAGTCTCTTATTATCTCAACAACATCACTTGTTGTCTCATCTCAATCTTCTCCAGACTCCTTTATATCAAATACATTTACATCAATTACTGCTTCTGAATTCATCATATCTAGAACTCTGTCTTCCTCATTAGAGTTTTCATCAATATCATCAATTATATCACAGTTTGTCTCATCTCATTCTACAACTATCTCATCTGTAATTAGTCCTTCAGTGTTATCAACATCATTTCATTTCTCTACATCTGACTCACTTGCTATTCTGTCTTCAACTGTTGCTACAGTCTATTCATTTAGTAGTTCTTCTATAGTAACTAAATTCAGCACATTGTCTTTTACAGCTTCTAAATCTGAAGTTCATTCATCTGTTATTCCTTCTCCATCGTCTGTTTTTGTTTCTATTTCATTTACATTTGATACTAATTCATCTGTTACTGCTTTTGAATCTGCTGGTTCATCTATTGCCAAAATTATATCTGTTTTTATCTCACCTACATCCCATGCTCCCAGTAAGAAATAACAAAATAAATACTGCATAGATGAAAGGGATGTCTTGCTCTCTTATAGATATGTAAAATTAGAGATTACAGATATATACAATAAATCCACCAAGTATAATCTGACAGAATACTTACAGGACTATTTACACCACATGCATGTATAGCTTTGTTTTAATTTCTAGGATTATCCTCATCACAAGATACTACAGCTATTATTGCAATTGTATGTACACTAGGAGGAGTCATACTACTGTTAATTAGTGTCATAGTAATAATGGCAGTCATTGTACGTACACTATGGTATGTATTTACATATTAATATCATTCATTATAGCTATTCCTACATGCAAATAGGGGGTGGTTCTTGGTGTAACTTCAGTCTGATGACATCATCATTAAATGACACCAGTGATGTCATCATATATGATGACATCATCTAAATCTATCACCTAAACCCTAAACCAAAACCTTATGACACATAGTGATGTCATCATCATAGAAGCTACACCAAGAATTAAGGACCCCAAATAGGTAATACCTCAGGCTATTTAAATGTTTACAGTGACTGATAAAGTGCTTAATAATATTAGTAATAACATTTCAAGTGCAGACTAGTGTAAAACTATCTTTACCTAAAAAATGAGAGATCTGAGTTCTCTATTGGAATATAACTCAATGAAATATATATGTTTCTTTTGAAGGAAGATGGTAACTAAAAGCAACATATGGTTATCACAATAATAATATAAGGTTATTATTCATCCATATAAAAAAATGGTTGAGAAATAGTAGAAATTTACAATGAATGCCCCTATAGTTTTTAATGGTAATAGCTATTAATTTGTTTTGCACTGAGATACTTTTGTATAAGAAATTAACCTTTTAATGCATTAATAAATTAATACTGACTTAATGAATTGGACCACATAAAGAGATAAATATTTTAAATTACATAGGAAACGTCATGGGCACCGACGTTCTAATTTTTTAATACCAAATGACAAAGAAGAGAAGGAGGAGAACATTAAATATGACAATAACCTGGAATTGTCACGTCGTGATAGCACACAAGTTGCAGAACATGAATTTCAGTCTGCAGATAATGATGATCATGAACAATTTTGTAAGTGCATATCGCAGGAGTGAATGAAATAATAATAACTGCACAGTCTACTAATATTATGACAAAGTATACTATGTACATGTTGAACATTTACTAAGTACATGAATATTTGTAGCATACAGCAGAAGTCCATACTACATTGTGGATAATAATAACTATAAAAATATGGACTTCCTGTCAAACCTTAGACACTTTATATTTAGCCATGTTAGTTTTTATTCTGGCACTGAGCTGGCTCAGTAGAATCAATATATTAATGATTGCTTATCTCTAACCTCTATAGCTCAACCATGCTCTGTTTTGATTGAGGAGGAAGATCAAAACTTGATTATATAGTATTTGATATCATTGTATATATAGATAATAATTTTTTGTACAAAATATTTTGTTTTAATCATTGTTTTATATTGTTTGTTAATAATTGAATAAGTTATGTGGGTGTGGTTGTTAGGAGGTGTATAGGGCCATGCCAGCTGAGATTCAGTAGAAACTTCAAATCATTGTATAACCAATTATAATAAGACAAATTTGGTGCACAAGGCCAACCAAAATGTAATGACTCAATAGAATTCTGAATAATTTTAATTCTTAGGACACTGAACTCTGAATTTATAGAGGCTAGATATTCTAGTGTAAGCTAAGGTTTTTTACTTGTAAATTTGAGTGTTAAATTGGGTAAGTTTTTGACATAGGTATACACTTATTTGGTTTTAGTTTATTAGTATACTGTTGAGTACTTTTCAAAATACATTTGTTAATTACTAATAAACTACAGTTGCCCAGACATTAGTGATAATAATGGTGTGAACAGAAGTAGACAACTGACTTCCCTATTAAGAGAAAGCAACATATGCTCTATCCTTCCATGGATCATAGCTGCCAATTTATAAACACAACAAGCAATATAACATGTAATATAGAAAATAATACATTGTTTGTATATTAATACTCTATTGTTTCATACACTTTAAATCAGAGTTGTCAATTCACTATAACTATGGAAAATTTTATAGTACCAACCACTACTATGTTATGATAAAGAGCTAATGTATAAACAGAGTTTTTATAATTTCAACCTTATCTATCACTAGATAGTTTCATTGTTTATCTTGTATATTAACACAATAACATAATATCTGTATTCATTAAGGTCACAAGAATAGATGATTATACTATGTCAGCATGTCATGAATATTGTTATTATAAATATATAGTTGTTATTATAATTATATCATTTGTTATAGTTATTCTACCAATACATCTTGTTAGTAATAGTTCATACATTAGTGTTCAATATGTTGGTCGTCTTGAAATATTCCATAATGGTCAATGGGGTACAGTTTGTAATAAGTCTTGGACATTTCAAGATTCTCTTGTTGTTTGTAAAGAATTAGGATATGTTTCAACTGAACAATTTTATACAGCAGGACTTACTAATCCAGGAACTGGTAAAAATATAATATATCACTATATTTATATTTAGTTGGTTTGTAAACATAATATATAATGTATGTTTATATTTGCTTATATATACTATGTGTTCTTTAAAAAAACTTTGCATATTTTTGTCAATTTATATTCATTCCAATAATCATAATGTATATGTTAATATTGTTCTGTTATAGGACCAATATGGTTGAATAATGTGATTTGTACTGGTTTAGAGTTCTCTCTTAGTTCTTGTATATAAATGATGGGTATGGTGACGTGTAGTGACCTGGTTGTAGTCATATCAATGATGTGGGTGTGGTCTGTTCAGATAGTAAGTACATGTTAACAGTTATATTATATAATGTATTATAATTATAGATTTTGCTATACGTCTTGTCAGTGATAGTAGTTATGATAGTGAGGGTCGTGTTGAGGTATATCATAGTGACCAATGGGATACTATATGTGATGATGACTAGAGTCTATGTTTGTCAGTAAATAGCTTCTTGCTAGCTTGCTCTTCTATATTTCTACTATTCTATAGCTATTAGGCTTCCACAGACACTGCTAATTATGTAATCTTTGTAGCTCTAGCCAGTTTTTCAGTGTTATGTAGTTAGTATCTTCTAAAACAAATAAAGAATTTTTTTTTCTATTATAGTCTCATTCAATACTATAGAGTATTGTCCAGTATTGCTATCTCCTTGTAATGGTTTATTATCAATTTTATATTATATTATATTTTATATTATAATGAATACATTTGGCATTGTTATAAACTTATAGTATTGAAAGCTTCAAGGTTACTTGTGTTTACACTAGCAGCTCTGTAAGTATTAATTGTTGAAATAATAGCCTCTTTGATTATATCAATGATTTTAATAATACATTAGAGTGTCTAATATAATAATTAGTATTTCAATTAAACTGACACTTGAAGAATGAGAAGGTATGGAATTTATTTTTTGTATTAAATATGAAATCTAGATAGTGTTGTAATTTTTTATCAGATAATAATGAGGAGGATGAGGAGGATAAGAATCAATATAATGAAAAAATGCAACTGTTACCTCATGATGATAAAGGAAAGGCAGAACATGAGTTTCAGTTTCATGATGATAAACTAATTGGTATATATGTTAAGTAGTGAAGATCAGTATTATAAGTTAGCACATGGGATAACGGTAATAGAAAATTCTCAGTGTAATGTCAAGTACCAAAAATTGGACAGATTTATGATTATGTATGATATCAATTAATGCTGGACTTATGACATAATCATATGCTGTATACTGTATATGGAATATGAGATGATATTATTCTTGCATTGCTGTTGTTTCTGATCATGTCCATTGAAAGTTACGTTACTGAGGTCCTTAAATACACCTGAAACATAGACCTTATTTGTTTTGTGTGTAATAATATAATTTATATGTATTATACAGTATCATCATTCCTTTCTTGTCTCAATGACCCTGTTTCTGAAGAAGGGAAATATGAAATTGTTAATACTAGCATGAATAAGTCCATGATATGATAAAAATAATTATTTATTCCTTTAGCTGTTCAACCACCTTTTCTATTTATTTAATGAAGACATGGATTTATAATATTCATTATACAATATAATATATTTGTAACTTATTATTATGAACTTTAATAACAAGTCAGGAGTGAGAGGTTAAAGGGGTGTGATTTTTTGAAATTTATGAAGTTTAAGTTGGGGGGCTGACCTTATATTTATATTATTAAACAAAAATGACCAAGAAAATTAATTTGTCTGTTGTTAAAGGAAACAAACTCTTTAGCTATTTCTAATACATTTATGTTATCAGTATAGTCCTTAGGTTATTATGTACATAGTCTTGAGTGCAAATCAGGGGGCTTAGCCCCTGATTTGAATTTGGGGGGCTTCAGCCCCCTGCCCCCCTTTCCTACCTCTATGCTGGTAAGTGTTATGCTAACTCAATAATCAATAAACAAGATTATTATACATGACTTCTCTAGGTTACAATTAAGAAAATGTCTAGTATGATAATTAACCATGTCTTCTGTTGTACTGTAGCTAGCCCACTTGTATAATCACTAAGCAGGACCTCAATTCTAATGTCTTGTGCTCTTGAAAAGAATTATTTAAAGCAACTTACTTTACAGTCAGAAGAGGAGACAACATCTCCAAGACTAGGTGTCACACACAAATGAAAGATTTTTTATATTAGAAAATTCATTGAGGGAACAGTTCTGGTTATGGTGGTCTAGTTATTCAACAGAAGGCAATACCATAAGAGTGTCTTTTCAGTATAGATTGGAAGGTGTGGCAAGAGTGGCTCCATCATTGTATTTTTTAGTATCCTATGCTGAGACAATTTTATCTTATTGACTAGGATGTAAGACATCCTTACATGTACGAGGACACACTGCAGCATTAGTAAACCAAGGACAGACTTAACTATGATTACTATTTATATGACAATGTTTATATAATAGTGTTATAAAATGTTTAACAGTTTCATTCTTTGACAAGTACGATTATAACAACTGTGTTTGATTAATGGCATTAAAACATACTGTTTGAATAATTTATATATTAAGTTGTTGTGTATAACTTCTTTTTGTACACTTGGCATAAACAACAGCTTCTCATGTTAGATCATATCCTAGTTGTCTACAAACAACTTTAGCATTATTTGTACTCCAATAATGATAAAAAAGTGCCCCATGTATTATTATAAAGCATGTATAAATATCATACTTTCAATAAAAGAAATAGGAGTTAGTCCGGTACTCTGTAACACAGACCGAGCATTTCAAGAACAGCTGAATTTCCAAGAGAGAGTTGAAGTTACAAATACACATCACTAGGTCTTTGTTGTTGACTTTTTAAACAGAGTTGAAGAAATATGACTCAGATGCTATCCATAGTCTCTATTCTTGTTTTAGTGTATGCAGTTTTAAAGAAAGAGGTTCCAATTCCACAAAAAGGTGAGGGTAAGATATATATATATAAGTTTTAATAAATGTGATGGTGTAACTAAAAGTTCTTATTTAGTCCTATATCAAAGCAAATAATACAATGTCATTTAGTTTGGTTAAAGTTATAACTTCAATATTAACACAATTTAGTTTTGTTGTTAATAATGAGACAATTTCTCTTATTAATTGATTACCATGTAAGGTATTCTTGCATATATAAGGAGGACACAATACAGCATTGGTAAACCAAAGACTTTGACTGAATTTATATATCTATTTGTTATTTAAAATATTTTTTGATACAACTGAGAGTTATATTCTCAATGCGTGATCAACTTAATGTATGGCTTTACAATAAAAATTATAATATTTGAAATGTATCTTTGTCCAAATTGTTAGCTATATTAAGTATGTTATATATATTGTTATTATCTCCGTATACACTCTGATTAGTATTGCTGAATTTAAAGTACATATATACACATAACTTTACCTCCACATCAAATGAACTTAACTGAATCAATTTTGGAATATTATATGAATAATTATTAATTCTTCCCTAAGTTACAGAACATTAATTAGTTAACAACTTTACGTATAAATTAAGCTAGTGTCTTATAATATCTGCTCTAATGATTTAACATATTGGACTTTGAGTATATATATAACATACCACAGTTTTCATATGACCTCCTAGGCTGCTAACCATATAATATATTCATAGCCTTAAAGTTTGTGGGCCAGTCCATCAGCATAACAGTCAGTCTCATCCTCTTCAAAGGGATCTCCCTTTGGAGAGGACGAGCCCGATTGTTATGTAATAACAAAAGATTTAAGTTCTGTTGTAAACATTTTCACAGTACTGAACAATGCTAGTAGAGATTTTCACTACGTGCAAATTATAGTGAGTGGGCGTCAACAAACAGTTGATTCATACTTTCAATAACAGAAATAGCAGTGACGTCACGTCTTGCGCTGACTGAGCATCCGAGAACAGCTAAATTTC